>OX439001.1:42181522-42725855 GCA_949316495.1 Amphiduros pacificus | reverse complement strand
GCAAATTGACACCTTGAAAGTAGCAATACGTTTCTTGGCTTTTTCTTGGCTAGTGTGGGTTTTGCATTGATTTCTGTTACCGCATCATGGTCACTCATGCCTGGATGGTCAGATACTTTTTTCACCCACACCAGACAATATGTCCGACATTTAGCCAGCCAACGTCAGAAATTTATCTTCAACATCAGATATGCCCTTTAGCCAATTGTCACAAACTAAGGTTCAACTGGACTGGAACCCTATCGTAGTTGTGATTTTGTAATAGAATAAGACAGGCACCCAGAGATGTGAAAGTCTGAAGCACCCAGTGTTTTGTAGGAGGTGTGCGATTGCGGTGCATAACATAAATGGGTGAAAAGCGAATGAACTGGCCCGTAAAAAGTTTGCTTGTTCATGTGTTTTTAGTTAAGACTGCAGAGCTATCAATCCAGGGGGTTATGTTTAGCACAAGTTCCTTGATCCAAAGGTCGTGAGTTTGATTTCCATCCATACCAGGATTAAATTCAACTGCTTAGTAACGTCTTGCTAACAGTGGGGCACCTTGAGATTGGAAGAGTGGAGTGAGCAGGCTTACAGAGGCCTGTTTGCCCATTAATCTTTGTTCTAACACACTGACAACAATAGAGGTCACATGCTTTTGTTCACGAGGCCACCTGGTAGTGAAAAGAGTACAGGCAATACTTGGCACTTTCAGCAAAACACAATGACCATGGTCCGTGTATTTTGGTTGATTTTAGTTAGATAGCTTAATTGTATAAGTTTCGTGGCCACACTGATACTGTAGGATATAGATTACATACCCAGAGACTCTTGAAAACATATAGACATTCATAGACAATCACGAACGCTATTGATGGTTGATGCATCGCTATAACCACCACACTGAGAGATCACGTGCAGGCGGACGAGCCCATGTCGGATATGCAGGCAGGACGAGTCCATCCCGTACAGGCAGACGAGCCTATGTCGGATACGCAGGCAAGACGAGTCCATTCGGTGTCACGCAGGCAAACTCCACACATGACGCGCAGTGATCCTTTAAAAGGGCCCGCAACCGTTGGATCTGGGGGATAGAGAAGCAGATATCCAGCGACCACTTGCCACAGAAGATCCACGACTCTCAGTATCGTGACTGCATAGACTTGGGTGTTTTGTGTATAGATAGGATCTCATAAGTATCATGCATTTGGGTAGTTCACATGCCTCGCTCATTGCCATGCCAGCCTAGCCAGACAAGGAAGACTTACAGCACCGAATAAAGGTAACTATTGTGTCGTGTATATCCTGTGTCTGCAGTCCTTATTACCTGCCACCTTCACCTGGGTAGATAGGGTAGCTAGGATCCGTGCCCCGACTCACAGCCAGCGAGTTAGCGAGTTATACTTATTGTACAGTACAGTACGGTAGAGTAGAGTATCTATCTATGGTAGAGTATTGATCCCCCGTCCACGTCCCCCAACGACGGGTACTCTCCATCAGTGGGTAACAATACAATCTCTCTACAATTGCCTGTGTGGGGCCACGGGTCGTGGCGCAGTTGGTTAGAGCGCCAGCTTATTAGCACCAGTTCCTCTATGCTGATCCAAAGGTCGTGGGTTCGATCCCCGGCCATGCCGAGATTGAACTCATGATACAATTTCACACATGAGCTGAGGCCCGTGCCAAAGGGTTAACCCGTTGTCCTTGTAAATCTGTGACCGGGTGGGTTGTCATGTCAAGGACCTGCAACATGACAATTCAGTGAGGCAGCACTATATCTGCTACAAGTAGGTCTCATCACGAAATGACTGAAATAATGTGGATTATAGACCTTAAACCAAACTATTTAAAAAGGCAAATAAAAAGATTATTTTCCAACCATAAGCAGACAAACTACTGAAAATAGATTCCAATCTAGTCCAACGTCAACCTTTTAATGGTACATGCTACATGGTCAAACATTGAACCATACATACATACATACATACATACATACATACATACATACATCCTCTTCTTCCCTTGTCGGCTTAGCGATAGCTGCCGGTTGGAAGATCGGTCTCATCGTATACTCTCATTGCATCAGCTAAGAACTTCAAGTGTAATGGTTCCTGGCAATATCTGTGCTTTTTCCAATGCTTATCCAGTCTATTTTTAAAAGCGTTCATACTAGGTGAATCCTTTATGCTCTCAGGCAGACTGTTCCATGGATTTACCACCCTTACACTGAAAAAGTTTGTTCTGCATGCTTTTTTTGACTTTTCCTTATGGAGGATAAAACGGCCTCGTCGTAAAGAGACATTCTCATTAAATTGTATGTAGTCCACATCAACACTATACTTTCCATGTATATGTTTGAACACTTCAATCATGTCACCACGTAAACGTCTGTAGTACAGGCTAGGGAGGTCTAGTTTTCTTAGTCTCTCTGTATACTCCAGGTGCTTTAGCCGTGGCACAAGTTTAGTTGCCCTGCGCTGAACATTCTCAATCATAACACAGTCACCAAGTAGAACTGGCATACAAGCAGAGTTACAATATTCCAGATGTGGGCGAACAATACCAGTATAGAGCTTTTTCAGCGATGGGCCATCTAGATACTTATAGGATCTCCTTGTCATGCCAACCAGCTTATTTGCCATATTCACCTTCTGTTCCCAATGCAGACTGAATTTCAAGCTCGGGTCCATATAGACACCAAGGTCTTTCTCAAGCTGTGTTTCACTTAATTCTATCTGTTCTCCATTCTCATTCTCCATGTGGTATTTAAATTTAACATTTCTTCCACCAAAATGCATAACTTTGCACTTAGGTGCATTGAATTTCAGTAACCATATACGTGACCAATCCTGCAGGCTATCTAAATCCCGCTGTAGTTCTACACAGTCCTGTTGGTCAATAACTTCTCTAAAAACCTTAGAATCATCCGCAAACATAGCTATAGAAGAATGCACGACATCTGGGAGGTCATTGACATAAATTATGAAGAGCAAGCTTAAGGGTCCCAGAACA
Organism: Amphiduros pacificus; assembly: GCA_949316495.1. Lineage (NCBI taxonomy): Eukaryota > Metazoa > Annelida > Polychaeta > Phyllodocida > Hesionidae > Amphiduros > Amphiduros pacificus. Next base: position 42,722,864 of record OX439001.1, on the reverse strand, counting down.
CTTCCTTGGGGTATCCCACTAGTAACTGCACTCATTGACGACTTGGTGCCATTCACGATTACACACTGTTCTCGTCCTTGCAGAAATGAACTGATCCAATTCAATATTTTCCCTTGTATACCATATCCATGTAACTTAGTCAGTAGTCTCTGATAAGGAACACTGTCAAATGCCTTAGCAAAATCAAGGTATACATTGTCTAGACAGCCACCATTGTCCAGCACTCTAGTCCACAGGTCCAATACGGCTAAGAGCTGAGTAAGGCAAGATCTACCCTTGATGAAACCATGCTGACACTTTACTAGAAGATTATTTACTATCAAGTGATCCATGACTGAGTCTCTAATCAGGCTTTCAAGGACACGGCATAAGATGGCTGTGACACTGACAGGTCTATAGTTTGTGCATAATGACCTTTTTCCCTTCTTAAATATTGGAGACACATGAGCAATTTTCCAGTCTTGTGGCAAGCATCCCTGGTCAACTGACATCTGATAAAGAGTACACAGGGGTGAGGCAAGCTCATTTGCTAATTCTTTCATCACACGAGGGTGGATGCCATCTGGTCCAGCAGATTTGTTAACCTTGAGACGTGAAAGTTTGACCTTGACACATTCTTCAGAAAACTGTATATTTGTCAATGCTGAAAGGAAGGTCCTCTCCTCAAAGGATGGTACATCATTAAGGTCCTCGTGGGTAAACACGGATGAGAAAAACATATTTAATGCATCAGCCCTGTCTTTGTCAGTCTCTGCTAGCGATCCATCTCGCATTTGTACATTTGCTACTCGAGAGCGTGTCTTTAATTTAGAGTCAGCATACTTGTAAAAGGCTTTGGGGGTTACTTTTTGCTTCCTTTGCAATTTTACGCTCACACTCCTTTTCAGCACGTACACATTCCCACTTGGCCTGGTTTCTCATCCTGGCATACGTCAGTGAGTCCTGTCCGTCACGAGTCTCAAGGTACCTCTGATAACTGTGGTTCTTCTTTTTGACTTTAGACAAAGCTTTCTTGTCCAAATAGCAAGCTTTTCTAATAGGCCTTAGTCCTGGTGGCTTTGTCTTTGGAATATGCCTATTCATCAGACCCTTTATAACACCATCCATCTTTTTTCATGTCTCATTAACATTGTTACTATTAAACACATCTGTCCAATCATATTCACATAATTCCTGTCTCATGAGATCATAGTTACCACTGTGGTACTTGTATCTAGGTGTGAAACTGGGTTCTAATAAATAACAGTTCAAAGTGAACTTTAACACACAGTGATGGCTTGATCCTATTGGTGCCAAGTGTTCGAGCCTACTGACCATACCCTCCTCATTTGTCAGAACAAGGTCCAGTACATTTGGGGTTTGTGTGCCTCTGTAGTGGGTAGGGTCTGTGATGTGCTGAAATAGGAAAGTATTCCTAACCTTTTCCAGAAACTGAGTGGCTGGGTGTGACATGCCAGCAAGAGAACTTTCCCTTTTCCAGTCAATTTCAGGGTGATTAAAATCTCCAACTATGAGCAAATGGCTTGCATTCATATCACACACATTATCTAACAGGTCTTTGAGATATCCATTATTCTCAGTCTTACTGTTTGGAGACCTATATACACATCCAATAACAAGCTTATCCTGACCTTTTAGTTTCACTGTACACCATTTTGATTCATCAAACTTGTCATCACCTTGGACTTGGATTGGACTGGCTTTGAGATTATTCCTTGTGTATATTATAAGTCCTCTCTTATAATTTTCATTCAGATTAGTGAAATGGTCATATCCATCAATATTGAACTCGGAGTCCTGTGGTAGCATATCTCTATTCTTGTGCAGAATCTCAGTTAAACATATAATATCTGGCTGATGAATGTGAATAAGTGTTTTGAACTCTGGACGTTTATCCAGAAAAGAGTCTACATTTGAATACATAGTATTAAGACCAAATTTTGTATGCTGGAAACTGGCACCAGGTAAAGTGTCTCTGTCAACCATATCATTTATTTGAAATAATTTCAAAAGCACCAAAAAACAAGTCAATCTAACTTATTGCAAAGAATGCAGTAAAAAAAGACTTAAACATAATTGTTTTGCGCAATGGAATATTCCAACTCGGCTCTTAGGACAAATCAGGCATTCAACCCTGAATCAAGCTGGTCAAATTCGATTTACAAGGTGGACTCTGGAGCCCTAATCACACGCATCCCAAGCGCATTACGTGTTTTTCCCTTAAGCCAACATACCTGACAAAAAGAGGATAGTCTCAGGTAAAGGTACCAGCGGTAGAGATTAAAAATATGAGTTGGCATCCTGCTGGGAACACTTGCTTGCGGAGATTAGTACTCAGATTAGTGGGGTGTGTGGTCATTTTCACATCTGAACACACGTCTGAGCATTATTACTACACATGTTTCTTTAATCAAATTGTGGTTTTTTTTGACAATTAAAATAATGATTGCAATATTTGAATTTATTTCAAATATAGAAATTCTAATTCTATATTGTTAATAGTGTTTAAACAACTGTGAAACCAGAGAACTATTTTAGAGGCACTGACACCATTTCCAAGAGGTGATCTTTGCACAAATGAGTACATGTATTGTTGGCTTATCTCACTGAAAAACAGAGAAATGCACATACAGGTGACATGTGACCTGATGATTTCCATCCTGTCTGTGACTGATATGGTCCAATATTGACAATTCCACATTTTGAAGATCTTGAATATTGTTTTGGAATATATAATATACCAATCTGATTGAATGTATTAAATAATGAGCATTGTTTGCAGGTATGTTTTAAGGGTTGATAAATTGTAACAACACCTTGGATAGGTACAGTCCATGTTTATTTTTAAATGTGGGTCCAGGCTATATTTTGAGTGAGCAATCCTGCCATGAGAAAATGTCAAAGCATATCATCAGACCTGAGACACATAATAATGCTGAAACACTTGGAACTATTCATATAGATTTCATATTTTTTCTTTTTTTTTTGGTATCAAGACATTTCTATTATTTTATATTCTTCTGCATTTGCAATAGCCAAATCAATTTATGTTTTTGAAGTACAGAACCCCAATATTAGGATTTCACCTTCAGCATGAAAATAATACTTTTCCCAACCAGGATTCGAACCCTGGACCTTTGGCATAGAAGACAGATATATTAACCACTGAGCCATGTATCACCCTGTGTCAGTACTGTAGAAAACTTGAAGTCACAGCAACGTATGAAAATTGAAATTGTTCCATTTCTTTGCCAATAAAGACATTTTATTTTATTTTATTTTATTTTCTCCATTTGCAAAAAAAAAAAAAAAAGAAAAAAGAAAAAAAAAAACATTTGTGTTCTGACTTTCAATTTGCTCTTAAAAGATCCCAACATGAAGATTACATCTTTTTTAATTGTATAAAGTCATTATTTTTTTATAATCAATATCAAAACAAAAAATGTTGCAATTCTATATGATCTGATGTGCATGTTGTGAAAATAAAACTTCAAATGAAGATTTCAGTTTCAGCATGAAATAAAAATAAGAAAAAAAAGATACTTGTTCCTGGCGGGAATCAAACCCCAGACCTTGAACATGGGAGACAGATGTCTTACCCACTGAGCCATGTTGAATGGTATGATTTGACCTTCTCACTGGTACATCACACAAATAGTCAACATCTTTATCACTTTGCAAAGTTAAATTTATAGAGTAAAATGTTCCTAAAATATGTTTGTCTATGCTGATATCAATAGTAATGCAAATAGATCAAAAGAAACAGATATCTATAACTCATCTCTCATTTAGATCTAACCATTTTCTAGTTGATTCTCTGTAGGTAGGTATATAAGGTTAGCATGTAGTTATTTATATTGAATATGAGGTGTGTCATATAATGTCCATACACATTTTATAAATTTAACTTGAACTCATAAAACAGAGAATAGAAAAAAACATAGAAAATCAGTTACTGGAGTGGTGCACATTTTTCTGGAGAAGTCATATGGTAAGTAGTCCGGTAGGATGTTAGTTTCATAGGGAGTTAATGTGTTGATATGTACTCAATGAGTTTACTCATGACAGAAATCAAGATGGCCGAATGTTGGTTGGGAAAGCGCTTGATTTCTCTTAAGGGGAGTACACGTCATGCAATGGCGTGCAGTGACTATGCCCTGTTACCCCTAACAACAATGACAATATACAATGCCTCTCTGTAGCAACAAACCAATGCACGATGGCAGCAACGCACAGGACATATTCTTTCTGAGATCGTTGCAATATCTATTCAACAAGATGGGTGCTACTACCCCACAAGAAATACACACATTTAGCACAACCAGTGCAAGACAAGTGCAGTTGGTGCAACACCATGTGCACAAGAATGGACAGTTTAAAGAGGCACCAAAGAAGGAACAAAATATGTTCCACGTTCAATAAAAGTGCAAATATGTCATATAACACCACCATAGAGGTTGAATCACATGCCAAACACAATGGCATAACGACAACCCCCCCCCCCCCCCCCACACACACACACATACACCCACCATAGACCAAACCAGCCTTCCAGGAGTCTGACACCCTTGAGGCCACGGGCCGTGGCGCAGTTGGTTAGAGCGCCAGCTTTTTAGCACCAGTTCCTCTGTGGTGATCCAAAAATCCCCGGCCATGCTAGACTATGCAGTGTCTACGGCCATGCCAAGATTGAATGCATGATACAATTTCACACATGAGCTGAGTCCCATGCCAAAGGGTTAACCTATTGTCCTTGTAAATCTGTGACCGGGTGGGTTGTGATGTCAAGGACCTGCGACATGACAATTCAGTGAGGCAGCACTATATCTGCTACAAGTAGGTCCCATCACGAAATGACTGTGATAATGAAGACATCCCGGAGGCTTAAAACTGGGATACAAATAACCCCCCTCGTAGAATGGATGCAAATCATGGAGGACCTCATGAACATTCCATGGGAATAAACCATTCCCACTCCTGCAAACATTAATATATCTTGAATACACCAACGTACCTTGGAACTGCAGGAAAACAAAGAAGGAAGTAAAAACAGAAATAAATATTTCCAATTTCAGAGTCATATATCTACCCAATCCGGTAAAAATCATAGGCAAATACGCACATAAAGATTGGCTAAAATATGGCCAATATCCCAACAAAAATTATGGTATGACAATCCTAAATATATTGAAAACATCCCCATAGATAACAAAAGAAAACTTGGGGTTCAATATGAACAGCTTAGAAATGGACATTCCCCACGCCAAGATTTTAAGGTAGAGGTCCTGAAATCTAAAAACATTAAATTCAATAATCTAATTCAATTAAATGGCACAACCTCTGGAGGTGCCGGCACCTCCACACATTAACACCATCCATCTCGTCCTGGTTTAAACAGCCAATAAAGCTAGCATACAAGGGGAGTTCAGAAGAATATATCAAAATGCTGAATCTCAATGAGCATGAGGTGAGCGCATTGGCACCCTGAATGGCTTTCTATGGTAATACATCTGTGGAACAAGTATTGCTGGCGGCTCGCTGGTCTCAACAAATTACCTTCACTATGTATTATCTATGTGATGTAGTGGAAGATCTGGAAGGAATCCGGAGAATAGGACCAATGATGATTGGCCAAACCACTGTATGAACAATGACTAACCATGTTGTACATAGTACTAATACTGCAAAAATTGACTCACAAAATGAAAGGCATCCTTAAAATAGATGATAGCTGTTAAGAGTAATAATAGGCAGGGAAGACAGAATGATGAGCGTCCTTAAAATAGATGATAGTTATTAAGAGTAATAATAGCCAGGGAAGACAGAATGATGAACATCCTTAAATAGATGCTTGCTATCAAGAGTAATAATAGCCAGGGAAGACAGAATGATGATCATCCTTAAAATAGATGATAGCTATCAAGAGTAATAATAGCCAGGGAATACAGAATGATGAACATCCTTAAAATAGATGCTTGCTATCAAGAGTAATAATAGCCAGGGAAGACAGAATGATGAACATCCTTAAAATAGATGATAGTTATTAAGAGTAATAATAGGCAGGGAAGACAGAATGCTGAGCATCCTCAGAATAGATGATAGCTATTAAGAGTAATAATAGGCAGGGAAGACAGAACGATGAACATCCTTAAAATAGATGATAGCTATTTAGAGTAATAATTATAGCCTTCCTATGTTTTAGGATTTATATGTGATAGAAGATTTTAACAAGTGACTAGTAATATGTAAATGCTAATAATTGGAAATATGTAAATATCTTCTTTGCAAACTAAAGCCCAGGGTTCATAGCTCGAGCTAGGAAAGGTCACTTTACAATCTATCTGAATACTTAGAAGTATATTTTCGATTATATTTAAATATACTATCATTCAATACACAATGATTTAAGAAAATGTAAATGTCGTTTGCATTAAACATTAGACATTATAGTAATTTCATTACCTTTGCTTTCTTTGATGATTTTTCACAGCAGTCTTAGGGACATACTACCTTGGCTTTCGCTGTCGGAAATGCAAAGATATACATGTGCAAATTTGCCACACCTGTACAATATTACACCAACTATTACAAGACTATGGGAAACAAAATATACCAGACGTTTTTCACAAATTTATAAAACACACCAACTGAAGATGGTCAGAAACTTGCTTGTATTTTTCATGACCAAATCACGCTAGATCTTGTTAGATCAGATATGCAAAATAGGGTCCACGTTCTAAGCTGTCTAAAATCATGTACAGCACTTACCTGACCAACTCACCTTCCACTGCCCTGCAGGTAGCCGCTGAACACAGGATGAGTGTATGGTGTAATGGGATAGATGAGATAAAGACACACCAGATGGGGTAATTTCCTCTTTCACTTTGAAGTGTGTTTATATACAACCTTATACCTGTTTGTGGATATGTAGATATTCTCCAAATCGTGGTGGCTTCGTGTTTGTCTTGTAGCGTCAGAATCATCATTAAAGCATATCTTTTAAATAATGCATAACTGACTATTCGATTTCATAATTTAGCGTTTTCAAGTAGTATTGAATGCTTTGGTCAAATTACAGATTGTAATATCTTTGTTATCAATCCTTGCTAAAATTGATATCTTAAAATATCTGGAATGTCATATCGGTAGCAAGGTAGATTTATCTATTTGCGTGATAGGGGTTGGATGTGGCTTTGCTGGTAAGTCGCGTGTTAAAGGTCTGGGATCGTGAAAGGTGGATATCTGCTACTGAGTGGTTTCACATTCCAACCAATGCTCCTCGACTGCTGACCAAAGGCCAAGTTTGTGTTATGTCTTTTTGATAATGCAAAAGAAAGAACAGTTTGAAACGCATAGGACATTGAGTCCCAATGACAGGCTCCTATGTGATCTGATCTAAGGTCAGTAATAAAAATATATCAAATCAAACCAATTGGATGGAAGTAATAAATGACACAAAAGGACATTATTTTAAAACCATGGCCAAGTGGAAGGGGTAGAACACAATGTAATAAGCGTATAAACAGTTCGAGCACCAAAGACGCCGGTGTGTTGGCTTCAACTGATATGTGTTATTGTTTGTTTGTTTGTTTGTTTGTTTGGGGTTTTACATCACTTTCAACATTATTTCAGTCATTTCGTGATGAGACCTACTTGTAGTAGATATAGTGCTGCCTCACTGAATTGTCATGTTGAAGGTCCTTGACATGACAACCCACCCGGTCACAGATTTACAAGGACAACGGGTTAAACCCTTTAGGCATGGGCCTCAGCTCATATGGGAAATTGTATCATGAGTTCAATCTCGGCACGGCCGGGGTTCGAACCCACGACCTTTGGATCACCACAGAGGAACTGGTGCTAATAAGCTGGCGCTCTAACCAACTGCGCCATGGCCTGTGGTCTTCAACTGATGTGTGTTGGCTTCAAGACGATCAGTGATTCCATTATATGGTGTCTAACATTTCATATTACATCAGAAATCTGGCAGACCTAATGTTTTAGTGTTCAACAAGTCACATCATCATATAAGTTGTATGAGTGTTCAACATCTTATACAACCTCCACAGTCAAGCAGACCTAAAAGATTAGCTCTGTATGTAAAAGGAACCTATATCAAACAAATCTTTTAGAGCTGGGTCAGTGATATTTACAAATACTCTGCCTGCTCTATTGTATTGTACCCTTTATTATTACAGCTTAAGGCCTGTTATGTCAAAAATCCACTGCACTAACAAATAATGACAGACTAATGACTGAGACACGTGTCTTTACTGATAGATTGAATTTATATATGTGCCATTAATATGTAGTTCTCTGAGCTTGTTGCTCCTTAGGAAGACCTTTGAAGCTGGGTCATCTTGGCCATGATTCCTCTGCATGGCAAGGTAGAGGTATAAATCCTGGATCTGCTGTGGGGAGTAGGCCATGATCAAAGGTGTCAACACTTAGAGCAAATGTCATGCAATTGCAAAGGATTATGATTCCATAGTCCTTCGGTGGACCTGGTAGTTAATTTGAGAATACCACTCTAATGCTGAGCTATTAGATGTTAGTGCTATCAAGGAGCATGGGGCAGGGGCCCACCACTACCAACTTCGTTATAAATTGAGATAGAGATGTGAAACTTGGGCAGAGTATGTTATAGAATGTTGTAAACAACATATCACTCAGCTAAAAAAAAAATTCCAATATGCATTTTTAATATTTTCTAAAAGGAAATATTAAAAGAATTACCAGCCAGCTGCACTTTGGGATTTTGGCTGTCAGCTGTTATTCTTTACCAGCTGTGAAAGTTACCAGCTCAGAATTTGTATGGAATTACAGCTGTTAACTTTGTTCGTGGATATTTGTCAATGCTGAATTTCCTTTAACAGCTGGTAACGAGCTAATTTCTTTAATAAATAATTAAATGTTAAACACTTAGAATTACAGTAGAAATATCATTAGGCTTGAATAAATCCATCCCTCCTTGAATATAAGGAAAACAGTTTTGAACAAAAATATGTAAAAAAATTGTTTTATCCAATTCTGTGTTCAATCACAATGCAAAGGCAAACTTAAGGTATTTGGATACTCTGGCATTTCATAGTTTAATTTTTCTAGTTTTTTGCATATTGAAACAGAAGACATACCCTGAGTCAAAAACAATTTTTATTTGTACATTTACCATCTGTATATTTTTTACAGCTGTCACTAATAATGGGAAAAATCAATATTTTACAATAAATTTAGTGAATAACATAATTCAGTTAAAATGCATCCCATGTAACATAAAGGAAAAGAAATATAACTTTTATACTTAAGTTTACATTGTTTATCAATAACAAGCATGTTTTGCATGAAATCAGTCCTTTTTCTATTTATAGATTACTTGATAACACAACAGTGGCGCCATGTAGTGGCATAATCTTACTGCAATATTCCACATCTAATGCATTTATTTAATTTTGGCTAGTTTAATTTCTTAGTTACTTTGCTAAAAATGAAGGTAAATATGTATTCTATCATATAATGGAAAAACATATGGATGTCACCACATTATTTCCTTCTGAAAAATTAATTATTTGAAATAGAATATGCGCAAATATGGGCGAAATTATAGAAAAATGACATTTTTTGTCCATTATTGAGGCTGAAAGATGTAATTACAACATATGTCATTTAAATGATATAATTTGAATCTGGGAAACTTCTTTAATGCCTTTATTCACATATTTTGACCATGCTTTTGGGTATAATGATTCACGACAGCCCTTTTCATTGATTTTCATTTTAATGTCTCAGAATGAGCAAAGCTGATTTGATTTTTGGTGGGAAAGGTTTTACAAGTGGAAGTACATTTATTTAAGATTTCATTTACTAGACAACTCCAATTTGCCATTTTTTCCACCAGGTGGAGATGGTGCTACTGTGGCTCCACCTACAACCAGGGTATCCAAATACCTTAATTTGTCTTCAAGAAAGGTAACCTCTTGCCCTATCAAATAACATCTGTGCCTTACAAATATTAATGGAATAAAACTGCATTATTTTCATTATATAATCTTGCTAGATGAATAAAATTATTGTGTATTCATAATCAACCCCTACTGGCCTTTTTTCACAATAGCATTAAACTGGTCATTTTTTGTTAAAAATTATCCACATTATATATTATGTCCTGCACACAATACAGATTCATAATAGCTAGGGTTTTGATTAGATTCAATTTTCTTTTTTACAAATTTAAGCTCACCACACCACTATACTTTGCAGAATATAATTTATTTTTTATTTTGTGGTTTTCAATGGTGTAATTGCCAGTTGGTATTAAAATCTCAACACTTTATTTAACAGCCAGCCAAATGAATTCATCTGTCAGTCAGCTTGGCCATTTTGAAATGTCAATTTCATACAGTTGATTCATACAAAGTTCCCAGCTGGTATGTTTACCAGCTGGAAATAAAATGCATTATTCACAAGCTGCCAGCCAGAAAAGTGTGCATATTGGCTCTTTTTACATATCATATAGTGGTGGGCCCCTGATAGGGGTTAACGGCCATGAGCTGTCTGCAAATCAAATGAGTGAAATTTTGAAATGGTGTTTTTACGACCCTTTCAGCAACTATGGCCATATCAGGTCGACTTTCCAGCCTTTAACCAGTGTGAAAGTAACACTGCCAGCAGTGGGAGTTGAACTCACCACCTCCCGTCCTCCACTTATTAAACCATTAAAGGCGCAGATCCTACACTCTACCAACTGTGCTAGTGGCGCCGGTCTCAAATCAAATGAGAACAGGTCTGATCTCAAACATGTGTCTGTAATACAATACTATTGTATGTAAACTAAGCGCTTGACAACTCCTGTACCACATTTCTGTCAATCTATTTCAAATTTAATCAAACATGATATATACTCTACAATTGGCATGGCATTGTCTCAAACTCGTCCGAATGGTTGATTGCATAATCCACAGACAAGTGCGCAATTGATGCATGGCTTTGTACATGTGCAGTCACAATACCGGCCCAATTGGCTTATATTCGCACACACATCAGTTGCACTCACTTTCTAAGCAAAACAAACAAACATGTGTGAAATTTGTTAGTTATTCACTTTTCACAGTTCATTATTCAGAAAATATTCAAAATCGATAGATGAGGTTGTCAACATTTCATATTCGCAATATTGTTTTCAAATTGTCACTGGGATGTATTTTGTGGCACTTTATATTAATGAAAATCCTAAAAAATAAAATTATCAACACATTATATGAAACAAGCAGAAAAAAAACTAGCACAGGTCAATTCAAAGGTCACAACATTTTGCATGAGGGTTAAGGGGTGTCTAAAGATGCTAGCCATAAAATATTTTCCTGGCACAATGGACGGTTACAAGTTGGTACCACATACAATTTTAAAATTATCATTATTAATCAAACTTAGTTTATATTATTAAACAAGAAAAAGTGGTGCTCCACATGTAACACAGATGGGGAAAAAATAACAAACAAAACAAAAATTAAACAAACAAAACAAAAATGACAAACTGAACAAAAATTAAAATAGATGAAACTTAAACACAAAAACACTTGTGAAATCATTGTAAAATGATGGGGTGGTTGAAATTACCTTTATTCATCTTTTGAAAATATTTAATTTGGTATATGAATATTTTTTTTCACCACAACAGTATGCAAAGTTCAGTCTCTTTTGTCTCGATTATGCAAGTCGCTCTGATATTGCTCAGGCGCTAATGCAAATCATCGATCAGAACTTTCCTTCTTATTTCTGTTCTAATTGTCCAATTTACACCAAACTTAATCTACTCACACTTCCTTGCTCTATCAATTAAAATCCATTATTATAAAGCAATATCAATTAGTAATTTCCCACAGCGATTGGTAATGACGATGTCACCTTGAACTTTTTGTCATATTAACCACAGAAAAAGTGGAATCACAAATCACAGGAAATGAATACACGTTCTCCATGATCGTACCGATCACAGAATAAAACAGGTAGTCCTTTTTGATGTTACAAATACTCGGCCAGCTCTATTGTATTATAACTTTGTTGCCTGTTGGCAGTGGACATAACAAAAAGGACCATCCGTGTTAACAAGAAAATCTAGTGCAGATCAATTCAAAGGTCAACAGTCAAACAAAATTTGGTTACCTGCGCTAGTTTTATTTAGCTTTGAATATTAGAATTTAGGTTTAACTACGATAATTTAATAGTTGTATGTAGCGCCATCTTGTTACCGCTCATTTTACGTATACCAGGAAAATATTTTATGGCTAGCTTATTTGGACACCCTTCAACCCTCAAACAAAATTGGAATTGACCTGTGCTAGTTTTTTCCACTCGTTTCACATAATGTGCTGCTAATATTATTTTCTGGATTTTCATTAATATAAAGTGCCACAAAATACCAGGGACATTTTAAAGACAATATTGCAAATATAAGTTATACTTTGTTGTTGTAGTCTCGTTCTCACCAAAACAAGGACACCTATTGGCTTTGTTATTATTTTACTCAGTGTCGATTGGCTTCTAAAAGAAGCTTGTTTTGGGCGTGACCAATAAGTATTCACTGATTATGGTCAATACTTGCAGAGCCAGGTATAAATCCTGGATCTGCTATGGAGAGTAAACATCGTATGGTATATCCTAAAATTTCAAGGATATAATCCAAACAATTCTACGGCAGTAAAACATTTTTACAGTCCTACAATATTTTGTTTAATGAAGTTATGATGTGATGTTCATCTGAGCACAGGTTTTAAATAGTATTCAGACACTATTCATTTCCACAATTCCCTCAACAGGATCACAGAGGTTTCTGATTTTTGTATCTGTTCTTAGAATTTGTGCAGAAATGGATCAAAATCAGGCTTGGGTGTGTTTTAAAACACCAAATTATAGGACCGGGTGATATAGAATAGAAATATCCACACTTCAAGGTCATGGAAATAAAATTAACAACTTTATACATGGATTAGAAATGATCTCATCAAAGGTTGTGATTTCAGCTTTCATCCCTTTAATTGTGTATATAAAAGAAGGGAGAATTGATATTGCATTGATCGAACAATTATGGTCCCATCTTAGCTTTTCAGATTACCATTGCTAATAGGCAGGCAATCATAAATGTATCTGGTCAAATGGAGCTTCTCCTTTAATGCCTTAATGCTTTAGATGCCTTGATGCCTGAAAGCATTCATGAAATGAGATTCCAAGCACCTTTCCATGCATATAAACTATGTTCATATCCTAAATTTTGCGATCAATATGATGTTGTAACCCATTGTATTTCCCGTACATATATTTCTGTGCCATTTGAAAGTAGATGAATTTTCTGCTAAAACCTGAATCATCCGTTGGACACTGTCAAGAAACTTTATTTAGCTGACCAGTGATCTAGTGCAAACACCTGCTTTGTAAAGTTAACTATGGGGCACCTTCAGATTGGACAATGGAATGATTTGGCTCATAGAGGCCTGTTTGTCCATTAATGTTTGTCCATTGGTATACAGGCCTAACACCCTGCTGGCTACAATCGGTATATTTCCATTTAGAAGAGATGAATTATTCATAAAATATATAGTTTACTATTTTTATATTTTTAAATTATGAGCTATCTTTTTAGAAGAAAAAAGGTTATTTTCCCCACATATTTTACGACAAAATTGATAACATTTGCAAGTTTGTAGCTGTACTCAAAATATTATCTCAATTAATACTATCCTTTCTCTAAATGTAACCAAAAAACACCATCTTTTTCTGTTCTCTTTACATCAAATTGGAATCTAAAATAATCAGAATTATTAAAAGTTAAGGCCAAATTAAAATTCAAATCAAAAGAAATATCTCTCCCATAACATTTGACAAACTGAAATCGTTTTTGTTATTATTCTAATACAAAGAAGTATCTTACACCTTTGCAATTTACATGAATTATATTTAGATATTTTAATTGTCAAATTTAACGGATTCCTGAGAAATCGCAGAAGATCGTGTTTCAATTATTGAGAGGAAAATAATATCAAGAAACCGGTAGCGTGGTTTGATGAGACAATTTAAGACAAAATGGGGGAAAATGACAATTAGAAAATACGGGACTTGAAATAATCAGATACACGAGAAATAAAGTGAACGGTCCATAACACTTTGGTGCAATCGCCGAGGATGATAAAAAATATCCCAAAGAGCCATATAATAAAATAAAGGACGTGTTGGGCAGAAATAATGATAAAAAATTGAAACCAGTCTCACTGCCTTGATTCTGAATATGACATGCATTGCATATTGATGCTTTATATTTAATTTCATCATAGTAATCTACCAAACCCAAAGCTTTGATGCATTACATCAGAATGTCAATACCTGCCATGTGTTCAACATGAAATAGGATGAGATTCACATTGACAAGACACCACTTCCAGCCTCTGCCTTCTCAGCCTGGTGATCCAATTACATGCTTTGACGTTGCGGTTGTCGTGATTGTAGCAATTGCCTTGTCAGCTCTGCCTTCAGCGGTTCCGAGCTCGTGCTGTACTGTTACACGTTGTATTGGAACACCATAACATTGTAATAATTTACCCAGAACCTTATACTTTCTATGCTGTGTGTTTGTGTAGTATGTGCATGTGTGAGGAAGGGAGAATACATTGAGTTGGCATAAAGTTCGCCTAGGTGGTAAGATTGTATCAGCAGTGTGACAGACCAAGGAGACTTCTTCAGGTAGGTAACAAGTGCCACACCCGGGGCACGCAATCGCGATTTTTGTTGCATATCGTACTAAGTTAAAAAGAACAATATATATATATATATATATATATATATATATATATATATATATATATATATATATATATATATATATATATGTATATATATATATATATATATATATATATATATATATATATATATATATATATATATATACACATGTATTGTTGTGCAGTGATGAGTTGACATGTTAGGGTGTCAAAATGGTTTATGCCCAGCCATACGTTGGTGAAATTGCGCTAGGTTGCCAGTACTGATCGAAGGAATCTTGGTTTTGCTTTCTGGATTTTCATCATTGGCCTTTCTAATTGCAAAGGCCTGGTGAATGTTTTTCAAAGCTGTTTAGATTTTTCAAGAAGAATATTGCTTTTTTGATATATGGTGGTATCTACAAGGTTAAGGTATATGTCACCCTAAAACAGAGATGATTGCAATGGGAGAAAAAAGAAAATCCGTTTAACTTTTAGTCTCTGGTAATTTTTATTATTGTCAACTTTGTCCATACTGATCTTATAAAGCCAAATATTCACATATTCAAGTAAAATACAGGAGTATTTTTTCCTGAATTGATTTTTTGTGTGTCAAGAAGGAAATTGGTCATGCCTTTATCTGAGTTCTTTTGACAACTTAAGTCGTCATCACCCTGGGCAAAATCTGTACGATTTGAAAGAAACATAGGCAAATTACAGGAATTGACTAATGGGTAGCGACCATTATCTTGAAAAGTTCCATTACTAGTATCTCGGGGTATATTTGCTTGTTTGTTGGCATTGATAAGCTTCATCTTTACATTAAGCTACTTATTATTACTCACGTAAAAGAGGAGAAACATTATGCTCGGAGAAACGATGTGTTGGAGCCTAAAAAGAGAGCCTAAATTATAATATATAAGATATCTTGTGGCATTTCCCAACCAACTTACAGCACCATGTTTTAGTGTGTTCATAGCTTAGCTACGACTATCCCAAATAATTTTGCCACTAAATTAATACAGTTGTGTCCCGTGAATGCATTCTTTTACCCTTTTCAACTGTTTAACCTCCTGTGGTGTTTCCTCTCAAAGTTTGGTATTTTCTCTTAAGGTAGTTACACTCTAACAAACCTTTTTTGTCAAATGCTTTAAAGGCGAATTTTACATCATAAAGAAACAATATCAATGCTGTATGTTACCAAGCAGGTTAAAAAGAAATCAACATTTATAAAAGTACCAAAGCCCAGATAGGTGATCTGGAGGGGTTTGCGGAACGTGCAGGGTCTCTTCTATATCAACCAAAGAAATGTTTGGTGGAGTTGATAGAGCTCTAGTGGAGCTGATAGTCGCCAGCTGCAAAAACTGAGTCAAACCTGTGTAAATAAGTCAAGCTTTTCGGGAGTTTTTAGAAATAATCATACATAAAATATGAATAATCAGTCACTAAAAGAGTTGGCTATTTAAAAAATCTCATGCGATCGGGATTGGACATAAAAAGTATTAAACCTAGACCTCTCCAGACCACCTATCTGGGCGTTGTCGATTGGTGAATAACACTATTCTTTGGTTGAAATAGAAGTGATCCTGCATGTTCCACAAACCCCATCCAGATCACCTATCTGGGCTTGCCGATTGGTGGTTGAAGAACATTAGTTATTTCCATATTTCATGTCAATGTTTACATTTCTATTATATCACAGAAAGACAGATAAAATGGCACATTTGAAGCTAAATTATCAGTTTATCAAGATGTCAGAAAACATATCGGTAGAAATGACAGACATAGGCATATAACGTTTTTGCTGTGTGGGACACATTAAAAAATGATACATGATTGAATGTGGACCTTTGTAGGCTATTTTTATAAAATAATGTCGGTGACCTTGAATGACCTTGGAATGACTTTGAAAATGAAACTCCTATTTCCGTGGATTTTACTATAAATTTCAATATTCAGTCATCTGCATCTGTCAAAAACTAGCTCATAGAGTCTTTATTCATCAAAATCTGTTCAGAATTAACAATTTTGGACCAATCTGCAAAGGAAATTAGAGGAAATATTGATATGTTGAGCTATTTTGAAACAATATCTACAATAACAACTTGAAAATAAAATGAAAATAAGGTCTGATATTTATTTTGAGATTTGTTAACAAGCTAAATTTGGTTAGAAATAGCTTGAATTTGGTAGGTGTACGGAAGACGAAAATTGACAGACTTTAAATTGATCCAATGCAATCTTATAAAGTTTCATACATATAAAATATAAGTGTACTTTCCGAAAATAACCCCCAATAAGCTGCTCTAATCATAATGGTGCATAGAAAATGATATTAAACTATCAAAATATGTGAAAATGTGCTAAATTTGCCATAGAACATCAGGTGACAAGAAATGTATTAAATGTAGAGACAAATGGATTACCTAATTGAAAAGCTGAAAAGCTGATTTCTTTCTGCAAATTTTCATATATTTCAATTTTTTCTTCAATAAATGAAATGTGCTGAAATTACTTCTTGAATATGTATATTAATTGGAGAATGTGTCCTATTTTTGGCGCCATTTAAAGTGAGTGAAAGTGACACCATGTACCCACTGCAATAGGAAGTTTTGTACTACCCATTTCATGTTCAATGTCTCCCATTTCTAGTGAAGTCGGTAAATGTAAAATCCGAACTCGTCATGGGTTCGTCTCTACCGTGGGTCTCCTCTCTAGCTGGATAGCCATGCTGCGTAAGCTCTGAGTGCCCACGAGACAAAAGTGGAGCGGCCAGCATATCAAATCAAATCAAATCAAATCAAAACCGACCCAAATCATGATTTATACCTGTAGGATTGAGATGGAACCCAGTCTCGTGGTGGATGAACTACCTTAAAAGTCATATGACAAGAATTTTTTTAAGTGGTAAATCTTTAGATTTCATACCTCTGAGAAACATCTGACAATTTTTTCTGCAGTCTGATGTGTAGTTTAGCTATAATCCAAGATCTTTGAACCCCCAGGGTAATTAACCTACTCCCTTGACCTAGAACTGGGTCAGCAGGCTGCCTACGTCATTGCGCCCCGCATGCATCTCCTGCACACATATTCCTCCTATGTCTGTACATGTATAACACCTGATGTCCTTACTTCTACACAAATTACATCCATTGAAAATATGATTAATGGCAAAACTTAAGGCTGTAAAATAGAGACTTGCATTTACATCAGCTTCCCATCCCACAATCCCTACTTTAATTGAAGAAAATAAGCAAACATGACTTAACTGGGTATAGTGTCTGAAATATGGCCTGCTCTACTTTTATCAGTTTCAAGACACTTATTAGCTAGCCCAAAACATCATGGAATGAAGTTTAAGGGTTTTCAAACTGTAAATGGAACATTGAGATGACACTTTTAAAATATCTATGAATTATTTTTAGTTGATATTTCCATATTTTTTTACACTGAAAATTTATTTATTTATTTGTTAACCAATTACCAGTAACAATATCAATTGGTTGAATATTATTCATATTCAGTAATGTCGAGCTAAACTTCGCATGACATAATTGAAAAAAAAAGTTTTGAAAGCATTCAACACATATTTTTAGATCTGTTTCATTGCTGGAAATTATTTTGACTTCTAAATTTTGAGGTCTGGTTATATATTATTTATGCATTGCAGTTGTATTTCAATGGCCATTTGAAATGTTTAGTTTGGTATTTTTTTAATGTCTGTCATTGCGTGTCAGTGGGTACCCAACTAAATCATATATCAGTATTTTATTCAAACAGACAAAGGAATTTTGAATGAAAATAGAAATTCTGTAAAAATGATACTAAACTTTGAGATTTCAACATTTCTTTCTCAACAAGGAAATGACTTTGACCATAATGTTATGATAAAGAATAGTTCAGTCCCTTGAGGGATTTGAATAATCTCAATAGGCAGATGTAAGTTTGCCAAACCCAACTGGGAGGCTGGCTGTATTCCTGTCTTCCCATCACTACAGGCAGAATCCAAGTGACTATGATGTGAAACATGATCTGACCTACTATCCACATGTGCTAATTAGGCCACCAGTGGTTCAAAGATGTCATCAACACTCTTGTTATTACTTATAAATTACAATCCCTCCAGACTTTCACTGGCTTGGAGTGGTTTGTTTTGAACATGAAGGGCGAACATGTGTCACTTCCGGCAAAATCTCAGCAGCCCTGATTTGACCCACATAAAAAGGGGCGTGTCCAGCAAATCACTTTGATCCACTATAATTCTGTACTCCATTTATAAAAATGTGTAAAACATGTTGAAATGCAATGTCCATGTATTGTAATATATTATGGCTCAATATAAACATTTTCACAATTTTCTTGTCATGTGACTTTTAAGGGAATAAAACACCACGATAACCATTATATTCTAAGATATAAACTATATTCCTAAATTGCATTCTGCCTAAAATTAATGACCATTAGTATATCAATGATACAACATATTACAAGTTAGATTTGGTGCAATATTCTTCTAACTTGGAGCCACGATAGTTGTAGTACACTGCTTTTGCATTTTGGCACAGCTGATGACACAAAAGTCAGATATGACACACGCCATATTCTCATTCACATTCCCTACTTTATTATCGCACAGCAGAATCTAGGTGTTTTTATAACTTAGGTAATTGTACGTACAAGATGACACTGCCTCGTGGAAGCCACCATTATCTTAACCCAAGAAGAAAATTCAACACGTAAATTAACTTCATTGTTCAGGCCAAGTGTTTGTGACAACCTCCGGTTGTCATCACCAGAGGCAATATCCGTCCTTTTTTAAAAAGCATAGAAAGAGTAACGGAAATGACTAATAGATACCAAGCATTATCATAATTAGTTCTATTATCTCGGGGTATAATCCTCACAAGGGTACCAAGGGAATCAATCGTCAGAGTTCATATAAAGGTTGAAATATTATAGATACTTGGAGTATGACGATAGCATTCCAAGATATAAACAAAATTGCATTCTGCCGAAAATGAATGACCATTAATTACTGTATCACAAGAATTCTTTCATTATACATAAAGCAATAATGGGAAGAAAGCTTGAATGGTAAATTGGCATGTCTGTCATTTCCTGCTTCACTATCGCCTAGTACAGGTGCTGTACTAAGCGCTTCCTATATATTACATTATGTAAGTGAACGTGCAAATCATATTTATCTTAAATCAAAAATAGATATTTGGCACGTACATGTCAAGGAGATAATTATATATATATGCCAAATATCTATTTTTGATTTAAGATAAATATGATTTGCACGTTCACTTACATAATGTAATTATATAGGAAGCGCTTAGTACAGCACTTGTACTAGGCGATAGTGAAGCAGGAAATGACAGACATGCCAATTTACCATTATATATATATATATATATATACCCTTAACCACATCTCAACCCCTGATATCACACCCTTAGAGTCGGTCGTGGACCTTGATATCACTTTTGATTTCAAAATCCTTCTTATGACCTGGAAGGCCCTAAATGGTAAGGCGTAGCCTTACATGCGTGATCTACTCCTCGTGAAACATGGTGATAGATGCCAGAGATCTAACGATGGTACTTACCTATCAGTTCATAAGACTCGTCTGAAGACAGGTGGGTGATAGAGCCTTCTCGTCCGTCAGCCAGTTTTGAAGCATCAGCAATAAATACATTTTAGACCATAACTTATACTGTATTATACAACTGAGAGCAATAATATAAATGTTATATTGCTGTCAGATACAATCTATTGCACAAAATTTTTATCTTTAAATTTATATTTACTTTATTTAACATTTACTTTTGGACAAAACATAGACCTTCACAGATTTGATTTCTTAACTTAACATTAATTATAATATACTAGATAATCCATAGCTGCCTCAAATGACACTGTTATCAACATTTTTATCCAATTTGGAACTTAAGGATTTATGATTTGGAATATTTTTTAACAATGCTGCTTTAAAGGCTATAATTCTCAAAATATGAAGCATGACAGTGTAAAGTTTAAATACTAATGCACATTCTTCTAGACATTTAGACATTAATAATTCATATCTCATTTTAAGTCGCAACAAAGGTTGCATTTCAAATGCTTTTTTTTAAATGGTTTTGTAGCCTGCAAATTTGAACTTGCTAAGTGCATCAAAGTGCATATGGCCACAGTAGATATTTCCAAAATTAAATTTCTTTTTAATCTAATTGATTAGAATTAATTGTTTGAGAATTAAAAAATTGTAATATAACTTTGAAATCTTGAAATAAGTTTAAAATTTTGACGTTTTTCCTTTTTGAAGTTAAGCCATATTGTGTGTAAGAATGTGAGACATAAAAAGATTAAGCACAAATTTTATCAATCAGATTAGTCTCAAATTTAATCTAGTTTATAATAAAGCTTGTATGCTCTCAATATCATTGTGTATAAATCCAGAATCTGCAGGCTATAACAAACAACTGACATATGGATATATGTGTTCTCAATATGGAAATGTTTGTTGACATGGAAGGACCACTTTTTCATAAGAAGCTTGTATATAGTCTATGGTTACTGATTAGGGGGAGGTTCCTTTTGGGGCTACTTTAAAAAAAATGCTTTTCTTGTTCATTCTTTGCAAGCCATTCTTTACATTCAGCTGACGTTTTTGATTTAGAAAAAACAGCAAAGTGTCTCAATGCTTTACACAGTGGCTGTAAGGTTGGTACTAACAGAATTTTCTTGGCTTTCTTTTGGTGGTAAAAGTAGCTAAATTGGATGAACAGAATTCTTGGCTTTCTTTTGGTGGTAAAAGTAGCTAAATTGGATGAATAGTTCAAAGGTTATGAGCAACATTTCTGTATGATTATTTTTTTTCAATAAAACACGGCAACTTTTCTCACTGCTTTACTCAGCAGCTAGGAATCTAATACCTGCAGGTGTGATAAAGAATTTCCCTGGCTCTCTTTTGGTGGTACAATTAACTAAATCAGATGAGATGTGAGCAAAGATGTTAGAGCAACTTTTCTGTATGAACATTTTTTCACTAAAAATGTGCCAGGTTGTGTCAACTTGCCACATCAAAGACCATGTCAACTTTCCATCCCAAAGACCATGTCAAATTGCCATCACACATATAACATGCCACTTGACCTCACATACAGTATGTATTAACTTGCTATCACATACATAATGTGTCAATGTGTCATCACATACTGGACATTTGAACTTGCCATCACAGAAAGACCATGTCAACTTGGCATCACATACATGATGTGTAAACTTGCCATCACATAGACGATATGGCAACTTGACATCACATGTATAATGTGTCATTCATTTCAACTTGCCATCACAGAGGGATTATATCAACTTGACACATACAGGGTGTCTAAAATTGTTGTCATATACAAGGCATGCCAACTTGCTGTCATATGATGGGACCTGTTATCTTGTGTATTTTGTTAAATCTACAGAACTACCCAAAATTGATTTTTATCTTTTGGGTGTTGTTGATATTGTGATTTATTATATTGTCAATTTCTCATAAATTGTCAATAAAATACACTGAACAAAGGTTTTAAACAATGTTTTCATTACAGATCATACTTAGGATTATCATAAGCGTGAAATATCATTATTAACATGAAATATTTTTATTATTAATTCGTATATATTTATTTAAAACATTTGTAGGTAAATGATCTGCTCTTTT
This sequence comes from Amphiduros pacificus, assembly GCA_949316495.1. Lineage (NCBI taxonomy): Eukaryota > Metazoa > Annelida > Polychaeta > Phyllodocida > Hesionidae > Amphiduros > Amphiduros pacificus. The sequence continues at coordinate 42,700,397 of OX439001.1, read as the reverse complement.
AATCCAATTTTGGAATCCCCTTATTAGCCAGTGGGTCCCCTAAAAAGTGGTTCCAAGATAGGGCATCTTTTAGGGACAAATATTAGATATCTTGGAAAAAAAACCTTTTGATAGATGGAGGCAAACCTTTAACCCAAACACCTGCCATCTTTGTTTGGCGATTGTACATTGCTTGTACTTTTCAGATTAATTTGAGAAGGATTTGAAATCAGCATGACCTCCAGCACGGAAGGTATGGAGTCTCGCGCCCTTGTGGTGGTCCTCAGTATAATATGCACTCTCGCCGTCGCCAGTAATGTGGTGGTTCTCCTAGTTATTTTCACCAACAAAAGACTGCAAGTAAGATATTGATGTTATCCTATGTTCACTCTCTCAATAATTAGTTTTGTCAGATAAATAAACTGATAGATCCTAAGTGACGATCCTGAGATGGTAAAGGGTGACGATGTGAATTTTTTAAATAAAAAAGAAAATTATTTGAAAAGAAAGGGAGAATATAAGAACATAAAATTAGTTTTAAATTACACGTTTTTATTTACAAGACATGAGGATTTTAATTTATACTAGAAATACAAATGGAAGATTAGTTATCAGTGATATGCGGTGATTTTAGAAATGTCTTGAAAATAGAACATGCTTTAATCAACTTTTATGTGTCTCTTCTCGCCTTTATGGAAGTGACCAACGAAAACAACAAGTTTGGCGACAGACGATTTATAATAGATTTATTAACAATATTTATCCTGTTCATCTGTGTTTGTCACTGTTGGGTCCATATATTATACCTTGTGAAACTGCACATGCATATGAGGACAGCAGAAGTACATAAATAAGGGCAACGGGGTGAGGCCATACATATTTAGGCAGTGTTTAGCATGATACTGAGTATTGATGTGGTAAGGTTGATATGGGACGATTCATGGCATGAGTTCCCCCAGTGTGAGGAGGTCAGTTTGCTACATGAGCTCAACTCCTGATGCGAAGTCAATTTTGATTTGCAGCTCCCTGATTTACAATTTATCCCTTTCCTCTTTCATTTATCTCCTTCCCCTTCGATGAACTCCCTGGTTCACATGCTTTCCTTTCCTCTTCTGCTATTCCCTTCCCCTTTAATAATTCCTTTCAATTTGATCACCTGGACTGCCACATCGAGTGCCTTATCCCCAGTTCCACCTATTATGGCTGGATTTTGAGCATTCCGATCCCCTGGTCTTGGAGTCCAAGAAGCTGCCTGGGTTTCCCTTGCTGGAGGGGTTGAGCAGGCCAAGCAACTCCAGGAGAGCCCACCAGCACACTAGCATGAGGTCATAGGACTCTGGCTTCCCTAGTGTGGAGATGGAGGGGTGTGACTTGGGACTCGGCAGCGAGGGTCACTGTTCTGGAGGCTGATGGACCATAGTGTCTTGCGTATATGAGGATGGTTAGTGGAGCCCAGGAATTTGCTGGAGACTTCACTTGCTGGTTGGTCCTCCATTTCCCTTTCACTCCATCATTTGGTTTTTCCTTGACCCCTGAAACTTGGGAGCAATATGAGTATGGGGTGGGCTGAGTCAGGTCAGCTGGGTGTATGGTTGGATATAGAGGTCTGTTGGCCGGACCAAGGGATTAGGTAGCTAGATACAAGCGATTATAGCTGGATGCAAACATATTTTAGCGGCATGGGAATTGGAGATGTGATAGCCGGGTACAAGCATGGATTCTCTGCAATGGAAATCTGGTCTGGAGGACAGAGAGATGTTGTACATCAATCTGGATGTCGAATTAGAATGGTTAAATATAAAGATTCGCTAACTGGAACAACATTTAGATAGCTGGATACAGAAATGGACACCTGAAAAGCCAGATTTGATAGCTGAAAATAGAATTTTCAATATCGAGCTCAAAGCTATTTAGAACTAGATGGTTGGCTGCAAGATTTGTATAGTTGGATGTAGATAATTACATAGTTGAGCACAAAAATGGAAACCGAATCCAAATTATTTTGGTGGCTGGAAAGTGAAATTGTGACAGCTGGATAAAACCATAGATTTTCTGTAGTGGCAGTTCATATTAGCTTACTGAAGGTGAATTTTGGGGACATTGCCTGTTTTGGTCTGTCTTTGGCCATGTGCCCAAGTTCCTTCTGGGTATGGATTAATGTCTGCTGCACAGGTTTGGCAGCTTTATGTGGGAGTTCATTAGCTGAAACAAAGGTTTTTAGGTTGATAAATTGGGTAGTTGGCGTAATATTTATGATGACAAGCTGGGTATGAGGATTAGAGTAACTTGCATTCATATTGGCAAATTTTAATTACTGCCGGATTGTTGTTAGTTTCTGTAGCCACACCCAGCTAAAAAAACGGAAAAAATACAAGAACGTGCTCTCAGATTCATGTTGAATGATTTAATTAGTAATTACGCAAAAGTGTGTAAGGATGCAAGTTGTGACTCATTACATCTCAGGAGATCAATATTGATTTCTTGTGAAGTGTTTAAAAGAAATAAAATATGACCTTAGGGATAGGATTATACTTGTACAGCCGAACTTAAAAAAGTTCAAGTATGGCAAAAATACATTTACATATTATGGAGCCCATTTGTGGAACCTGCTACCAAATGAAATCAAAGAGGCAAGTGATATTACCATGTTCCAAAGAATTGTAAGCTCATGGCAAGGTCCTAATTGCATTTATAGTATGTGTTCATTTGTAAACTATGGCCGATTATATATTTGTGCAATGATAGTATGTTTGTGTAATCATTTATTAATTCACTACTGCATGTGTAATTAATTGTTGACTCACTTGTATACATTGCAGTTCGAAATAATCGACAAATAGCTTCCAGCTATTATTATTGTATTTCACAATTGATCTAAAAAAGGTTATTCTTATTATTATTCTTAACTGGATGCAGCATCTAGTTAAGAAAACTAAATAATTGGATACAAACATTAGATAGCTGGTTAAAGAATTTTGTAGCTGGAAATCATAATTAATACTTTATGCTGGACAGAAATTAAATCTTCATATTGGATTTTATTTGAATGATATGAATGACAAAAGCAGAAATATATAGTTTCCCCCTAGGTATTTCTCATTGTTGTAGCTATTTCTAATTCATAGCTGTAGTTATCTTGTCCTCATTGTAGCTCCCATTTATGCAGCTGTATCTCCCTTGTGCTGCTTTCTCTCAGGGCCTTCATGGTATATGCTCCAAGAAATTGGAATGCCCTGCCCCTTGAGGTGAAAAACTGTAAAACAGTGGACACTTTCAAGAAAAAACTAAAGACGTTTTTATTCAGGAAGCATTATCTCGAGAAGCGCTTAGAGCAGACTTAGTCTGATATAGCGCTATATAAATCATTATTATTATTATTATTATTATTTCCAACCCTCACTTGTGCAACTATCTCCCTTATGCATCTCCTAGGCATAGCGTTTTCATTTCTGTAGCAATCTCTCTGTCATAGGTGTCTCATTTGTGCAGCCTATCTCTTTGTTGTAGCTATATCACACTTATGCAGCTATCTCAATGTTGTAGCTATCTCTCACTTGTGCAGGTAACTCTCAATGTTTAACACCTAGCTGTCTCACACTCTCTGGGCATTGGCTTCCCATCATTCATGTAGACTTTCCATCTTGTTGTCTGCAGCCCTTGGGTGAATATTTACCCCCTTGGTTGAGTGCTGGAAAGATTTGTTTCCGGTGGCTGGTTAAGCCTGTGTGAATTCTGTGATATTTCCCTTTTGTAGCTATCTCACTTGTGTTGTAATCTCCCTGGTAAAGCTGTCTCACTTGTACAGCTATTTCACTTTTGTGGCTATTTCTCATTTACGTAGATATTTCAGCGAATATGAGCAGACGGCAGAGATGGCGCTGGGCAGGAAGGGAGATGAGATGTGGGTGCATATCTTTGGCGCCCTCTACAGGGCTGCAAACACATTCATTGTCACTTACGTCAATTAGTGTTCTCCAATCACCAATCGGAAAAAACCTTTATGCCAAATCCTGTTTGCATGAGATTTTTTTAGATACCCAGCTCTTTCAGTGATAATTCGTTTTATATATGTTTATATCTAGAGTTTAGATGACATTAAGTAAATAAATTATATATATATCTGACCAGCCAATCAGAAACAAGTTATAATTAACTTGCAAATCACAGCGAAAATATGGATAAATGAATCCCAACATATATATGTATCATTATCATTATTTACCACAAATAAAATACATATTTTATCTAGGTCATCTGGTAACTGTGGTTACTAGAGGTGTCATGCGTTCACAACTGTGAAAAAGGCCAATCATTTTAACAGGCAGAAAATTAATCACACTTGGCTTTCACATGGTAAACGTTTCAGGCTGATAACATGTTAAATTTCATTACTGTTCATGGAAAAATATCACATACCACGTGAGGTTATTTAAATCAAAATGCAGGAGCTTTTGGCAAGTACAAATAATTCAGATACGGTTTCTTTGTGGCCATATACCTTTATCTCTTATGCTGATCACAGAAAGTATTGAGAATGATACATAATTTGTTTTCTTCATAGTGCAGACCTTGCTTCAATTGCAGTCATTTGGAAACTTATTTCAACCATAATGTAATGATTTACATTGGAAATTGAGAAGGCTAGATTCTGAATTGTAGACCAGGCATGTGAGCAGTAGTAGGGAAATATCAGGTTTTCATAGTAAAACACTCAAAAATACAAGCAGGTCTTAGATCACATCTGGATGGGTTAAAAGGTGTTAATAACAAACATTAATTGATTAAGGTTTGAAATCGGGGTTCCTATGGTCTTTAAGTAAATCTATAAACAATGTATAGACGGGATGAAAACAACAAGAAATATTCATTAAAGAAAAAAAATGTAATTATTTGTGAATAATTTCTTTCACACAGTAGTCTATTAAATAGAGGTCATCAAGTGTCATTCCTATCATCTTCACATCCTCTTCTCGCATCATGCATGTATCATCCATCTCAATATAGTCTGAAATCCTGACTTTACATGTAAACAGCTGAAAAGGATCAGATTTTGCTTCCATTTTGTTCCATATCGTATTCAATGTGTTATAATATTCTTTGTGTCATGTATTGATGATATGACTAGTTGGATTGTTTCAGCAATCTCTATTATTACACATGTCACTCCATCATCCCCTGAAAATGGTTATCTGCTGCGTTGATTTTTAAGAATCGAAGTTCTTTTTGTTTGAAATAGAGACTTTCGCTTTATTCAAAAGAATAGGTGCAGAGCTATAAAAACATCTTGTTTAAAATAAAAAGGTTGGCATCAAGTAACTCAAAAGAAATAGTAGAATTTTTTTCTTTTTGACATCACTGAGATCGATGCTTTTAGACGAGGTCAATTTTAGGTGAGGTCAATGCGCATTGCGTCCCGAATACAACAAGCCTTTGGAATTATGCTAATAACTTTTAAAACCCCTTCCTCTGTTCTGCTTGAAATACCACTTTTGGCTATCTTGACTAATGATAAAAGGAATTATTGCTATGTCCCTTCCACCTTTCTTAATATTCAATCTTTTCCTTTCCAATGAGCCCAATCCTTGTAAATCTGTGACTGGGAAGGTTGTCATGTCAAGGACCTGTGACATGACAATTCAGTGAGACAGCACTATATATAAGGAACTGGTGCTAGTAAGCTGGTACTCTGCATGGCGAGGTAGAGTCACATACTCTGCCACAATTGGTATGGTATGTGGAATACTTTTTCCTCACATTAGCATGCAATTGCCATAAAGCTCTGGTTCTTGAACATGGTCATACACCATACCACTGTCGCACATGTGTACATGCCTATTTCATACATTCAAAGGTAATTTGGAATGGATTATTTATAATTGGGAGGGCTGGGTATTGGCAATATCCTGTTGGAAAAGTATTGTATATCATTGAATGATAATTGTTACGTCACTTTCAACATTGTTTTGGACATTTAATGAGGAAACCGGATATAACAGTCTTGCCCCCCCCCCCCAAAAAAAAAGACTTGAAGAGTAATGGTCCATCTACAAACTATTATTTTCTCGCCTATTTTGGCATACATGTCACTCAGATCTCACTCATTCGTTGTTGTGATAACAATGACACCAATTGGCGATGTTATTATATGTGACAATATATTTGAGTCTGTGCTCATTGGCTTATACTGGGATTCGTCTCCTAAAACTGCCATTCAACTCCGTTTACTTGCAGAGCCTGGTATAAACTAAGTACTAAGCTGGCTTTGTGATAACGAAATAGGGTCTCTGTTCTACCTGGTTGACCTTCCATTGAGAGAAGGCTGATACATCTGGACAGGAATTTTAACAGGAACTATCTTCTGTTTGAATTTTGACACTTTATGCACAATCTGCTGTGTGCATGCGTAAATAACATTACCTTTGACAGCTCAGTATTATTTCTTTTTCGAAGAATTATTTCTTGTTCAAACAGGTCCTGAGCAATTGATTTTTTTCAAATGCTTTCGTCCGAGTTGAGAAAAGAAAATTCTCATTGATCAGCAGAAGACAAGATATTATCTTGTCTTTTTATTGTGTACAAGTAAATAGATGAGAATTCAAAAACATTTTCATGAGTGCACTTTTGATGTTTATTGAATAAGAACAAACTCCACATGAAGCTATGCAGACAACTTTTACAGACAACTTCAGCTGACAACTACAAAGATGACACACAGCATAATTAAAGTCTCGTAGTCATAAATATGACGCAGCATAATGAAATCACAGCAGCCATTAATATGACATGCAGCATAATGAAATCCCAGCAGCCATTAATATGACACGCATCATAATGGAAACTTAAGTAGCCATTAATATGACATAGCATAATGAAAGGCCAGCAGCCATTAGTACGACATAGCATAATGAAAGGCCAGCAGCCATTACTATGACAAACAGTATAATGGAAGCCAAGTAGCCATTAGTGTGAAATGCAGCATAATGAATGCACAGCAGCCATGCCATTAGTATGACACGCATCATAATGGAAGCCCACTAACCATTAGTATGACATAGCATAATGGAAGCCCAGCAGCCATTAAGATGACATGTAGCATAATAGAAGCCTGGTAGAAATTAATATGGCACGCAGGATAGTGAAAGCCCAGCAGCCATTAATATGTCATCCAGCATGATGGAAGCCCAGCAGCCATTAATATGCTATGCAGCATAATGGAAGCCTAATAGCCGATAATAGTATGGTATTGTTCAAAACACAACTTACATGGGCCATCACCCCTCATATCCAATCTGTGAGGAGACTTTATGTTATATATTACAGAAAACTATTTATCTGGAACTGTCTCAGATGGGTTGTTATTTATAGGAGTCCCATCTTCTTCTTCAAAGGGTAGATACCCATATTTTCTGTAAAATTCGGCCGCAAGGTCAAAAGTAGTTAACCCTCTGGTTTCAACTATAACCACACCTGATGATTGCCCATTGTCATTTGCATTGTCTGTCATACAGGTTGGTTCCTTGCTGTTTTGCTGCTGCACCTCAGAACTATTATGGGACACAGCATAATGAACACCCATTAGGCATTACGATGCCACGGCATCATGAAAATCAAGTAGCCATTACGGTGACACAGCATAATGAAACCAAGAGGCCATTACGGTGACACAGCATAATGAAACCAAGAGGCCATTACGATGACACAGCATAATGAAACCAAGAGGCCATTACGATGACACAGCATAATGAAACCAAGAGGCCATTACGATGACACAGCATAATGAAACCAAGAGGCCATTACGATGACCCATTAGCTGGGATGCTTCTTAGTTAGCACTATAATGAAATGATTTAATGCAAAGGATTAATGATACTGACAAACAACAAACGGATATGCAGCAGATCAATACCTGACAGCGACCAAGATGAGGCTGAACAAATACTGATCTAAATGTTCCATGTATTACATGTTTGCCCTGGAATGATCTTTAGGGCACCACATCCTGGTCACCCCACAAACATTGTGTGAAAATCTGTACATCACTTTTATCAAATATCACACAGATCTGCTGGCAATACGAACAATTATATGTATCAAGAGGCTCAGAATAGACCTTTATGATTTAACAGACCGAAAACCAACTCATTGCAAGAATATGAGTTGGTTTGTCTTTCATAACTTTGCTAATGTTGGTCTGGTATATGTCCTAATGATATCTTCCCGAAGTAAGATAGGCATAATAAGCTGCATGTCACCAACGTCAATATGGGAGAATGTAATGTTAAAGCTTCTAAAGCAAGATGAGTTACCATACAGACATAAAATCGATCTCTTCAAGATGCAATAATGGTCGCATTCAAACCACGGTTATCATCTGTCATTTCAATTGCACTATATATAAGGCCTTTAGATTTTCACATGTACAATTGAATTGACATATTGCTATAATTGTGATAGATTATGAACAGATCTGTTGCAAAGAAGGGATAATTTATCACCACCTAGTCTCTCTCACATGTTAAATACATACAGGTAACTATCCTTGATTCTTTTTGGAAGACTTATAGATCTCGAGCTAAATAGGTGCATTCACTTTATCTCGCCTGGCACGAGTATTTGCAGGTACTACAGTCAATATCAATTGATATTCCCAATATTCAAACAGTACTTCATCATATTTCGGGTTTTGTCATTGGTCTGCACCAAATAACATTAATGTGAATAGACTGTAATGCCCAAACCTTGAAGATGGGTAATCTCTTCTTACAAAAAGCACAAAAAATGAAGTAATTCTTCAAATGAGGTTTTTGAAACAAGTTTGAATGTGGCTCTTGTCAGTCAAGGGGGTCATTTTTCCAATTAGATTATTTTTGTGGTGCAAGCATTGCTATCTTTCTGAGTCAGTGTAATATTAACCTACATGAACAGTTTATCCTTGGCACTTGTTACAACGGGTCCATTTCACATATCTTACTGGACAAGTATTGGCTTTAAACCAGGCCACCTTTACCCAAGAGGGGCAACAAATAGATAAAATGTTTATAATAACATATGATTTAAACGTATCCCAAATCTCTGTAAAATTGCCTGTTGAAGTGTATGTTTTCATGGAAGCACATCTTTTTATAACAAAATTAGTATTTTTATGGTCAGCCTGATCATGCCTCCACAATTCATCATATCTAGGAATATATAACCGTTTAATCATTTTAAAATGTGAAGACACATAATGTTTGTGAAATGCACTGATATTTAACTGATATTGGGATATAATGCTATTAACCTGCAAACAGATGCCATAGACTCATGGCAGATACAAAGTTGTAAAATAAAGGCACCATGACATGTTCACCACTCACAATAATTCTCTTTATTTATTAATTATCATCTTAAAACAAGATTCGATGTCTTCCAGGCTTTGTTTAAGAGTGGCTATGCTTAATTACACAGTCAAGCGGCAGATACACGGGTTGTGTGGGCTTTTATTATTACATAAGAGATCGATATCGTGGAATAATTATGCCAAATGCTCTAGTTTCAAAATATCAAATATATTTAGATTGTTCGATTAATGCATTTCACTTCACCTGCTTGAATTGAAAGGCACAAGACCAGCTAAAGATAATACCAAACCTATAAAGAGGATAGTGGTCTATTCTCATACAAGAAATTCTTTTTAAAAAAAAAGAATTTGTATACAGTTTCCTTTTTGAAAATGATATTTATATTTTCTCATCATTTTGATGTTTTGAAGTAAATGTAGAGTACAGTGACTGGCAACTGTCTGAAACTGGCAGTTGAAACTCAGACATTTTTGACACAGTCAAACATATAGCATACCTTTCTTTTGTGCATAAAGTTATTAATTTTCATATATTCTACATTTGCAAAAAAATATTCAAATTCTATGTTTATGTATGCAGTTTAGGTGTCCGCCAGTCTGTGACACTGACAGGCAGGTTTGTGATCTGCAGGCCCCTCAGAAGTACATATCGCTCCAAAATTCTGTGTTATAATACCCACCTCAAGTGCAATTGAGCTGAATGTTGTGTCTCACATGTTATCTTGTAATTCCACTGTCTTTCAAAATGTTAAAAGTGTTTATTTGTTTTCACGGCACAAGTGATGTGCCAGAAGCCATGATGACTAAAAAAGTTAATATCACAGCAGTTTAGGTGTCCGCCAGTCTGTGACACTGACAGGCAGGTTTGTGATCTGCAGGCCCCTCAGAAGTACATATAGCTCCAAAATGATGTGTTATAATACCCACCACTAATTGCACTTGAGCTGAATGTTGTGTCTCACATGTCATCTTGTAAGTCCACTGTCTTTCAAAATGTTAAATGTGTTTATTTGTTTTCATGCACAAGAGAAAGTCCCAACCACTCTCTTAGCATGCTTAGTATTAACCTAGTATATAAAAGTGAGTGATATCGCCCTGGCTGCCTGTGGTGGAAGTCGAGAGACATGTGTGACCTAATTCACAAACCTTAACTCTGTATCTGCCCCCAGAAGTGTTGAAATTTAAAACTGCTATAAATTTGTCACATATACACTGTCACAACACTGCAACCAGGGGCGGATCCAGGATTCTTTAAGCTGGGGGAGGGAGGGGGCTCAAATGTGCTAAAGTAAGTGGCTCCAGTCCCATAAAGTAAGGGGCTCCAGTCCCATAAAGTAAGGGGCTCCAGTTCCCAAAAGCTCCCTAACCACAGACCCCTCCTGGATCCGCCACTGACTGCCTCGTCGCCTCCGTTCGCTTGTATACAGTGTGTTATAACACAGACTTTATTATGACATATATTTCTTACAGGTTTAAGACTTGTATACAAAAAATCCAGTTAGTCACTGATAATTGTTGTTCAATGAAATCTGTCTTTAGTATTTCTCGATAAATGAATGAAATTAAATTAATCTACAGAAGAAAATGATTGATCCCTAAGAATAGCATTTTATGGTGCTTTACACAGATTTTAATGCGTAACATTTAGAGACGGAATAATGAACCTGATGCATCACAAAACAATAAATATCCAGCTAATGATATATCTAAAGGATGAAATATCATATGCACCTTTCAAATACGTGTTCATAGAGTGCTCATATCATCAATATCTGTCCATAATTTACAATATTAGAGCAATTTATGGATTTGCAATCAAATTCCAAAGGAAATTATGGGACAATTACTATAAAGAACCATTATCTTATGCTTATGGGATAATTATCATTTCCTGAAATGGTATTTGTAATGCCCTCATATAAGTGGATAATTCATAAAAGTACACACTATACTGCACAGGAAAACACATAAATACTCAATAAAAACTGAAAATAAAGGCCATCAATGTTTGCTCTGGCGCCATGTATACTGGGTAAAAGTGGCGTAATATACCTGCAAGAGGACTACAAATTCATGTTCTTCGTCCAAAGTTTCCAGTGATGGTTATGATGATAGGCCCTTGACACGTTAGGCACTATCATAAATGATTTTGCTGGTAACGCGATGCGTGTAAATGCATTCGTGAGACTACCCTATTCATCTTTTTTTATCTTTCGCGAAGGATCCATGCCATTCTCCTCTCAAAATTGGTATTTTCTATTCTGGGGATGACAGGTCATGTGTATATGATTATGATACATATCTATGAAGCATATCAGACTGGTCCCACTACCACAGTTGGTAGAGCAAAGTATCTGTGCCTCTTTTTGTGATACAAGAGATGAATAGGAGGTGGTGGGTTCGACTCCCACTACCATAACACTTTCACACTGGTTAAAAGTCGATCTGATGTGGTCACTCTTGCTAAAAGGGTTGTACAAACATTCCATTACCATTTGTGAACATTATAACATTCATGCATACATGATATGTTTACATTCTTTTTGAAAGGCGCGCGCCGCATGCTAGATAAGTGTATTATATCACCCTCACCTTAACACTATTCAATGCAAGTTTTGGTTTTATACAATCCACAATAAGCACATAAACATACTAGGATGATAATGTAATCAATTTAAAATCGTTGTGCCTCAGGATGTCATCTCTTCAACAGGAAATGTTTCTGCCTCAATTTCTGCACTCATGCAGACAGGTGGTTGCCGGAGGTCACGAGATTTAGATTGAATTGATACAATGTAAATGTAATACAATTATAGGTATTACAATTATAATTGTTTAACCAATTTGTGTCTGTTGTTGACTTCAGGGTGTAACAGAGGCATTCATGGCTAACATGGCAGTAAGTGATATCTTGCTGGCCGGGATAGCTATCCCTCTTAAACTGAACCAAGCTGCCTCTGGACAGGAGGACTTTATAGGAGGTAAGTAAATCACATATGAATCACGATAGAACAATACTATTGTCTGTAGAACTCTTGGGTATAATATTGGAATAGTCTCTGCTCCTGTTTCGATTATTTTAAACTAAATGGTTTTCCTCTGAGCTAATGTCTCTTACGGTCCACAAGCCTTGGCGCAGCTGGTGAAACATGACGTGTACTCCCCTTAAGAGAAATCAAGCACTTTCCCAACCAACATTCGGCCATCTTGAGTTCTGTTATGAGTATATATCAACACATTACCTCCCTATGAAACAAACATCCTACCGGACTACTTTCCATATGACTTCTCCAGAAAAATGTGCACCACTCCAGAAACTGATTTTCTTTGGCTTAGTACAATTCTCTGTTTTATGAGTTTGAGTTAAATATATAAAATGTGTATAGACATTGTATGACACACCTCATATTCAATATAAATAACTACATGCTAACCTTATATGCTATGTTTAACAACTGGAATGACTAACAGAAACAAATTTAACAAGACTAGTATGATAACATGAGAATGTATAAGCATGCAATGTAAATAAAACTGTATGAAAATGAACCAAACAGATGATTATAACTAGCAGGGTGTAGGCTTCATGTACCAACACATGATCTGAAAACACAGATCAATGGCATGCATGCTGGAACATTACTCGTACACCTTCATAGTAGGAAACTACGCCCCCTCGCGATCTTAAGCAGGATTCCACTAGTGATAATATACCTTATATACCTACCTACAGAGAATCAACTAGAAAATGGTTAGATTTAACTGAGAGATGAGTTATAGATATCTGTTTCTTTTGATCTATTTGCATTACTATATATATCATCTTAGACAAACATATTTTTGGAAAATTTACTCTCCAAATTTAACTTTGGAGGTTGTGTAAAATAACTGAATATCCCTTTATAAAATAACTTGACAAAGTGATAAAGTTGTTGACTGTTTGTGTGATGTATTAGTGATGTATTAGTGAGAAGGTCAAATCATACTATTCAACACAGCTCAGCGGGTAAGATATCTGTCTACCATGCTTAAGGTCTGGGGTTTGATTCCTGCCAGTAACAAGTATCTTCTTTTTTTCTTCTTTTTTTATTCATGCTGAAACTGAAATCTTCGTTTTGAAGTTTTATTTTTGCAACATGCACATCATAACTTATAAAATTGAAACATTTTTTTGTTTTGATAGAAATTGTAAAAAAAATAATGACTTTATATAATAAACAAAGGTGGAATCTTCATGTTGGGATCTCTATAGAGCAAAATGAAAATCAGAACACTTAAAATGTGGTTTTTTTTTTCTTTTTTCTTGTTCCATTTCTTTGCTAATAAAGACGTTTAATTTTTTTGGGCATTTTCTCCATATGCAAAAAATAAAATAAAATGTCTTTATTAGCAAAGAAATTGAACAATTTCAATTTTCATACAATGCTGCGACTCCAAGTTTTCTACAGTACTGACACAGGGTGATACATGGCTCAGTGGGTAAGATGTTTATCTTCTATGCTAAAGGTCCAGGGTTCGAATCCATTATTTTCATGGTGAAAGTGAAATCTTAATATTGGGGTTGTTTGAGTGATATGTAACTGAGAAAACATAAATTGTTTTGTCTGTTGCAAATGCAGAAGAATATAAAATAATAAAAATGACCAAAAAAGATGCAGTTTTTGAGTAAATATGAAATCTTCATATTCCAATTTTATTTTAGTTCAGACAAAAAAAGAGTTATAACATGGATCCAATTTAAAGATTTTATCATAGACTTTAAACTTCGTGTAAGTTGACAATGAGGCCAACCTTGAGCATCTATGAATATATATCCATTACAATGCAATCATTCCAAATGTTTCAGCACGATCATGTGTCTCACAGGTCTGATGATATGCTTTGCCCTTTTCTCATGGCAAGATTGCTCACTCAACATTTAGCCTGGATACACATTTAAAAATAGACATGGACCGTGCCTATCCAAGGTGTTGTTACAATTCATTAACCCTTTAAACATACCTGCAAACAATGCATATTCTTAAATACATTCAATCAGATTGGTATTATATATTCCAAAATAATATTTATAATAAAATGTGGAGTTGTCAATATTTGACCATATGGGTCACTGACAGGATGGAAATCAACAGGTCACATGTCACCTGTATGTGCATTTCTCTGTTGTCCAGTGAGATCAGCCAACAATGCATGTACAAAGATCACCTCTTGGAAATGGTGTCAATGCCTCTAAAATAGTTCTCAAGTTTCACAGTTGTTTAAACACTATTAACAATAAAGAATTAGAATTTCTATATTTGAAATAAGTTCAAATATTGCAATCATTATTTTAATTGTCATATAAAACCACAATTTGATCAAAGAAACATGTGTAGTAATAATGCCAGATATGTGTTCAGTGATTTGCCCACTATGTTTGACATGTGAAAGTGACCACACACCCCACTAATCTGAGTACTAACCTCAGCAAGCAAGTGTTCCCAGCAGAACGCCAGCTCATACTTTTAATCTCTACCGCTGGTATCCTTACCTGAGACTTTCCTCTTTTTGTCAGGTATGTTGGCTTAAGGGAAAAACACGTAATGACACAAGCCTTGCAGCACCAGTTTTTCCGTGGTTATCGAAAGGTCGCGGGTGCGATCCACGGTCGTGCTGGCATTGCTCATATTATCTGAGGCCCGTGCCTAAAAGGTTAGCCCATTATCCTTGTAAATCTGTAAATGTGTGGATTGTCATGTCAAGGACCTGTGACATGACGATTCAGTGAGGCAGCATTATATCTGCTACAAGTAGGTCTCGTCATAAAATAACTAAAATAATGTTGAATATACAATATCGTAAAACTCTATAAACAAAACACACAGATGTCTGTTGCCGCCGATTGCTGCCAGCGGAGGGTTTTTTTTTCTGACATGCAGATTTGAAAAGGAATATATTTGTTTGTTTGTTTGTTTGTTTGTTTGGGGTTTTACATTCCTTTCAACATTATTTCAGTCATTTCGTGATGAGACCATTTTCAAAATTGAGATCCAGTGTTAAATCATTTAGCTTTGATTTGTTAATTAATTTTAATAGAACTTTCGTTAATGGTTTAGTTTGTGAATTCTATTGGCAATACTCGGTATCCTAATGGTTTTCTTTTGTAGTGTTATAGACCTAATACATTTATAATCCCATGACAATAACCGAATGTGTATCTCCCTTGAAGATGTTAGATATTTTTTTTTATTTCTTCTCCAGAAATGATCAGGGAATGTTACAGTCATTATTGCGCATGCATGATGACAAGGCCTTATTTCCTCGGCATTTTAATTGTTTACGTTTTTATATTTCTTATCGTATTACAAAGAGATCTAACAGGAGTATATGTATCAATAAAAACGATAAACATAAATGCATACTCCCAAAAGGCAATATAAAATTGCTCTCAAGAAAAGGGTAAAACACACATAACAATTGCGCTTTTTGAAGAACACATAATCTGCTGTGAAAGCTTTATAAATGTCTTAATTTGTATTGGTCTAAATTTCGTTCTGGATATATTACGAATTGTACATTTCTCTGTGTATCGACGAGATTAATGTCAGAACAATATAAATAGAAAAAAATGTACCTTACAAAGATGTCTCCATACTTAAGTGCCTTTTATATGCACAAGCGCATTTATTTGTGATAATTTTAAAGCGTGTTTATGCACAATTATGTTTAAGTCCACAAATCTCATTCATGCTCTTAATTCGCTTTCTACGCATAAATGATGTACATACATCAACCAGTGCTTTTGATAACCAGCCTTTGGGCATTGGTTAGAGTGGATAATGATAATGTACCGATATTGTACCCTTGGGATAGATCTTACACCAATGCAGGTGATATATTTCTATGGTTTTGCCTTTATGAGTAGGATCGTGTCCCACGCCGCATAATATCAACATAACTTTGTTTCGGTTCACAGGGGTGTTAGGTCTTGTTAGATAAACATCCTGTTCAAACTTATTGATTCCCTCAATGTGCTTCCAGACATATATTGAGTTTCATGGTTTGATGCATTTAAATATAAAGTGAACCGGAACCAGCTCCTGTATGGAAGTAATCTTGCACCAATCTAAGTACTTATTTGAACTATTTAATCTTGCATCATAAATGATTTTAATTTAGCACACATGCCTCTTAATATTGTATATTGTGTATGTATCATATTTTTATTCTGTCACAAAAAAGCTTTTTAGCTTGTGTGCTCCTGTTGTAAAATTTGACCCTGAATAAATATTTTGGTATTTTGTATTTTTTGTATTTGTATTTGTACCTATTGTATTAAACATGGCGACCGTATGTTGGTCGAGACATTCCTCATAATCTATTTAAAAGGCTTTCTTACACGTAGTACAGATCCAAGTATGTGTAATGAACAGTTCAAGAGAAAAGGACAAATGTTAAAATAGCCGACGGGAAAACGATAGCTCTATTTGTAGACAATGATATGTTTCATGAGGATCACCCAGTGCAGAATCAATGCTATCACATCATTCGCATCCTGTAACAAATACACTGTGCTCTGCAGAGACCAGGTGAGTTTTGACCCAGCACAAGCATTGAGAGGGTTTGTGTTGAAAATGTAGTGTGATCACAGTTATTGCCGCTTTAACCCAACCTTAAGGCTTGGTCTCACTGTAGCGAACAGGCTAAGGCTCTAACAATGAATGAATGAAATCTATGCAATATTAAATTGCAAGAGGGTCGTAGCCTGGAGAGGCGGCCCTGCAGTGTGATTGCTGTGAATTGCAATCATGTCTTGTTAAATTTGGTCATTGATTATTGCTATTGAAAAATTGACTACTGTTGTTGTGAGTTGGTTAACTGAAAGGTTTTTTGAGACCATTCACACCGGGTACCCCCTACTCTTTTATATAAGTGCTACTGGGTTCTTTAACGTGCTCTGGGATAGGGTCAGACACACGGGACCACTACGTTTTATGCCAATCCAAGCGGGCGAGCAATGACCTTGCTGGGGGACAATTTAACTAGGTATTGTCAAAGGGGGACCTACCCATAGTGAGTTTAGAGGTGGTTTTATGTTGTGTTCAGATTTTGTGTGTGGGTTGCATATATGACAAGTTATGTAGAAATTTTGATTAAAAAGTAGTGAGAATTGCATTTTACCCAGTGGGGTGTCCATAGGCAAAAGGTTTTTTTTTGTTTACGGTTGTTTTGTTTGCTTTTGGATGACAAAATAATTCAGAAGATTCATCTTATTATATGTTCCATGTTTGGAAATGATATTTTGTGTATGAATGCCTAATTATAGCTTATTTGAAATTGCTATGGGGTGGGTGGTGTGTGATTATCGGTGCAAATGGCCCGAGTTGGGGCACTGAAAGCCGATTATGGGCAGGATATACACTGAATATCTCTGCAACCGCTGTTGGTCATTCTTGTGAAACCAAAGCCGGCAATCTGTGACCCATGCCAGGCATTTACACTATTATGTGGGGGTGCCATGTGTTAGTAATGTGTTAGGTTTATCTACCCTGGCTGTCAATGTGGGGATGTGGGGCATACATTCCATCATGGCAGCCAGTGGTAGGATCAGGTTTGTTTCTGTTTTAATTAGTCAATGTGTCCTTGGGGAATCAGCTAGTGGCCACTGTGACCTGATCTCTTAAGTGACCATTGACCATTGACCATCTACTTCATGGGTTCTAGTGGGATCTTTTCCAGTTCCTATCTGGGTACAGGATACTGAGTCAGGATATGATGCAGATCCACAAAGTTTAAGGCATTATAGACAACCTCAGCTGCAGCCTGGTGTGGTCAGCAGGTGTGGTCAGCGCTATCTTCCACATAATATACTCTATAGTCATATAGTCTAAGAGGCATTGTGTAAAAGCATTCTAGCAGGTAGTGCCACGGTGGTTTACTGGTGGGCCTACTGCAATACTCGCAGGCTCTATCCATATCTCCTAACAATTCCCTAACAAGTGCACTTGTAGCCTAATCTAAGTCTATGTATGGTGACTTGTAGGGATCTGTGGTTCTCAGCTAGTCTGGGGAGTGCCTTGTATCTTGTGGCTATGGCATACCATCTGGCAGTTCCTGAACCGGGTACACTGTATTTGTGCCTGAGAGAGTGCCTTTCCTTTGAATCAGAAACAAAGTCGTCTGGTCTGGCTAAGAGAGGGGAGGACATGGGCTGATATCTTGGATAGCTAGGAGCCTGCATTCAATGTTCATTGGCTTTAAGTTCTGACCACCCAATCTTGCTTGTGTGAGTGAGTGGACAGCATGGCTGCTAACATAAGTGTAATGTGTTATCTGTGTGAGTGAGAACAATTAACCAGTCAGCCAAAGGCATAAAGGTGTGAAAATAGCCGACCAATCAGAAAAATCTACCATGATTGCAATTGAGGCAGATAAAGGCCGTTTGCAGTGGCTCGTACCTGCCACTAAGCAATTCGTTTTGTTTAAGCCTAATGCTTCGTGACAGATTATCTGACGAGGCCCTGCTGGCAAACATGGCTGCAAGTCTTTCTGATTCCATGCTGGGATTGGGATGGTCTGGAATGGGCGAGATTTTCTTGCCACTAGAAATTTTCAATTTCTTCCAGAGCTCAGTGAGAGATGTGTGCTCATTGAAAGATTCGCACCACTCTTCCCATTTACTACGCATGGCACCCCTGCAGATCTCCTGCAGGTGTTTGCTAACCTCCCTTAGCATTTGCCTATTGTGTGGGGTGGGATATTTTCTATATATCTTCCTGGTCCTATTTAGCCTATTCCTATATTCAGCTATTGTGGGATTATAGTACCAGTAGTTTGTATGATAATACCTGTTGCTTTCTTTAAAGGGATGGCTTCATTAGCCGCTAATGTAAGAGCCTGCGTGACTGCCTCTGAGTGTTCGTCTATGTCCTGTGGTAGGACAAATTGGTCATACCAGTCAGATATTGTCTTTTGAAACTTGTCCCAGTCAGCTTTCCTAACGTTCCACTTGGGTGGGGGTGGAGGAGGGGGTGGGATGTGTGGAATGTCAAGCAAGAGAGTGGTACCATAGTGATCACTGGTTAGGGTGGGGTGTACTCCCCATTTAGCAAGTTGGGTAAGGGCTGAGGACACGAAGGTAAGGTCTAAACAGTGTCCTCTAATGTGAGTGGGCGTACCATCATTTAGCAGGGACAATTCATCAGTGTCATTGAGGAGGGCATTTATGTGATGGCCATTATGATTGTAATATTTGGAATACAAAATGGGGTGATGGGCATTGAAATCACCTAACACAGCAATGGATTGTGAGCTTGCAACTCTTGCCAGTTCGGTGAGATCTATTTTGCCCTGGTGGAATGGGTTGGGATTGGAGTATATATTATATATAATGACAGGACCTGTGGAGAGGGTGATCTCTATGGCTAGCACTTCTATACCTGTCCCACAGTTAAGAGGATCAATTATCTTTTTGGATGGAATTTTATTTCTAACGTATATTGCGAGACCTTTCCTATTATTTTCACTTTTTTCAGTGTAGGGTGTGTATCCATTGATTTTGGGGGGAGAATCTTTCTTGTCTAAAGTTTCCTGGAGGGTAATGATGTCTGGATCATCTGTCCCAATGCAGGCTTTGAGGGTGGCAATTTTGGATTTTAGTGAGAAGCAGTTCCAGTACGTTAATGATTTTCAGATTCTGACTTACTTCTGTGAATTTAACTTGGCCGAAATTTCTATGAGGAGATTTACTATTGATCTAGATATGTCTCTGACCTCTTGAGTAACTGTGGCTAATTGTGACAGGGCCTGAACAAGGGAGGCATTCACAGTATTAACAGGAACCGCACACAGCGGTAAAGGATTGTGTGCGGCTGATGATGTGGGAGGGATGATTTGAGTCAGTGGAACGTCAGTCCTATCATTTTCTGGTAAGGGAGAGTCAGATGTCGGGAGGGAAACTGTCATTTTGCTGGGCCCTGGGGTGGGTTCAGGGGTGGGGGTCGGGTTCACACGAGAGTTCACGGTTGGGGGGAACTTGATTTTGGGTTGGGGTGGGGGTGGGAGTGGGTGTAGGGGGCGTGTGGGGGTAGTGTTTTTTGTGGACTTCTTGGCAGGGTTTTTGACCTGCTGGCCTGGCTTGGCCTTTTTGGTTGGCCATTGGGCAGGCTGGGGGGCAGGCTGGGGGGCAGGCTGGGGGGCAGGCTGGGGGGCAGGCTGGGGGGCAGGCTGGGGGGCAGGGGGTGAGGTCCTAGAAGGAGGATGGGTGGGAATGGTCATCAGGGGGCGCACTTGCTGAAGTTTTGGCTTGTTTTGCGCATAAATTCTGTTTAGCCTCTCAGGACATCTTTTGTTCCAAGCATGATGCTTTTTGTGACAGTTTGGACAACAATTAGTGCTTTTACACAATGCCTCTTAGACTATATGACGATAGAGTATATTATGTGGAAGATAGCGCTGACCACACCTGCTGACCACACCAGGCTGCAGCTGAGGTTGTCTATAATGCCTTAAACTTTGTGGATCTGCATCATATCCTGACTCAGTATCCTGTACCCAGATAGGAACTGGAAAAGATCCCACTAGAACCCATGAAGTTGGCAGCCCCGCATGACTGACTGACTGCGGATGGTCAATGGTCAATGGTCACTTAAGAGATCAGGTCACAGTGGCCACTAGCTGATTCCCCAAGGACACATTGACTAATTAAAACAGAAAGGAACCTGATCCTACCACTGGCTGCCATGATGGAATGTATGCCCCACATCCCCACATTGACAGCCAGGGTAGATAAACCTAACACATTACTAACACATGGCACCCCCACATAATAGTGTAAATGCCTGGCATGGGTCACAGATAGCCGGCTTTGGTTTCACAAGAATGACCAACAGCGGTTGCAGAGATATTCAGTGTATATCCTGCCCATAATCGGCTTTCAGTGCCCCAAATCGGGCCATTTGCACCAATAATCACACACCACCCACCCCATAGCAATTTCAAATAAACTTTAATTAGGCATTTATACACATAATAAGATGGAACACATAATATAAATCTTCTGAATTATTCTGTCATCCAAAAGCAAAAAAAAAAAAAGTTAACAAAAAAGGTTCACTTTTGCCTATGGACACCCCACTGGGTAAAATGCAATTCTCACTACTTTTTAATCAAAATTTCTACATAACTTCTCATATATGCAACCCACACACAAAGTCTGAACACAACATAAAACCACCTCTAAACGCACTATGGGTAGGTCCCCCTTTGACAATGCCTGGTTAAATTGTCCCCCAGCAAGGTTATTGCTCGCCCGCTCGGATTGGGCGTAAAACGTCGTGGTCCCGTGTATCTGACCCTATCCCAGAGCACGTTAAAGAACCCAGTAGCACTTATCGAAAAGAGTAGGGGGAACCCGGTGCGAATGGTCTCTGAAAAAAACCTTTCAGTTAACCAACTCACAACAACAATAGTCCATTTGTCAATAGCAATAATCAATGACCAAATTTAACAATACATGATTGCAATTCACAGCAATCACACTGCAGGGCCGCCTCTCCAGGCTACGGCCCTCTTGCAATTTAATATTGCATAGATTTCATTCATTCATTCGTGGCTCGTACCAGTCTTCTGCTTGGAGGATTGAGACGGAACCCAGTCTATGGTCTGAATGTCACCAAGTTAGATGTGTTCTCATTGGTTTTGATTTCTGACCATCCAATCTCAGTAGTGTGAGTGAGTGGGCAGTGTGAGTACACTCTGTTTGGTGTGAGTGTCAACCAATCAGTCTATGGCATGTTGATTAATCATATGTTGTGAATATTTTGAAGCCTGATGGCTTCATCAAGCCAAGCAAACTTAACTTTGGAAGGTCATAATTTGAAAAATTACTAAAATTCCCATATAGCTCTTACCATGGCAACCAAGAAATACTCTAGTTTTACCTCAGATCAAATGTATGTTATGGATTCCATATATATACAATGTTTTGGAATTTTAATACATAATATAAAAGTTATGTGGGAAGTATATTTTTCTTACATGCGCAACAGTGATATGCCAA
This sequence comes from Amphiduros pacificus, assembly GCA_949316495.1. NCBI lineage: Eukaryota > Metazoa > Annelida > Polychaeta > Phyllodocida > Hesionidae > Amphiduros > Amphiduros pacificus. The sequence continues at coordinate 42,678,039 of OX439001.1, read as the reverse complement.
AATCTAAACGAACAGCACATATATAATTATATTTATATATATATATATATATATATATATATATATATATATATATATATAAATATATATATATATATATATAAATATATATATATATATATATATATATTCGCCCCCAGGCGAAAAGGGTCCTAATGGACTAGATTTTCGAAAATGCGTTAACACCAGATTTAGACAATATGAGGCATCACTCAATAAAAATTGCCACTTTCGATATACGGTGACCTTCAGACGATCTTGACCTTGACACAGGTCAGATCGACAAAGAGTAGCTTGCTTGCAAAGGTAAAGAGGAATGAGAGGCAAAAAGGCACTGGAAATGAAGCCAAAATAACAAAATCGTAGCCCCTATATAAGGCCCTTATGGGGGTTGCTTGATGGGGAGGAGACCATACGAAGATTTATATATTTATATATATATATATATATATATTGAGGGACCACGATATTCATATTTTACGAGCTGGCTCCCCAATTATTCATGACGTAAGGGAGTAAAGCTAAGACAAATGGTGATGTATATTTCTGCATGCGATGCATCAATGAGTATGTTTGAACTTGACCAATGTATTTTAAAGTTTTACGTTGTTATCAATTTTTGTTTGCTTTTGGTGGTTTTACGCTACTTTCAACATTATTTTATGAGGAGACCTACTTGAAGCAGATACAACGCTGCCTCACTAAATTGTCATATCGCAGATCTTTGCCATGTCACAGATTTACAAGGACAACAGGTTAAACCTTCAGGTTCGAGTCTCATATGGCAATATTACTGCATCTTCCATGACCTTCACATCATATGAGTGGAAATAGACCTGCACTACAGCCAACTGCGTCACGGCCCATGGGCCCATGGGCATATAGGTTGGTATCATATTCTCTGCCAAAGGCTGTGGCGCAGTTGCTAGGAGAGCTAGCTTCTTATCAATATTTTATGTTTATTCACTGGTCATTCCTTATGTTAATTCTGCTTATCATTGTAGTCCCGGGTTATAAACATAACATTTAAGTTCACAATGAAAAAAGCAATGCACTGCATGACCTTGAAATAGAAACCATCGTTCATTGATTTATGAATATTTACATTCATTCATTAACATTTGCTTGAAAAGTTGGTTGTGCCATTTATTATCGGTTACCCCTTCCTCTGTCTCCAAAACCCTGAGTTGCCACCAGAGCCCTGAGTAAATCGTGAATATTCATATTTGCAAGTAAATCGTGAATATTCATATTGGCAAGAAAAATAAATATTCATAGGACCACAAGATTATCTTGTTAGAGCAATGCCCCCTAACAGTGTCCATCAACACATTGATAGGCCTCAGATATATATAATGGTACCTAATGGTAACTAAAGCGCTTTGAGCAGACCTAGTCTGGTATAGCGCTATATAAATCGTTATTATTATTATTATTATTATTATTATTATTATTATTATTATTATTATTATTATTATTATTATTATTATTATTATTATTATTATTATTATTATTATTATTATTATTATTATTATTATTACTATTACTATTACTATTACTATTACTATTACTATTACTATTATTATTATTATTATTATTATTATTATTATTATTATTATTATTATTATTATTACTATTACTATTACTATTACTATTATTATTATTATTATTATTATTATTATCATTATTATTATTATATTATATTATATTATTATTATTACCTGCCTCAGTGTGTTATGACGGACATTGAGAGAAAAGCCCGTCTGTATCTATTTATGACCTGGATTTTTTCTTAATCTTTATGCAGAAAATCAAAAAGCTTTGGAGACAGAGTAGATGGAGAAACGACTACCTCTGTTAAGCAGAGTAGTTGTTGGTGCGATATTTAGAAATCAGGAAAAAATGTAGATTATATAAGAAATGGATCATGTAGATGCATTAGTCGTCCTGACGGAACCAACTGAGCTACTAACAGAACTAATGCAAAATTGGCACGAGTAGCATCAGATTTGTCATATAATATGACCAGTAGGGGTCTCGTCTTGGCATCAGTGAGGCCAAACAAGCTGTGATTCATTATCTTCATAGCAATAATTTGACCTGTATTTTTTGTGGCAAGAAAATATTCCACAAATATTTATTTAGTTTATATCCTGTTGTACCCATAACTTGTGTGTGTGTGTCTTTGACGAACTATGTTAAGTATATTTATCCATGCAGATATAAGCATTGCATGCTAATATGTATCATAAACTATATCAAAAAGACATTATTTTATGATAATGTGGTGGGTTTTTTTCTTTGAGACAGAGAGGTGCCTTAATATTCGAAAGATTACCATCCTTTACCATCACAGCATTTACAAAAAAATCTGATATTCATTTATATCCTCCACTACCACATAACGTGCCTTATTAGTTAAGAGATTCTGATGCAATATTCGACCAACATGTTATAAAATTCCTACCCTGGGTGATTTTATATGAATTGAAATCTTCCCAAGTTCTCCCTGCTCGCAAGTAAGGCACAAATATGTTGGTTGACTGGATACAACTTATTATCTCCTTTATTGCATTTTCACAGCAGTTTATATACAGAACAATTGGGCACAGAGTCACGTTTCAACTTCGTGTTGAACTACGTGTTGAACTACGTGTTGAACTCTTTAATCAACTTTATTACTTTAGAAATAAAGATAAAATCGGTAAAGAATACTTAATTCCTTTGTGATGATGTGACATTTTGCTCACATAATCAATCTCTTGTTGAATTTGTAATTAATTGACTACTCAAGACCAGAAGATAGGGATGATATACTAGTATCCCTCATGTTGGTGATAACATACCATTCATGACATGACACGTTTCTACTTCATGCTATCTTTAGAAAACTGTAACACTAAATTAAGTTCCTAATTAATTTCGACACATGGGCGGAAATCAAAACATATCTGGGTGGTAAGACGTCATACCATTGTTCTGAACCAATCTGGGCGGTTCTGTTAGAGCTAACAACCATCAATTTCGCGCATTTTGGTCTTTGTCAGTCATTATATTATCCAGCAAAACATGGTCAGTAAATTATATGTGTGCTATAGTGGGTTATACCCACCAGTAACAATAGACCTAATTCTTGCAAGATTACAAGTCAGAGTCACGTCTTTGCGCATACGATCACAGACTTCTATATAACGACTTTTTTCTGACAAAAGGCATCAAAATCGTATCAAAATCATCACAAAATTTAACAAATTTCGTTAGTGTAAATTTTATGATAAATTTATAACGTTTTTTATTTAACATTTGTGTATGATAGTCGATATATAAAGATTAAAGAACGCAACTTTTTCAGTCTAGCCATCAAGTTGTCCACCATACAACAACGGTCAATTACCACTCAGATTGGCTGCGATTTAGTGCACAGATTGTTGCGAGTGCCCAGAATGACGTCATTTAGCGCCCAGATCAGTTGTGAGCGTCCAGATTGGTTCAGATTTACTGCACAGATTGGATGCAGATTGGTTCAAAGCTCTTCCACCCCTGGTACGGCACCGCTCAGATACCACTCGGATTGGCTGCAATTTAGTAGTGTTCTCCAATCACCCATCGGCAAAGCCCAGATAGGTGATCTGGAGAGGTCTGAGATTTTTGCTTTTCCTTCATAATCTCGTTTAGATGTGATTTTTTAAATACCCAGCTGTCTTAGTGATAATTCATATTTTATGTATGATTATGTCTAAAATCTCATAAAAAGCTTGATTATTCTTTGGATAACATTAAATAAGGAAAATATAAATACTTGATAATAATCGCCAGCTGCAAAAATTGAGTCAAACCCATTTTAACGGCAGTTGGAACGGGTTCAATCTTGACGTTTAAACGGGTTTACCACAGATTTTGCAGCTGGCGACTTTTTACTTCACTAGAGCTCAATCAACTCCACCAAACTTTTCTTTGGTTGCAGTTGGTAAAGACCATGGACGTTCGACAAACCCCTCCAGATCACCTATCTGGGCTTTGCCGATTGGTGATTGGAGAACACTAGCAATTTAGTGCACAGGCAGATGTTTTGCGAGCACTCAGAATGACGTCATTTAGCGCCCAGATCATGGGAAGTGTGTAATCATTTCCTGTGGTTTGTGATTCGGTTTTTTCTGTGGTCATTATTGTTCAAGCAACTTACGCCACTATGGAGTGTTCATCCGTGTGCATGCAAGATTCCAATTTGCGCATGCGGCCAGGCGTATGAATACTTCAATAAAAGAAGTAAACAAAAGAAAAGAAGTGCGTGATGTAAAAGCAGAACGTTCAAAACGATGTCATCGTCTTCGTCCATCATTGCAAAAAATTATCCGTTTAAATTGCTTGGAAATGCTTCCCAATCGCAAGAGCAAGGAATTTTCAGTAAGCTTAATTCAAATTTGGTGTAAATCGGACAATTATACCCAAAGACATCGTCAAAATAGACTTGAAATCCTTTGATTTTAGAAATACCATGCACTGCCCATCCAATTTAAGTCCCGACTCTGTAAGAACTCGACTTCCGGCAATTAACAATCAAAGAATTATGTTCTGTTTAAATCAACTTAAGGTCTATAATCCACAATGTAAAACCGGGACAGACCTATGTTTTTTTGGCTTAAATGTGTTCAAAGTAATTTTATTTGCTAATTTAGCACAGAAAAAGTAAACTTAACCAGACAGTATTAAATTTTTATTATTTAAATTGAACCCGTTTTAACTGTAGTTAAAACGGGTTTGACTCAGGTTTTGCAGCTGGTGACTTATATCAAGTATTTATATTTTCTATATTTAATGCCATCCAAAGAATAAACAAGCTTTTTTGGGATATTTTAGATATAATCATGGCATAAAATATGAATTATCACTAAAAGAGTTGGGTATTTAAAAATCTCATATAAACGAGTTTGCCCGCCATGTGTGCTGTATGGGAAATACCGCCCACTGGCATCACTCTCATCCTGGAATCCCCCAAAGCCGAAGGCAGTTACGTAAATATACGAGACCACACGAAGTTCTCTCCAGATGCTTCAAACCAATAGGAGAGGGCGAGCTGACGTCACTTCCGGTTGACAACACGGTGACCACGTTGGATACGTTGAAAACAAATCAGTGAACACATACACCAGCATATGAAATCTTTAAAACTATAATTAACATCTTATATTATTCGCAATTACGGCAGTCATTTTCGGGGCCAAAACGAAGTAAAATCCACAAAATACATATATAACTGTCTTCCTTTTGTTCTCACGATTTCAGACATATATAAATCATTTCTGTAAGTGTATTATTAGCCGAGATATTAATAATATGAAATCTTTAGAACCATCATTGACATCTCATATCGTTCACAATTACGGCAGTCATTTTTGGGACAAAAATAAAGTAAAATCTACAAAATACATATATAACTGTCTTCCTCTTGTTCTCACGACTTCAGACATATATAAATCATTTTTGTGTGTATTATTAGCCGAGATATGAATATGAAATATTTAAAACTACTATAGTTTTAATGTTCACAATTACGGCAGTCATTTTCGGAAAAATAATAGTCATATGTGAAAAATATCTTACTTATAAATGTGAAAAATTTCTTACTTATGTGACAAATATCTTACTTATGTGATAAATATCTTACTTATGTGATAAATATCTAACTTATCTGTCAATAAGATTTTTTTTTTGCAGAATATTATTGTCAACTGGAAGACATCAAAGACTGCATGGGCTGAGTTGTGGAAACAATGACAGAATAACCTTTGATCACAGATTTGGCCTTACATCACAAGGACTGTGAAGGTGGCTTGGCTTTAGGGGTGGCTTCAACAGATTCTGTATTGGGGTGGCTTCAACAATTTTACATATGTTTGCAATTTGTCTTTGGGTTGGCTTCTGGAACTATCCAAACATTCAATGTATCTTAGGGGTGGCTTCACCACTGAACACAAAGGTCTACAATTAAAAAATAAACAATTAAGAATTAAGAATTTCTTTTTATTGATAAGGTAAAATATTTTAAAGATGTGATCATAGTTTTAAATATTTCACATTAATATTTCTGCTAATAATACAGGTACAGAATCGATTTGATAGATTTTATTTTGTTTTGGCCCCGAAAATGACTGCCGTAATTGTACATGATATAGACCTATAACAATATGTCAATTTGAAGAATTATTTTTTTCAAACGTAGAAAGTATAAAGAATAATGACTTTATACAGAAAACAAAGATAAAATCTTCATATTGGGCTTCTATTTGAGCGATATGCACATCAGAACAGATAGAATTGAATTATTTTTTCAAATGTAGAAAGTATCAAGAGTAATGACTTTTCACAGAAAACAAAGGTGAAATCTTCATATTGGCCTTCTATTTGAGCGATATGCACATCAGAAAATACAGAATTGAATTGTTATTTTGCACACAAAGAATATATAAAAAAGATAATGACTTTAAAGATGAAATATCGTTACATTTGGGTTAATTTACTCTGTACTATTTCAATGGCTGACAGAGATTTGTTTTCAACGCCAATTGGGGTTGCCAGGGCGTGAAAGCCTCGTATGTGTGAAAGTGCCCGTATGACTGCCCCCTCCTATTGTGGATTATAGACCTTAAGATGTCAGCCCTGTTTGAAAAAAATTCATTGTTATTTCTTCATCTTGGCATCGTTTCGCCATTGTTTACGAGTTTGCACAATCAGGTGAAAGTGGGTCAGTCTAATTATAGGAGTGACAGTAACAATCTCAAGCTCCACAACGTAGTGGTGGTTCTGACGTCATATCAGCTGTCATATGAAGATTCTCCCTTGGTGTTTCCATGACGTCATCACTTGGACTCTCCCAAATGCCATTTCACGTTGTCATGTTTGATATCGGGTAAAAAACTGAAGAAAAAACACTACAGAATTCACACAGATTTGTATTTTTATACATTATGACTGGGAACGATAGTGGATACATGTCATGATTAAAGACCAAAAAAAAACGAGTGTGTGTCTTCATAAGATGTATCTATTTCTCATACAACATTTATTAGAACTCATTTTTTATTATTGTCTGGCATATCTAAGTTGGAAACTTATTTTCAATAATTTAAATAAATTTTGAATTCATCCTTTTTTCAAAGCCATTTTTCCCTTTCATACAGACTTTCATACAACTATATTTTAATCATTTATTCTCAAATTCTTCTTTTTTCAACCAGATTTGTGTTTCATACGTTATTTCATACAACATCTTGATTTTTTCAAAGCCATTTTTCTCTTTCATACAGACTTTCATACAACTATATTTTAATCATATATTCTCAAATTCTTCTTTTTTCAGAGCAAGATTTGTGTTTCATACGCTATTTCATACAACATCTTGATTTTTCAAAGCCATTTTTCTCTTTCATACAGTCTTTCATACAACTATATTTTAATCATTTATTCTCAAATTCATCTTTTTTCAAAACCAGATTTGTGTTTCATACACTCTTTCATACAATATCGTGATTTTTTCAAAGCCATTTTTCTCTTTCATACAGTCTTTCATACAACTATATTTTAATCATATATTCTCAAATTCTTCTTTTTTTCAGAGCAAGATTTGTGTTTCATACGCTATTTCATACAACATCTTGATTTTTTTCAAAGCCATTTTTCCCTTTCATACAGTCTTTCATACAACTATATTTTAATCATTTATTCTCAAATTCTTCTTTTTTCAGAACAAGATTTGTGTTTCATACGCTATTTCATACAACATCTTGATTTTTCAAAGCCATTTTTCCCTTTCATACAGACTTTCATACAACTATATTTTAATCATTTATTCTCAAATTCATCTTTTTTCAAAACCAGATTTGTGTTTCATACACTCTTTCATACAATATCGTGATTTTTTCAAAGCCATTTTTCTCTTTCATACAGACTTTCATACAACTATATTTTAATCATTTATTCTCAAATTCTTCTTTTTGCAAAACCAGATTTGTGTTTCATACACTATTTCATACAACATCGTGAATTTTTCAAAGCCATTTTTCTCTTTCATACAAATTTGTTGCATTACTTCAAATTTGTCGCATTTCTTCAAATTTATCAAATTTCTTCAAATTTATCAAATTTCTTCAAATTTATCAAATTTCTTCAAATTTCTTCAAATTTCTTCAAATTTATCAAATTTCTTCAAATTTATCAAATTTCTTCAATTTTCTTCAAATTTCTTCGAATTTCTTCAAATTAATAAGAAATTTGAGAAGTTTGAAGAAATTCGAGAAATTTCTCGAATTTCTTCAAAATTGTCAAATTTCTTCAAAATTGCCAAATTTCTTCAAAATTGCCAAATTTCTTCAAAATTGCCAAATTTCTTCAAAATTGCCAAATTTCTTCAAAATTGCCAAATTTCTTCAAAATTGCCAAATTTCTTCAAAATTATCAAACAGGGAGAGGGTCACAGAGTGGTGAGGAGGGACATTTCTATAATAAGGGAGAGGGTCACAGGGTGGTGAGGGACAGTTGAATAATAAGAGAGAGGACAACATCCAGAGAAGTTTGAAGAAATTTGACACTTGGGAAGACATTTGACACTTGGGAAGAAATTTGAAGAAATTTGAAGAAATTTGAAGAAATTTGAGAAATTTTGAAGAAATATGAGAAATTTTGAAGAAATTTGAGAAATTTTTAAGAAATTTGAGAAATTTTGAAGAAATTTGAGAAATTTTGAAGAAATGTGAGAAATTTTGAAGAACTGTTGAAGAACTTTTGAAGAACTTTTGAAGAAATTGAAGAAATTTGAGATATTTTGAAGAAATTTGAGATATTTTGAAGAAATTTGAGATATTTGAAGAAATTTGTCAAATTTATCAAATTTCTTCAAATTTATCAAATTTCTTCAAATTGATCAAATTTCTACATAATTATAAAATTTCTTTTAATTTGTCGCATTTCTTCAAATTTGTCGCATTACTTCAAATTTGTTGCATTACTTCAAATTTGTCGCATTACTTCAAATTTGTCGCATTTCTTCAAATTTATCAAATTTCTTCAAATTTATCAAATTTCTTCAAATTTCTTCAAATTTATCAAATTTCTTCAAATTTATCAAATTTCTTCAAATTTATCAGTCTTTCATACAACTATATTTTAATCATTTATTCTCAAATTCATCTTTTTTCAAAACCAGATTTGTGTTTCGTACACTCTTTCATACAATATCGTGATTTTTTCAAAGCCATTTTTCTCTTTCATACAGTCTTTCATACAACTATATTTTAATCATATATTCTCAAATTCTTCTTTTTTTCAGAGCAAGATTTGTGTTTCATACGCTATTTCATACAACATCTTGATTTTTTTCAAAGCCATTTTTCCCTTTCATACAGTCTTTCATACAACTATATTTTAATCATTTATTCTCAAATTCTTCTTTTTTCAGAACAAGATTTGTGTTTCATACGCTATTTCATACAACATCTTGATTTTTTCAAAGCCATTTTTCCCTTTCATACAGACTTTCATACAACTATATTTTAATCATTTATTCTCAAATTCATCTTTTTTCAAAACCAGATTTGTGTTTCATACACTCTTTCATACAATATCGTGATTTTTTCAAAGCCATTTTTCTCTTTCATACAGACTTTCATACAACTATATTTTAATCATTTATTCTCAAATTCTTCTTTTTGCAAAACCAGATTTGTGTTTCATACACTATATCATACAACATCGTGAATTTTTCAAAGCCATTTTTCTCTTTCATACAAATTTGTCGCATTACTTCAAATTTGTCGCATTTCTTCAAATTTATCAAATTTCTTCAAATTTATCAAATTTCTTCAAATTTATCAAATTTCTTCAAATTTCTTCAAATTTATCAAATTTATCAAATTTATCAAATTTATCAAATTTCTTCAATTTTCTTCAAATTTCTTCAAATTTCTTCAAATTAATAAGAAATTTGAGAAGTTTGAAGAAATTCGAGAAATTTCTCGAATTTCTTCAAAATTGTCAAATTTCTTCAAAATTGCCAAATTTCTTCAAAATTGCCAAATTTCTTCAAAATTGCCAAATTTCTTCAAAATTGCCAAATTTCTTCAAAATTGCCAAATTTCTTCAAAATTATCAAACAGGGAGAGGGTCACAGAGTGGTGAGGGAGGGACATTTCTATAATAAGGGAGAGGGTCACAGGGTGGTGAGGGACAGTTGAATAATAAGAGAGAGGACAACATTAGAGAAGTTTGAAGAAATTTGACACTTGGGAAGACATTTGACACTTGGGAAGAAATTTGAAGAAATTTGAAGAAATTTGAGAAATTTTGAAGAAATATGAGAAATTTTGAAGAAATATGAGAAATTTTTAAGAAATTTGAGAAATTTTGAAGAAATTTGAGAAATTTTGAAGAAATTTGAGAAATTTTGAAGAAATTTGAGAAATTTTGAAGAACTGTTGAAGAACTTTTGAAGAACTTTTGAAGAAATTGAAGAAATTTGAGATATTTTGAAGAAATTTGAGATATTTTGAAGAAATTTGAGATATTTTGAAGAAATTTGTCAAATTTATCAAATTTCTTCAAATTTATCAAATTTCTTCAAATTGATCAAATTTCTATATAATTATAAAATTTCTTTTAATTTGTCGCATTACTTCAAATTTGTTGCATTACTTCAAATTTGTCGCATTACTTCAAATTTGTCGCATTTCTTCAAATTTATCAAATTTCTTCAAATTTATCAAATTTCTTCAAATTTCTTCAAATTTCTTCAAATTTATCAAATTTCTTCAAATTTATAAAATTTCTTCAAATTTATCAAATTTCTTCAAATTTATCAAATTTCTTCAAATTTATCAAATTTCTTCAAATTTATCAAATTTCTTCAATTTTCTTCAAATTTCTTCAAATTTCTTCAAATTAATAAGAAATTTGAGAAGTTTGAAGAAATTCGAGAAATTTCTCGAATTTCTTCAAAATTGTCAAATTTCTTCAAAATTGCCAAATTTCTTCAAAATTGCCAAATTTCTTCAAAATTGCCAAATTTCTTCAAAATTGCCAAATTTCTTCAAAATTGCCAAATTTCTTCAAAATTATCAAACAGGGAGAGGGTCACAGAGTGGTGAGGGAGGGACATTTCTATAATAAGGGAGAGGGTCACAGGGTGGTGAGGAACAGTTGAATAATAAGAGAGAGGACAACATTAGAGAAGTTTGAAGAAATTTGACACTTGGGAAGACATTTGACACTTGGGAAGAAATTTGAAGAAATTTGAAGAAATTTGAGAAATTTTGAAGAAATATGAGAAATTTTGAAGAAATTTGAGCAATTTGAAGAAATTTGAGAAATTTTGAAGAAATTTGAGCAATTTTGAAGAAATTTGAGCAATTTTGAAGAAATTTGAGAAATTTTGAAGAAATTTGAGAAATTTTGAAGAAATTTGAGAAATTTTGAAGAAATTTGAGAAATTTTGAAGAAATTTGAGAAATTTTGAAGAAATTTGAGAAATTTTGAAGAAATTTGAGAAATTTTGAAGAACTGTTGAAGAACTTTTGAAGAACTTTTGAAGAAATTGAAGAAATTTGAGATATTTTGAAGAAATTTGAGATATTTTGAAGAAATTTGAGATATTTTGAAGAAATTTGAGATATTTTGAAGAAATTTGTCAAATTTATCAAATTTCTTCAAATTTATCAAATTTCTTCAAATTGATCAAATTTCTACATAATTATAAAATTTCTTTTAATTTGTCGCATTTCTTCAAATTTGTCGCATTACTTCAAATTTGTTGCATTACTTCAAATTTGTCGCATTACTTCAAATTTGTCGCATTTCTTCAAATTTATCAAATTTCTTCAAATTTATCAAATTTCTTCAAATTTCTTCAAATTTCTTCAAATTTATCAAATTTCTTCAAATTTATCAAATTTCTTCAAATTTATAAAATTTCTTCAAATTTATCAAATTTCTTCAAATTTATCAAATTTCTTCAAATTTATCAAATTTCTTCAAATTAATAAGAAATTTGAGAAGTTTGAAGAAATTCGAGAAATTTGAAGAAATTCGAGAAATTTGAAGAAATTCGAGAATTTCTTCAAAATTGTCAAATTTCTTCAAAATTGCCAAATTTCTTCAAAATTGCCAAATTTCTTCAAAATTGCCAAATTTCTTCAAAATTGCCAAATTTCTTCAAAATTGCCAAATTTCTTCAAAATTGCCAAATTTCTTCAAAATTGCCAAATTTCTTCAAAATTGCCAAATTTCTTCAAAATTGCCAAATTTCTTCAAAATTGCCAAATTTCTTCAAAATTGCCAAATTTCTTCAAAATTATCGAACAGGGAGAGGGTCACAGAGTGGTGAGGGAGGGACATTTCTATAATAAGGGAGAGGGTCACAGGGTGGTGAGGGACAGTTGAATAATAAGAGAGAGGACAACATTAGAGAAGTTTGAAGAAATTTGACACTTGGGAAGAAATTTGAAGAAATTTGAAGAAATTTGAGAAATTTTGAAGAAATTTGAGAAACTTTGAAAAAATTTGAGAAATTTTGAAAAAATTTGAGAAATTTTGAAGAAATTTGAGCAATTTTGAAGAAATTTGAGAAATTTTGAAGAAATTTGAGCAATTTTGAAGAAATTTGAGAAATTTTGAAGAAATTTGAGAAATTTTGAAGAAATTTGAGAAATTTTGAAGAAATTTGAGAAATTTTGAAAACATTTGAAAAATTTGGAAGAACTGTTGAAGAACTGTTGGAGAACTTTTGAAGAAATTGAAGAAATTTGAGATATTTTGAAGAAATTTGTCAAATTTATCAAATTTCTTCAAATTTATCAAATTTCTTCAAATTTCTTCAAATTTCTTCAAATTTCTACATAATCATAAAATTTCTTTTAATTTGTCGCATTTCTTCAAATTTGTCGCATTACTTCAAATTTGTTGCATTACTTCAAATTTGTCGCATTACTTCAAATTTGTCGCATTTCTTCAAATTTATCAAATTTCTTTAAATTTATCAAATTTCTTCAAATTTATCAAATTTCTTAAAATTTCTTCAAATTTCTTCAAATTTCTTCAAATTTCTTCAAATTCTACAATTAACCTCTTTGTTTTGCATTGGTGATTACATTCTTTTGAATTAAGGAGAACTGTCTTTTGATTTCACAATTTTACGATTTTAAGATCAATATATTAGTTTCAAGATGAGTTTTAAATGTTGCTTTGTGTTTCCATGGTTATTTCTTCAAACTTCTCAAATTTCTTCAAACTTCTCATCCCTGGCCATGGCGAGATTGAACTCATAATACAATTTCCTATATGAGCTGAGGCCTGTGCCAAAGGGTTAACCCATTGTCCTTGTAACTATGTGACAGGGTGGGTTGTCATGTCAAGGACCTGCGATATGACAACTCAGTGAGGCAGCACTATATCTGCTACAAGTAGGTTTCATCACGAAATGACTGAAATAACTTTGAGAGTGATGTAAAACCACAAACAAACAAACAAACAAATCAAACTTCTTCAAACTTCTCGAATTTCTTCAAACTTCTCAAATTTCTCCAAACTTCTCAAATTTCTTCAAACTTCTCGAATTTCTTCAAACTTCTCGAATTTCTTCAAACTTCTCGAATTTCTTCAAACTTCTTGAATTTCTTAAAGTTTCTCGAATTTCTTAAAATTTCTCGAATTTCTTAAAATTTCTCGAATTTCTTAAAATTTCTCGAATTTCTTAAAATTTCTCGAATTTCTTAAAATTTCTCGAATTTCTTAAAATTTCTCAAATTTCTTAAAATTTCTCAAATTTCTTAAAATTTCTCAAATTTCTTAAAATTTCTCAAATTTCTTAAAATTTCTCAAATTTCTTAAAATTTCTCAAATTTCTTATAATTTCTCAAATTTCTTATAATTTCTTAAAATTTCTCACATTTCTTAAAATTTCTCAAATTAATTCAAATTTCTCAAATTAATTCAAATTTCTCAAATTAATTCAAATCTAGTACTAAAAACAGACATTGTTTGGTTGCAGCACTATACAAATTTTATTATTATTATTGTCAGATTTCTTCCAAAGTTCCAAATTTCTTCAAAATTGCATTGCCAAATTTCTTCAAAATTGCCAAATTTCTTCAAAATTGCCAAATTTCTTCAAAATTGCCAAATTTCTTCAAAATTGCCAAATTTCTTCAAAATTGCCAAATTTCTTCAAAATTGCCAAATTTCTTCAAAATTGTCAAATTTTTCAAAATTGCCAAACAGGGAGAGGGTCACATAGTGTTGTTGGATGGACATTTCTATAATAAGGGAGAGGGTCACATTGTGGTGAGGGACAAACAGTTCAGCGATAAGGGAGAGGGCTACATTGTGGTGAGGGACAGTTCAACAATAAGAGAGAGGGCAACATTAGAGAAGTTTGAAGAAATTTGACAATTTGGAAGAAATTTGACAATTTGGAAGAAATTTGACAATTTGGAAGAAATTTGACAATTTGGAAGAAATTTGACAATTTGGAAGAAATTTGACAATTTGGAAAAAATTGGAAGAAATTTGACAATTTGGAAGAAATTTGACAATTTGGAAGAAATTTGACAATTTGGAAGAAATTTAACATTTTTGGAAGAAATTTAAGAGATACTTTCTTGTCAAATAAATTCAATAAATTATATGATTAGATAATCATAGATGTGCAAATACATTGAAATTCATAGACAAACAATATATATATCAGTAACCATGGAAACACAAAGCCATATTTAAAACTCATCTTGAAACCCCCATAGAATATGATCATTTATTGCAATTAGCCAAAATTAGCCAAAAATGGCTTTGAAAAAATCATGATGTCGTATGAAAGAGCGTATGAAACACAAATCTTGCTCTGAAAAAAGAAGAATTTGAGAATAAATGATTAAAATATAGTTGTATGAAAGTCTGTATGAAAGAGAAAAATGGCTTTGAAAAAATCAAGATGTTGTATGAAATAGCGTATGAAACACAAATCGGGTTGAAAAAAAGAAGAATTTGAGAATAAATGATTAAAATATAGTTGTATGAAAGACTGTATGAAAGGGAAAAATGGCTTTGAAAAAATCAAGATGTTGTATGAAATAGCATATGAAACACAAATCTGGTTGAAAAAAAGAAGAATTTGAGAATAAATGATTAAAATATAGTTGTATGAAAGACTGTATGAAAGAGAAAAATGGCTTTGAAAAAATCAAGATGTTGTATGAAATAGCGTATGAAACACAAATCTGGTTGAAAAAAACGAAGAATTTGAGAATAAATGATTAAAATATAGTTGTATGAAAGACTGTATGAAAGAGAAAAATGGCTTTGAAAAAATCAAGATGTTGTATGAAATAGCGTATGAAACACAAATCTTGCTCTGAAAAAAGAAGAATTTGAGAATAAATGATTAAAATATAGTTGTATGAAAGACTGTATGAAAGGGAAAAATGGCTTTGAAAAAATCAAGATGTTGTATGAAATAGCGTATGAAACACAAATCTGGTTGAAAAAAAGAAGAATTTGAGAATAAATGATTAAAATATAGTTGTATGAAAGTCTGTATGAAAGAGAAAAATGGCTTTGAAAAATCACGATGTCGTATGAATGAGTGTATGAAACACAAATCTTGCTCTGAAAAAAGAAGAATTTGAGAATAAATGATTAAAATATAGTTGTATGAAAGTCTGTATGAAAGGGAAAAATGGCTTTGAAAAAAATCACGATATTGTATGAAATAGCGTATGAAACACAAATCGGGTTGAAAAAAAGAAGAATTTGAGAATAAATGATTAAAATATAGTTGTATGAAAGTCTGTATGAAAGGGAAAAATGGCTTTGAAAAAAATCACGATATTGTATGAAATAGCGTATGAAACACAAATCGGGTTGAAAAAAAGAAGAATTTGAGAATAAATGATTAAAATATAGTTGTATGAAAGACTGTATGAAAGAGAAAAATGGCTTTGAAAAAATCACGATGTCGTATGAAAGAGCATATGAAACACAAATCTTGCTCTGAAAAAAGAAGAATTTGAGAATAAATGATTAAAATATAGTTGTATGAAAGTCTGTATGAAAGAGAAAAATGGCTTTGAAAAAATCACGATGTCGTATGAATGAGTGTATGAAACACAAATCTTGCTCTGAAAAAAGAAGAATTTGAGAATAAATGATTAAAATATAGTTGTATGAAAGTCTGTATGAAAGGGAAAAATGGCTTTGAAAAAAATCACGATATTGTATGAAATAGCGTATGAAACACAAATCGGGTTGAAAAAAAGAAGAATTTGAGAATAAATGATTAAAATATAGTTGTATGAAAGTCTGTATGAAAGGGAAAAATGGCTTTGAAAAAAATCACGATATTGTATGAAATAGCATATGAAACACAAATCGGGTTGAAAAAAAGAAGAATTTGAGAATAAATGATTAAAATATACAGTGACCGGCAACTGTCCGAAACCGGCAGATTAAACTCGGACATTTTTAACTCGGTCAAATATCGAGTAAAACTGTTCTGTACTAATTGCAATTGAGCTGAATATAGTGCCTCACACTTCATCTTGTTATTCCTATTCCTTTCAAAACGTTCAAAGTGTTTATTTGTTTTCACGGCACGACTGATTGAGTCACTGTAAAATGACGTCAGAAGTGGTGACGTAGCCAACTTCTCCGTATAAGTCAATGGAAACTCGGACAATCTGCAGGTTTCCTGAATGCGTGAATTTCCTGATAACTTTGTACATATTGAACATGTATCAATTTTATTATACACTCATATGTAGTTTACGGTCTACTATCGATGTGAGTAGTTTTTACTCAGTTTTGAAAGATTCTGTGAAAATCAGGAGTGAAAAACATGAAAGTGTCCGCATTTGTCTGCCGTTCACTGTAGTTGTATGAAAGACTGTATGAAAGAGAAAAATGGCTTTGAAAAAATCACGATGTCGTATGAAAGAGCATATGAAACACAAATCTGGTTGAAAAAAGAAGAATTTGAGAATAAATGATTAAAATATAGTTGTATGAAAGTCTGTATGAAAGGGAAAAATGGCTTTGAAAAAATCATGATGTCGTATGAAAGAGCGTATGAAACACAAATCTTGCTCTGAAAAAAGAAGAATTTGAGAATAAATGATTAAAATATAGTTGTATGAAAGTCTGTATGAAAGGGGAAAATAGCTTTGAAAAAATCAGAAATGTAAAGACATTTGAAGTGTTCATGTGATAGACCACTGAGAAACTGCACACGCGTATGAGAATGTCAGGAGTACACACACACCCATTTTTTTCGGTCTTATATCCTGACTCAAATGCGATAGTGACATGGGTCAGAACTGCATCAGTCAATCGCCGGAGGTCGAGTTCATTTACTAGGGAAACTTCAATATGATGGGCAGTGCGCCGTGTTTCTAGAAACAGTGGATTTCACGTCTATTTTGCCGATGT
The DNA here is from genome assembly GCA_949316495.1 of Amphiduros pacificus. Taxonomy (NCBI): domain Eukaryota; kingdom Metazoa; phylum Annelida; class Polychaeta; order Phyllodocida; family Hesionidae; genus Amphiduros; species Amphiduros pacificus. The sequence goes on along the minus strand of OX439001.1, from coordinate 42,660,576 downwards.
CTTTGGGTATAGAACAGAAATGACATGCAAAAGTCTGATGGATGACTTGCGATAGCACCTGGGCGATAATAGAGCAACTTACCAAATTATACCAAATTAAATGTTTTTAAAAGATGAACATAGATAATTTCAACCCCCCCCCCCCAGTTTGCAATGATTTTTTTCATTTAGTGTTTATTTATTTTTGTTTTGTTTGTTTAATTTTTTGTTTTGTTTATTTTTTTCCCATCCGTGTTACATGTGGAGCACCACTTTTTCTTGTTTAATTTAAGGAGCTATATATATTGTACCCCAAGTTTTCTTCTGTTTTCTCCATAGATTTTCACAATATTAATAAGAATTTTCAACCATAATTTTTTGGGGTTCTTGGCCGATTTTTTAACATATTTTTTTGTGTTTTGAACCAATTTTAGACTTAATGGTATGATTCAATGTTTGAGCGTGTAATGTTTGCCCTTTTAAGACGAGATTGAAATTTATTTTGTAATACTATATATGCTTAGGCTAGGAAAATAATCTTTTTATCTACCTTTTTCATTAAGCCTGTTTAATTTAGATGTTCAGAATTGGTTATCGCATCAGCGATATTAGTATGCGATGAGGTAGTAGACGGCTCCATCGTCGTGTGCAGGAAAAGAATATAATAATGGAATATAAAGGCGATGCTACATTAAAGATGATGAGCAATGATTGCAGGCCCAACCAATACCAACACTGGTTTCAATCTTATTAGATCTTGTCAGTTGGAGGGAGATTGAACGCGTTATCCTAAGTCTAACCTATATTGGAAACAGAGAAAACTGACATATAAAAGAAAAAAATGTGCTCATTTCAAATTTCTTTATTGGTCCATTTAGGGCACACCTTTTAATATTTTCGCATTTCTGGATATATTAAGGAATTGAACAGGCTTTAACCTTTTTTGTTTTTTAAATGCTTCACACTAACTGCTGAGCCGTCTCAATACATATTTTGATATTGTTTATCAAAAAAGTAATTGTTGGCCCAATAAATATTGTTTTTACAGAATTAAACTTACATGTCCAAATGTTCAGAAAAAAAGGAGAGTAAAATGTCGCCTCGATTTCCAAAATGCCCTTGTGATATTTCCTTCCTGTATATTTAATAAGTGATGATAATGTGATGTTGCAGGTGATGCTGCCTGCAAACTGGTCATGTGGCTGCCCATGTTTACTATCATGTGCTCCATATTCACAATGGTGGCTATTTCATTTGATCGATACTTCACAATCGTAAGACAGCGCAAACTTGGTAAGTAAATAATCAGTAATGAAGGCATGCCACTTGTCAAATAATGTGTCAAGGTCTGTTGTGTCGCTGATGTGCACAAGCAGTGTTTTAAACTTTCATGAACTCACAGACGCGAAAGGCAATTTTACATATTTGGGGTATGTTTAAGATTTGGAGTATGTTTAAATGATATGTGGTCATGAACTTGGGTACAAACAAGCCAAATCTCCCCGAAATTAACCAAAATACACCTACCGTGGTCATTTTGCTGAAAGTACCAAGCACTGGCTGTACATTGTGGTCACATGTGTACAATCAAGTAACCTCTGTTGCAATCCGTAAAGGTATTAGCCCTGTACCAATATACAAAAATTAATGGACAAGCAGGCCTCTGTATGTCAAATCACTCAAATGTCCCAATCTCCATTGTAAGCAAAACTTTACTTAACAGATGTTTGCACTATATCACTGGTCAGATAAACAAAGTCTGTTGATAAAGTATCCAATGGATGATTCAGATTTGAGAAAAAGACTCATCTTCTTTCAAGTGGCACAGAAAATTATGATGTTAAATAACACTCGATCGCAAAATTTAGGGTATAAACATTGATATTATGCAAGGGGAAAATGCTTACAAATCTTATTTCATGAATGCGTTAACGTTTGGCAAAGGTTACATTGTACTAAGTCTACAGGTACCACTTAATCGCCTGTAGCTAGAGTGATCATTCCTTACTGTTTAGATAAATACATTATCTTTGTCGTAGACTAAACACTACTCTCACTAGTATCACTTCTCATTTAGAACTCTTAACACGATCCTTACCGATGTTTTAAGAATATAACGATGTGCTTAAATTGTATATTCTGTTACATTATCCATATTTCAAATAACATATTGATAATATGTACTTCGTGAAAAGGAAAGTCAGTGAGCAATCTAATACAATAAATTACATGTAGATATTGGAAACTCATCTATATCGTTCCACACATCTTCCATTTGGCAATTTTTTATATATAAAGTATCACCTTTTCAATAGGTGACCTTGAATATATTTGAATACATTTGAATAACCAAGACATCTAGTTTTGAAACACCATGTCTTTAAGATAAAAATAATAAATGATAGTGAACATAAAATGTTTTTTGTTGAGGCTATTAAGGCTGATGTTTAAGCAGTTTCAGGTGGCATGGAACTAATATATCTGGTCATAATATACCTGGACCAATCACTGAGTTTGATTTGGAACCCATTTGAGAAAGTTTTTATTAGATGAATATTGATCCCAAATTTAAATGTATTATATAAATGACACAAAGATACATTTGTATGGATGACCACACATACATATGTATATATTGGCTCGCTATATCTATGAATTCAACAAAGAAATGTACTTTCATCACGTATATTATTTGCAAATTACTTGAGTATAGCGTCACTGGCAGGGCATTGGAGTGATCCTTAATTTCATGTCATATTCATTTCGTTAAAGGAGATGTGCAAATGTCAAGGACTTTGGGCAGCACTTTTGCATCGATGCCAGTCCATGTAGACCAATTACACCATTGATCTAAAAACGGACTGCTTAACACAATATACGTTCAAACTCATGTTTGAAGTATATTAAAGGGAAATGGAAATGTTTAATCCTTTGAGTGATATTACAAGCCAACCAGGGCAATGATATCAATTTTATTGCCCTTTCGCATATATCTGGGGTATAAATTATTATTTTTAAAGGAAACGTGTTGCTCATGTATGCTTTTGAAATATACCTTGCAATAGAGTTGGTGAGAAAAGGACAAATAATTATTAAAGTTATACACAGGTCTCCTGGACTGCATGAAATAAATGTTTAATGATAACCTAGTTAAATCTTTGGAATATTTGTCATTTTGGAATGACATAAATATTTGAAATAAATATCTAATGATGTCATGGTTAAATCTTTGGAATATGTTTCATTTTTGTGTTGTGCTGTCGTGTTGGCTTGATTGAAATGACCTTTGAAATGAACGTTTATTGTGTGTTTTGTCAGGTCGTGTTGGCTTCATTGTAACTTTACGATGACAGTTTGTTGTGAGTTTTGTCAGGTCGTGTTGGCTTCATTGTAACTTTACAATGACAGTTTATTGTGTGTTTTGTCAGGTCTTGTTGGCTTCATTGTAACTTTACAATGACAGTTTATTGTGTGTTTTGTCAGGTCTTGTTGGCTTCATTGTAACTTTACAATGACAGTTTATTGTGTGTTTTGTCAGGTCTTGTTGGCTTCATTGTAACTTTACGATGACAGTTTATTGTGTGTTTTGTCAGGTCGTGTTGGCTTCATTGTAACTTTACGATGACAATTTATTGTGTGTTTTGTTTCTCAGGTCGTGTTGGCTTGACTGTAACCATTCTGGGCATATGGCTGCTATCTGTGGCAGGGTCCTCTCCACAGTTTTACGAATACTCGATCTATGAACACTTTGAGGAGAAAGACAATGAGACAGAAATATCATGTGGATCCCATGGCATCGCAGAGAACTTTGAGACGATATATGCAAGCATTGTGGTGTTCGTTGCTTACTTCATCCCACTTATTTTCATTATTTACAATTACATCAACCTTGCCAGGTTTCTTTGGAAGGTGAGTTTAAATTTTTACAGGCAGTATTATTATACTGTATGTATAAATTACAGGTTCGGCACAAATATTGACACAGTTTAATTATTGCTTTATTCATATATTACAACTCTTTTGTTTGGCATTATATTGAGAGAAAATTCAATAAAAACAGGTAGGCTCGTACTCAAATGCTAGAAAAATACTTTATATTCTAGGTATCCGCGGGAGGGGATGGAATACAAGGAACCGTATCCAAAAAGAAGGTTAAAATAGTGAAAATGTTGGCTTTGGTGACTGCTGTGTTTGCAATCTGCTGGGCGCCTTTCTTCATACTCTTCACAATGGAGGTATGTACATGCATTATATATATATATATTCGACCATTCTTTGAAAAGAGTAGGGCATAATGTCCCGCTGCTAAGACGCTGCTCTCTGACCCGATAGTCTCCATGTGTGCGACAGTCATAATCTGTGTCCCTCAATATATTATTCTCTATATTGATGAATATGGGTGATTAATCTTGTTAATAATTTGTTGTTTTTCAAACAATTGTAATGCCGCTATTGTTTGTATGTCTGAAATATTTCATTCGAATAAAATATTAGATTATATGATGCATTTTTATGTTAAGGGAAGACTTTAGTTATTTTAGTGTACATAATGATGTTTTACAGATTTTTTGGGTACTTTCAGGAAGTTACGGGAACGGATGACACAAAGAATATAACCTCTACCAGTCATTCCACTAAGGAGTCATTTATTGCCATCAGTACCATCAGTAATCCCATTCTTTACTTGGTACTTAATGACAGGTTCCGGTCTGGCGCATTTAGGCTTATCACGTGCGGCCATTACCGAGGGTCAGCGGTGGAGAATGCAAGTGTTACACTGACAAGGACTGCTCAGAGCAACTCCTAGGCTTAACTTCTGCTTAAATTGTCGATATATATTTTGTCCATTATGGTAAATTAATGATAAATGTCTGAAGTGTTAGACAGATGATTATTGAGCCATTATCTCAGAACATTATCAGACAACATACTCTCCTAAAAGTCACAGTATAGTCTTCGGTTATGACCCTTAAACTAGGCGAGCCCAGTATTGGATTGTTGTACATTATCTGCGGATACAAGCCATTTGACACGAGATGATTTATGTCTCCATTGTGTTGTATGGTCTACTTTCCATCCGTCCATCCTCTACCAGTGGAAACAATGGCTGGCTGCACATTTTCTCAAACTGGAAAAACAAGAACTTCATGAAACTTTGTAGAATAGATTACTTATTTATAACTATTCATCATCATTTATTATAATAACTGTTCATCATCATTCGAGGATAATCATGTCTTTCCCCTTCTTTTGTTTCCTTGGCCCCCTGACCACATGACCATTGGCACCCGGTGGACATGGTGGAGGGATAGTTAATTGGATCTTGGAGTATAATGAATGGAGTTTTGACGTCGTTGATTGTGCACATGACGCCATAGCAACCCATTGTTTGGAACAATGGGATAGTTTCTCTTTGAAGCAATGTGTGTTACCGCCAATAGAGGGAGCTATTTTGAAATGTTTAGAATAAAAAAAAATATGTTATCATAATGAATAGGTTTTTGGCTATCTTATGGTGTACTTTTGGATAATGTAAATTTCATAGTTACTTCCCTTCAATCCCTTGAAGTTGACATGTTCAAAGAAGAGTTTCAGTCACTACACAGTCTATATGAGAATTATCTATAGATATAGAAACACAAGATTTTCACAGTATAGATGATATATTTTAGAAAATTGCCTTAATTGTTTGTCAATATTTTCTTAAACTAATACAGCAATTTTTGTAAAAAAAAAGAGTTGCTTTTTACAAAAGCAACAAGCTTTTTTTTTAGAATATCAAAATTCTGTGGGTAAAAATGTTTCATCAATGTGAAATCACCTTGCTGGACAAATGCAATGTGAATGGAATGGACGCATATATTGGCAGATTTGAAAATAATATCAAAAGAAAGATGTCCCAATTAAAAAAGTGATACATTGTATAGGCCTGCCAATGGATGCGTTGATGGTATAAACTAAATGTGAACGTTGTGCTAGTTGTCTGAATTGTGTGATATTTCAGGTAAATCAATGCATTTGTATTGAGCTCTTTGCAGGTTGGACGGGTGGTGTGGAAATCTCTGACATGGACGTTTCTAAAACGTTGTAGAATTGGCTACACTTGGAATAGAGAATTAAAATTTATATATCCATAATCAGTGGAGAAAGTAAATCTTTTCACTCGCGATATGTTTTGGTCTAATTACTGTCTATGATGGGTCAAAATTGTTACAAAATTGAATAACGTCAGATTCCTCAAGTTTTCGGCTCATATGGCGTCATAAGACACAATGGTTTGACAGTAACGCACATTGCACCTTTGATCTTATGGCGTCACAACTCCATTCATTATACTCCAAGATTGGATAGACAGGGTGGGAGCTAATGGTTGATCTTGCTAATTGGGTGAACTAAATTTTCTTTTTACCAAGTTTACCTGTATATTCGCCTATGTAGTGCATGGAAGTTGCACCAGCAAAATCATTGTTCAGTCATAAATGGAATTATTGTTATTAGTAGATAAAAACTACAAAAGATATTTCATTCTTCAGGTGATCTTCCTGCAAATATGTCAGTTTCCCCATATCTTTTGATTATGAGCCACATTGTCAAATATAAACCTCTCCCACATTCATATATTACCACCTGTTGATGTACATTATCTGACATTCAGAAATGTTGCGGACTCGTAGAACACCATGCATTTCCATGAACATATCCTTGTCAATTCCTTTGACTGGCAGGGGGCCTATAAGGTTTTGGTAATGGGTATGTTATGACAGGTGATGTTGGTAAAGACTTAGATTTTATGATTTACATATCCGTGTACCTGCCATGATCATTCATGTAAACGCCACCCTGCTCTAATTTGCCTGTTTATGCCAACATTTGACCAGATCCAAGCAACAGAGATAATCTATGTTGTTTAAAATGGGTCTGTATTCATATTAGGTTTATAATTTTAACAAGAAAGTTTTTTTTTGAAAAAATAATTTGTATACAGTTTCCTTTTAAAAAAAGATATTTATATTTTCTCATCAATTTGAAGTTGCCATAAATATAGACTACAGTGACTGACAACTGTATGAAACCGGTTTTGAAACTCGGATATTTTTAACAGTCTAGCATACATCTAGCATACCTTTGTTTTGTGTATAAAGTTATTAATTTTCATATATTCTACGTTTGCAAAACAATATTACAATTCTATGTTTATTTATGCATTTGAAGTGTCCCCCCCCCAAAAAAAAACCCCAATTCCATGTAATTCCATAGTTGTTATTTGTTTTCACGGCACCAGTGATGCCGGAAGCCAGAAGCCATGATGACCATGATTTCTTTTAATGTTCCATGCAATTTAGGTCACATCACAACATTACAGGTGGTGAATATCACTTGATTCCTGCCCAGAGAGTGTGGAGTTCAAGACTGACGTGTGACACGTTAACGCTGGATTTGTACCCTCAGAATTCAACACAGAAATCGCATGTACACAGAAATCGCTGACTTCTCAGCCCTCGTTGTCTAGTATAACAAACTCTCATGATAGAGCCTTTCTTATAACAAGTTTCTTACTGTTCTAAGAGCTGTATACAAAAAAAGCCATTGCTTCCATCCTCCTTGAAAAAGAGAGTTTTGTGCCTGTAAAAAAAGACCTCTTTTTTTGCCATGGCGGGAACCACTGAACATTTGCTTGTGTTTATTATTTATGTGCAACCATTAGATGAATTAATTTTGAAAGTATAAATTATAAAAACAAGGTGCAAAGATTTTAATTGTTTTTGTACGAACAAAATTTAGATGTCAATAAAGAAGTAGGGTGACCATCAAGTGTTGTAATCATCTTTATTTCCATGCTTAAGATTATTCAAATTGAAAATATGATAAACACAAATTAGAAAATAAACTGTCACTAAAGAAATTGAGCTGCTAATTTTAGAATCTTTGCCTATTGTCCGTACACATAATGGTGTGTCTGCTTGATACATATCAAATCAAGATATGCATCACTAGAAATGAGAGACATTGAACATGAAATGGGTTGTACAAATTTTCCTATTACAGGGGGAACATGGTGTCACTTTCACCCAACAGAAATAGTGCCAAAAATAGAACCCATTCTCCAATTTATAAACATATTCAAGAAATAATTTTAACGGGCCGTGGTGCAGTTGGGTTGAGTGCCAGCTTATTAGCACCAGTTCCTCTGTGGTGATCCAAAGGTCATGGATTTGATTCCCGGCAATGCCGAGATTGCTTTTTGTTTGTTTGTTTTGGGTTTCATATCACTTTCAACATTATTTTAGTCATTTTGTGATGAGACCTACTTGTAGCAGATATAGTGCTGCCTCACTGAATTGTCATTCGCAGGTCCTTGATATGACAACCCACCCAGTCACAGATTTACAAGGACAATGGGTTAACCCTTTAGGCACGGGCCTCAGCTCATGTGGGAAATTGTATCATGAGTTCAATCCCGGCACGGCCAGGGTTCGAATCCATGACCTTTGGATCACCACAGAGGAACTGGTGCTAATAAGCTGGCGCTCTAACCAACTGCGCCAATGCCGAGACTGCATTCATGATACAATTTCCCATATGAGCTGAGGCACATGCCTAAATAGTGTTTTCCAATCACCAATCGGCAAAGCCCAGATAGGTGATCTGGAGAGGTTTGAGCGTAATCCTTTTTTGCATAATCCTGTTTGCATGAGATTTTTTTAAATACCCAACTCTTTTTGTGATACTTCATATTTTATGTATGATAATATCTAAAATCTCCAAAAAAGCTTGATTATTCTTTGGATGACATTAAATAATGAAAATATAAATAATTGATATCAGTCACACCAAATTTTTCTTTGGTTGAACTAGAGGAGACCTTGGACATTCCACAAACCCCTCCAGATCACCTATCTGGGCTTTGCCGATTGGTGATTGGAGAACAATAGTGCCTAAAGGGTTAACCCGTTGTCCTTGTAAAATTGTGACTGGGTGGATTGTCATGTCAAAGACACGTGCAGGAAGATATTTCACAGTTCACAGTTCACAGTTCATTTTTCAAATTTTTTTCCGAAAATTTGACTTTGCATTACATTTTAATTAAAAAACATATGATGCAATGCTTCAATTCTTTTCAAATTTTCAGGGATTACTACCAGGGGATATATATATTGCCACAAAAAATCCTAATGCAAATAAATAAATTTAAAGGTGAAAAATAAATTGTTGACATTGGAGTTTGGAAAAAAAACAATATTATATATTCTGCAATTAAAAATAATTATGAGAGCTGTTTCAATGGTGGTGTCTTTTATAGGGATTCATCTATAGGGTCCTTAGTATCTTCCAGAATTTTTCACTATTTGAGCAATTATCAGAAGGGGTTGAATTAAGAGGTCAAACATGAGAAAGAAATTAAAAATCTATAATTTATATTTTTTTTGTGCATTATTTTTTCCATATGAGAGATGTTTCAATGATGTTTTCCTTTATAGGGATTCATCTATAGGGAACATAGTATCTGCACAATTTTTTCACTAATTGAGCAATTAGTATAAGGGGTTGAACAAAGAGGTCAAACATGAAATATTTGAAAAATTATTTTTAACTGATTTTGGTGGGATAATATGGTGTGTAATACCTTCATGAATTTTTCACAACTAACAACTGAGCAACTAACATAAGGGGTTGATTTAGGAGGTCAAATATAGATATATTACAAAATCATCAAATTTTGACTGTTTTTAGCATGATTTTTTTCAATATGAGAGTCATTTCAATATTGTTGTCCTTTACAGGGAATCATATTTAGGGTACCTAGTACCTTCCTGAATTTTTCACTAATTTAGAGATTAATATAACGGGTTGAGTTAGGAGGTCAAACTTTCAGAAAAATAAAATTAAACCCCAAAATTTTAATGTGTTTTTTACACCAGAAATATTCCATATGAGATATGTTTCAATTGTCTTGTCCTACACGGTATCTGGTACCTACCTAAAATTTTCACTAGTTGAGCAATTAATATAATGGGTTCAATTAGGAGCTCAAAAACTATAAAAAAAAACATTCTCATAGTTGTAATAGTTTCTTGCACAATTTCTTTTCATCATGAGGGTCATTTCAATGTTGTTTTCCTTTACATGGAACCATCTATAGGGTACCAAATACCTCCCTGAATTTTTCACTAATTGAGCAATGTTTTAAGGGGTTGAGATTTTTTTATATGAGGGTCATTTCAATGTTGTTTTCCTTTTCAGGGAACCATCTATAGGGTACCAAGTTTTCACTAAATTTATTTTTCACAGAATTTTTCACTAATTGAGCAATTTTTTTAAGGGATTGAATTAGGAGCTCAAACTTGTAAACAACGAAAAAAATCTCATAATTTTAATGGTTTTTTGCACAACGATTATTTTCACGTTTTTAATTGTCATTGTTCATGTACCATTATGACTATAGCAACTTATTGGGTGTTATTTTCTGAATTTACACTTAGATTTTATATGTATGAAACTTTAAAAGATTGCATTGGATCAATTTAAAGTACACCTATCACATTCAAGCTAATTTCCAAATTCAGACTTTATTTTCATTTTATTTTAAGTTTTTTTGCTATGCAGCATAATATATGCTTTCATAAATTAACTACCAATAAGTTATTATAGATATCGTTTCAAAATAGCTCAGCCTATAAAATTTGTAGATTGGTCCAAAATTAAAAATTGCTCTTATATTGTTAATTTTGAATGGATTATGATGAAGAAAGACTCTATGAGCTTGTTTTTGAAAGATGCAGATGGTGAAATATTGTAATTTATAGTAAAATCCTACAAAGCCTACAAAGGTCCCCATTCACTCATGTAGGTGTGTCCCACACAGTTAAGGCCACGGGTCATGGCGCAGTTGGTTAGAGTGTAAGTGAAGTAAACTGATTGTCACAACATCTGGGCCCATAGGATCTTTACTTCTAGATTTTCTTCTTCAGCATAATAACTCTGAGACCATCATAATGTGGAGAAAACCTTTTTATTCTCAATACAAAAGTTGTATGGTGAGAACAGCTTCCAAGATTTTCTGAGCCCAACTTCTGCTGCAAGGGGTTTTAAACTCCCCTTGAGCATAGCTAAGCTCAGCTGAAAGCTGGCTCATCTCCTAGACCGCCTGATTGGCTGATATAACTAAATTCTGAGTTAAATAATTATAATCCATGCAAATAGGCTGCTGTGAACCTAAGGATCATGTTAATGAGTGACTAACTTTAGCAGCTGTTAGAACCTGGGACCTTATTTGGGAACAGGTTGGTAGGGGAGCAGAACTGAACATTTTGCTGAGTCAACACATTCCATGATTCCCAAACACATTCCAAACTGTCAGAGTTGTGGTAAACAACTATATTAATGGCTTTTTACCCATTAATTAATAAGGTTAATTCATAAGAACAAAACTTATAGTTAATTGTATGTAGAATAAGTTTCTGACAGGAATTATAACTTAATATTACGGTGTTAATAAATATGGAGAATGATAACATGTGGATATTGTTATGAATGTTAAAATTTGGAGGGTGACACAAGCTTATTAGCACAAGTTTCTCTGTGGTGATCCAATGGTCATGGTTTCAATCCCCGGCCATGCCGAGATTGAATTCATGATACAATTTCACACGTGAGCTGAGGCCCGTGCCTAAAGGGTTAACCCATTGTCCTTGTAAATCTGTAACCGGGTGGGTTGTCATGTAAAGGACCTGTGACATGACGATTCAGTGAGGCTATATCTGCTACAATTAGGTCTCATCACGAAATGACTAAAATCATGTTGAAAGTGATGTAAAATCCCATACATATATACATAGGGACCACAGCAGTGGTCAGAAGACAGAAGAGTAATGTACACTACTTGTCACTTTCAGCAAAACACAATATCCATGACTGATGTATTTTGGTTGATTTAAGAGAAATAGCGTGAATCTATCACAGTATCATGACCACATTTCTAAACATACCCCATGAAAACCTGAGTATTGGCACTTGTCAAGGTCTTTCTACATGGCTATATATAAAATCTGTTTCAAATCCAGGAACTAAGACTTGCATATTCAGAAATGAAATGGCCATATATATCCGGCTGGTAATCTTCAAATGAAAAAAAGCTATATTGGAAGGTGAGATATGAACTGTCAATAATGATTCCAAAATTTCCTAATACATCACATGTAACCAATGTATTTATTTTGTCACAAATGTTGAAGCCATTGCATGCCCTTGATGACATATAACATGTTCTACACATATCTACCAGCAATGTCTGTGCCGCCTCCCATTAGTGCCATAAAATCCAATGCCACTGATACACTCAAACACCTAAAAAAATACCTTGGGAGCCATGAACCTTTTGTAAATGTTGTTTGTCATGGGAAAAGGATATTTTTTAACAAGGTGTATATTCTCAAAGGGTATAGGTATGTGCTTGTGATTAAATATATTTTGTGATTAAGTATACTTTTGTTTGCGTCATTTTCAGGTGGACAGCTATCATATATATATATTGCAGCTTGTCTTATTACTCCAAGTAAAGCTTGCGTGTTGATATTCATATGTTTAGTGATGCTGGTCGCACACCTTTCTGCTGCATATTTTCAACATATATCAAATATATATTCCTCGAATTAAGAAAAGCATTGGATCTATAGAGTGATTAATTTTGAAAGTAAACAAACTAATATATGTCGGAATATTTTTTTCCTGTTATTTTTCAAAATAGCTCACCTTTGCCTCTAAACCTTCAAAATTGGCTCAAAGAAAAAAGACATTTTTGTGAAATTTATTCTCCATCTTTAATCTATTCTCCATTTATGTTTTCCAGAGGACTATAAATATGTCAAACATTTTTAAATGAAAATTCAGCTTCAGTCATAGATTTCATATCAGAATGCTTAATTCTTAAAATGTATCAGTCTATAGCTGTCACTGTGTACATGTTTATGTCTCCTCGCCTTTTTATCCAGAAATACTGCAGATACCGACCAAAAAAACCTACGTTACATAAATTTCGACACATGAAACTCGGGATTCACTCAACATGTAGAATGAAAACTGTACTTATTCATTTATTTCGTGATACTGAAATCTGAAACTTTCACGTTTTGTGTAAATCATAATTGTTTTATGTAAAATTGAAAACGTAATATTTGTCCACTTTACTTACTTTATTGCAAGTTTGAGGCTGTCATTGATATACATGGTACCTAATTCTCTGAACCCCTGAAGTATGCTAGCCTAAGTCTAAAATAAAGTTCATTGAAACAAAAAGAGTGAGCCCAAAACTGACAAAATCAAGTGAGCGGTTGAGGAGTTAAAGTATTCATAGCTAAATTCTTCATAAAATATGGTTACATATTTAAAGATACATTTACTGCTATTCCATTGCATTGCCAACTATCAGAACAAAGAGAACCGCATCAGTCTTTTCTCACTGCATGTGCTGGTCAGTGACGTCATGTCCCTGGTTGTATGTGCACGAGGCGATTACGTAACGCAAATATGATTAGTGTTCTCCAATCACCCATCGGCAAAGCCCAGATAGGTGATCTGGAGGGGTTTGTCGAACGTCCATGATCTCTACCAACTCCAACCAAAGAAAAGTTTGGTGGAGTTGATTGAGCTCTAGTGAAGTAAAAAATCGCCAGCTATAAAAACTGTGGTAAACCCGTTTAAACCACTGAGTCCAGAAGCAACAAATTTGTGGGGAGTGGGTGGGGCCAATATGACGTCAATGTATATATATAATAAATTTATTATATATATACATTGACGATTGACACGGCGCATGCCATCTGGCTGCATCTAGACTCAGTGGTTTAAACGTCAAAATTGAACCCGTTTCAACTGCCGTTAAAACGGGTTTGATTCAATTTTTGCAGCTGGCGATTATTATCAAGTATTTATATTTTCTTTATTTAATGTTATCCAAAAAACAATCAAGCCTTTTTTGTGAGATTTTAGACATAATCATACATAAAATATGAATTATCACTTAAGGTCTATAATCCACAATCAGTTTGAAGCATCGGGAGAGAACTTCGTGTGGTCTCGTATATTTACGTAACTGCCTTCGGCTCTGCATGCTCTGGGGGATTCCAGGATGAGAGTGAGGCTATGACGTCAGTGGGGGGTATTTCTCATACAGCACACATGGTGTCCAGCTGCAATAACTGAGTCGAACCCGTTTTAACGGTAGTTAAAACGGGTTCAATTTAAATAATAAAAGTTTAAGACTAGCTGGTTAAGTTTACTTTTTCTATGCTAAATTAACAAATAACATGACTTTGAACACATTTAAGCCAAAAAAACATAAGTCTGTCCCAGTGTTTCATTGTGGATTATAGACCTTAAACAGTTGGGTATTTAAAAAATCACATCTAAACGAGATTAAAACCAAAAAGCAAAAATCTCAGACCTCTCCAGATCACCTATCTGGGCTTTGCCGATGGGTGATTGGAGAACACTACAAATATGATATACTTCAAGAGATGCGTACGCATCGATATCCCTGCACGTGCAGTGGTCCACGTGCTGTGAGAGCTGGCTGGAAGCTAATGCGGTTCTCTTTGTATCAGAACTATGATAGTAAAGCACAAAAATATACAAAGGCATCTGATTTCTCATAAATTAATATGTTACAAAAAAAATCAATATTAGGGGCGGACCATTATTCATTCGGGGGGGGGGGGAAGTTGGAAAATAAATATCGGTGAGACCACTTGGAGAAAAAAGATATTGAGAATCCCAACCTTAAGCTTAAGAAAAAAATAAATTGAGACTAGCATATCTGCAGAAAAAAATTGTTCAAATGGTCAATTTTTGGAGATGGAGTTTCAATCTTGTAGAAGTCAATTTTAGAGGGGAAAAAACCTAAAAATAATTTTGCCTCGCTTCAATTTACAACATAACATAACTTTTAGGGTGATACGATCTGAGAACAATAATAAATATCATATTGCTGTCAGATACAATATTTTGCAAATATCTTTTTATCTTTTACATTAACATGACATTCAGCTTGATTACTTTACTTAACATTTACTATTGGGCAAAATATAGACTTTCATGGTCTGGATTTCTCAACTTAACATCAATTATAATATCTTAACAATGACATTTGCTTAATAACGTTAGCTATGGGGAACTATCTTGGCTAACCTGGGGAATACTCGCTAGCTGTGATTGGCTGGCCTATACCTGTCTGCTTACTATGCCTATCTCAAGTGGGTATCAAGGAGAACTGCAGACTCAGTATGGACGGTGTACAATGGTCGTCTTTATTAGGGTAGCACACAACATATACACATAGAGTCAGGCTAGGTATGGCATGGCGTGAGTGTGGAGATAGGCACGTGCCAGATCCTGATCCATCATGTTCATGTTTGATTGGCACTTGGCCTGTAGCGTGACATATGAGTCATCAAAACCACTTACTGTCTCTAACATTGTCTCTTATATTGTCTTGTGTATCCACAGTCATTTTGTGTCCCACAACAAAAACATTTTGTGTCCCACAACAAAAACATATTCAATAATTATATTATTATTTTTGGGGGTTGAATGCAGGTTTTAAACAATTCATATGTCTGAAAAATGTTTGAATTTGCAGTTTTAAAACAATACCTTTGGTAACCAGGCAGAGAAAATGCTTTGAAGTCAATTCATTAACAATCATAGTTATTTATTGATAATTATAAGCTCCTGATCCCTGAGCAGAGTATGAGACCATAGTATCAGGCTCTGTGTGTGCATATTTTGAAATTTTGCTATCTTATCAGCGATCTAAGATACAGGCATTATATTTTTACCACACATGCATCCCATGAAGGCTTCAAATTGTAACCAAAATCTTATATTGCAACCAAAATCTTTGACATTTTGCTACAACTTGCTATATCTTAAAGGCACTGGCCTACTGACCTACCAATAATTAAGATGTCTGCTGTCTATAGATATAAGTAAAAAGATTGAGATGTTTGGACCCTAGGAAAAAAATGGTGGCCCAAATGACTGACAAAAAAAATTGAGAATGGCCGAGTGCCGAAAAAAAAGCAGTAGAATTTCTTTGCTCCCCCCTGAATGAATAATGGTATATCTCTTAACCCTTTTGACAGTTTTGTGCAGAAAACTCAAGTTGACAAATTGTTAAAGCATTTCACATAAAATGGCTTTTTCATCTCATTTTTTTCACAGATACAACTTGATCAAGTTTGGTGATCTTGATATCCTTTTTTTTATTTGTGTCATAAAACAGGCATATACGTTTTTCAATCAATTATCATGTGGCAGAACATTTGGTGTCATTCCTGGCATTGTTCATGTTTATGATCATAAGAGGAATATAATCATAAGAGGAATACCAGAACTGATAGGGGAAAATGCAAATGTGTAAAATTACTGAGGCTACAGGTGTGAAATGTGACGAGCATGATATCAGCACCAGTCAAAGACTTGGAACATTTTCAAACCAGAGAGAGGGCAGACCAAGACCAATATTGGCCAAATTCATCAGGAGAGACACCCGTACACAGATCCTGATAAAGAGGAAAGAACTTAAGAAGTCAAAGGATTATGACAAGATATTTGTGGATGAACATCTGACTCCTGTAAGGGCAAAGATGACAACCCTACTCCCTAAAGATTAACAGTGTTTGGACAATAGACGGTAGAATAATGTGTACTACAAAGGCTGAACTTGAGACGAAAAAACTACCAGTTGTTCAAGGACCTTCAGAAGGACATGCATGAACACTGCAAAGTAGTAGAGGATTCAATCTCAGAGTGTGTGTCATGAATTTTTAGACAGAGTATTTGGTTTTGAGTTTATAATAGGTGCTGTTTACTTGCCATGTGAAAACTCGAAGTTCTATCAAGATGAAGTTTTTGAAAACATCAACAATGACATAATATGGATAAAAGGCAAATACAAGGTGCCAATCTGTATGATTGGAGATTTTAATGCATGGACAGCATTATTGGATGATTTTCTGGAGTTTGAAAAAGAGATCAAAGATCTTATGGGTTTAAGAAGATAATAAAGATTTTGTTGATATCAGATCTGAGATAAAGGAATTAGGTTTTATTGTATCGAGGCATAACAAAGACAGAACTATAAATAATAATGTCAGAAATATCATGGACATGTGTCAAGCTAGTGGCATGAAAATTGTGTATAATTCGGTTGATTCCGATCGGACAGAAATGTTGGAATGTATACATGTTATAATGAGAATGGTGGTAACAGTATGATAGATTACGCGATAATGTCATATGAATTGTTCAAATATGTAAAGGATTTTTATGTTGATGTATTAGACAAATGTATGTCCGATGTCCATAGTCCAATAGTGGTAAAATTGAAACACACAAATGTACAGTTAAGCAGTTATGAAAATGAAATGCTAAATGATAATGAAGTCAGAAAATGGTATACCATACAGAAATATATATATTATTTAAATGGGATAATGCTAAGGAAGAACCCAGACCCAGACAATTATAGATAGATCTCTTTGTTAAGTTGCCTTGGTATTTTTTTAACAGCATGCCTTAATTAACGTATTACAGACTTTCTTGAAATAACAGGCTCAATAGGTGATGAACAGGCAGGCTTTAGACATGGTTACAGTACTATAGATCATATTTTTGTGCTCAATACTATAATATTTACAATGGCTTCATTTTTATTTATAGTTCTTCACAAGCTGGTAGTTTGCCTGTAAAATGTCTAGTACTAAATGTGCCTGAAAAAGGATAAATGAAGGCCTCACAATGTAAAATAGAGGCTAGTTGAACACCATCTCCATATTCATCATGAAAATACTTAAAATCCACTGTTTCCAAGAACACCAAGCACTGTCCATGATATTTCAGTGACGACTCATTCCCTTCATCTTATCATCAAACACATGGCTTGTAAGAAAAAAATGTTTTTCTTGATTTCATCATCGTTTCATCATTATTTCTGAGCTGAGGAAAAAATGCTACACATAACACACACCATTTACAGATCTTGAGTAGCCCCCTAGTGTCAATATTACACTGCGTCACTGAATGTACTACATTGTAGTCTTAATATGGGACCCAGGTAGCAGCACTAGATGGGCTACATATTTTTTACTGTTAGCGATTAGCACCTTGTGCTGAATAGAATAGATGTATATTAATACATCAACATACATCATATTAATCATCAACATACATGTTCATTCAAATTCATTTTAGTAAATATAGTAATCTATAACATTCTTTTAAATTTAAAATCTTAGGTCCCATAAATGTCTAGAAATAAAATAAACCTAAAAACCATAGGATCATCAGGCATTGGACTTTGCAAAATGCCATGACAAACTGGTTAGTATCAGCCAGCTGGTAAGAAAGATAAAGTTGTCACAATTCTCATCTAACTATTATTAAACAGCTGGCAGATTTTATGACACAAGCTAGCTGACTGGCAAAATAATTTCCCGGTACCTGGTGAAAGACAACAAAAATGAATATCAGATTATTTTTGCCAGTTAATTTTTAAAATCATTTATTAACGTCTCCTTTTCATAAGAATTACAAACATGAAATGTGAAAATCAAATAAAATATTGGTGGTGAGCCCCTGGTAGATGTCTTTACAGTCAGTAGAATATTGAACTGCAAATCAGCATCCAAATTAAAGAAGTTGGCAAAATTTGTAGCACAAATAAAGGGCAAATTTAGATTTAGCAGTAACAGAGAAAATCAAGTTGACAAAGAGCCAATTTTTAGAAAAGTCCCAACCACTCAGTGTGGGAGAAATATAGTGAAACAAGTCAAACTTGATTTTTAAATGACGTGTTCTCCCATTAAGAAAAATAAAGCACTTTCTCAACCAACATTCGGCCATCTTAATTTCTGTTCTGAGTGAACTCATTGAGTACATAACAACACATTAACTCCCTATGAAACTAACATCCTACCGGACTACTTTCCATATGACTTCTACAGAAAAATGTGCACCACTCCAGTAATTGATTTTCTTTGGCTAATTACAATTCTCTGTTTTATGAGTTCGAGAATTAAATATATAAAATGTGTATGGACATTATATGACAAACCTCATATTCGATATAAAAAATTACATACCTACCTACAGAGAATCAACTAGAAAATGGTTAGATACATTGGCTCAGTGGTTAAGATGTCTGTCTTCTATGCTAAAGGTCCAGGGTTCAAATCCTGGTTGGGAAAAGTATTATTTTCATGCTGAAGGTGAAATCTTAATACTGGGGTTCTGTTTGATTGATATGTACTTCAGAAAACATAAATTGATTTGTCCGTTGCAAATGCAGAAGAATATAAAATAATAGAAATGATTTGATACCAAAATAAAGATGAAATCTTTATATTGGAGTTCTTATTGAACAATTTGCATTAGAATAATATTATTTTCATTATTTTATTTTGCAAACATAGACAATATGAGTAATACTGACTTTATATAGTAAACAAAAATAAAATCTTCATACTGGGGTAATATTTGAGCGATGTGCATGACAGAACATATAGAATTGAATATGTTTTTACCAACATAGAAAATATAAATAATAGTAACTTTTTACAGAAAACAAATATGAAATCTCCATATTCCAATTTTATTTTAGTTCAGACAAAACTAGAATTATAACATGCATCCAATTTCAAGATTTTATCATAGACTTTAAACTTTGTGTAATGTGATCATGAGGCCAAACTTGAGCATCTTTGAACAGATCCAGTGCAATGCAATAGTTCCAAATGTTTCAGCACTATCATGTGTCTCACAGGTCTGGTGATATGATTTGACCTTTTCTCATGGCAGGATTGCTCACTCAACATTTAGCCTGGATCCACATTTAAATATAAACATGGACTGTACCTATCCAAGGTGTCGTTGCAATTCATCAACACTTAAGACATACCTGCAAACAATGCTCATTCTTAAATACATTCAATCAGATTGGTATATTATATATTCCAAAACAATGTTCAAGATCTTGAAAATGTGGAGTTGTCAATATTTGACCATATCAGTCACTGCAGGATGGAAATCAACAGGTCACATGTCACCCGTATGTTCATTTCTCTGTTGTCCAGAGAGATCAGCCAACAATGCATGCACTCATATGTGCAAAGATCACCTCTTGGAAATGGTGTCAATGCCTCTAAAATAGTTCTCTAGTTTCACAGTTGTTTAAACACTATTAACAATATAGAATTAGAATTTCTATATTTGAAATAAATTCAAATATTTCAATCATTATTTTAATTGTCAAATAAACCCACAATTTGAACAAAGAAACATGTGTATTAATAATGCTCAGATGTGTTAACAATGATTTGCCCACTATTTTTGACATGTGAAAGTGACCACACACCCCACTAATCTGAGTGCTAATCTCAGTAAGCAGGTGTTCCCAGCAGGATGCCAGCTCATATCTTTAATCTCTCCCACTGGTACCCTTACTTGAGACTTTTCCTCTTTTTGTCAGGTATGTTGGCTTAAGGGAAAAACACGCAATGGCCTATAATTACAAACTTGGACATACTCACTATTATTGCAACCTTTGTACCATCCAGTCAAAAGAGTCAATGTAATTATTACAAATGTAAATTCTATTTTTATAGATGACTATAGTTTGTATGTTCACTTATTACTGTTTGTAAGTTTGAAAAATCTCTTGTAGCCTCTCAAACCCCAAGCAGGGGTCGAAAGAGAATATTATTATTATTATTATTATTATTATTATTATTATCATTATCATTATCATTATCATTATCATTATCATTATCATTATCATTATCATTATCATTATCATTATCATTATCATTATCATTATCATTATTATTATTATTATTATTATTATTATTATTATTATTAGTGAACCGACAATAATATGAAACAGGGCACTATTATTTTCATATTATACATATTGTTAAAAATTGGAGACAGATAATTTAGTGAAACTGTCTTGTCATTGCGAGCAAGGTAAAGCCAGTTGCATGAGGCTATCAAACAGGGCATGATATCGTCAATAATTGGAGTAGAAAGATGATTTAACCTGGAGTGGAGTCCTCTTGGCATTGCTAGCAAGGTAAACTCAGTTGTGTGAGGTTATGAGATGCACATTTCTATGCACACTGAATATTGTATATATACAAGTGACCACAGTTTTGTCAATAATTGGAGTAGAAAGATGATTTAACCTGGAGTGAAGTCCTCTTGACATTGCGAGCAAGGTAAACACAGGTGCGTGAGGCTACGAGATACACATTTCTTTCCACTGAATATCGTACATACAAATGACCACAGTTTCGTCAATAATTCATGATAATTGGTACCCAGCTTTACTAGGCCTCTTCGCATAATCGGAGAGGGTGTTATATACTGAACCCGATGCAAAGGAGAGTAGATAATTGGAGGAGAAAGATGATCTAACCTGGAGTGAAGTCTTCTTGACATTGCAAGTAAGATAAACATGATGACGTCATACAGGAATGTGTCATCATAGTGACGTCAGACAGGAAAATGTTGTCATAGTGACATCAGACAAGTGTCAACACAGTGACGTCATGGTAACATCATAAATTATGTTGATGTGATCATGTAAAATACTGCTGTTACCTTTATGTAAGTTCCTCCCTCTGTACTGCTTGAAATACCAGTTTTTGGCTATTTTGACTAATAATAAAAGAAATGTATGCTATGTCCCTTCCGCCTTTCTTAATATCTCAACTTTTTCTTTCAAATGAGCCCAAGATCAAGCTGATTGGTGCAGCGGATGCTGCGTATGAGTTAATTAATGACTCTATCATTGCTATTCATATTATTATTATTATTATTATTATTATTATTAATATTATTATTATTATTATTATTATTATTATTATTATTATTATTATTATTATTATTATTATTATTATAATTATTATTATTATTATTATTATTATTATTATTATTATTATTATTATTATTATTATTATTATTATTATTATTATTATTATTATTATTATTATTATTATTATTATTATTATTATTATTATTATTATTATTATTATTATTATTATTATTATGGATGACTTGGCATGAAAGCAATAATAAATTATTATAGTAATATTGCTTTTACGTGTATTATCAAGTTCTTATCCAAGTAAATACATGACTCAAGTCACAAAGGCAAATACCTCCCACTCTGGGTTGCCACTGGCATACATACATACGGTGAGGAGCGGGCATCCTTAAAAATTGCCCGTCCACACACAGCGCAGATAAAGATGACGTCAGACACCAAGACTCATACTTGAGTGACGATCAGCCTATTTTATCAACAAAGCCAAGTCATATTTCAGTTTAACTCACAAAATCATCATGAACGACAAAACTATGGGTACGTACAAATGCGAGTTAATCTCATGTAAAATAATGTCATGTGTAAGAATTGTGAATTCAATTTGCAGATAAGATAAGAGGCAGTTTTATAGATGGGCGATAATGTAGGTTCTGTTCTATTGCATTTCCATTGACAGTTAAAATTGTTTACAAATTGTTAGTTGTTATGTGACAGATGTAATTTTGTGTCAGCATAAATATATCTTTATTCACTTTTATTATATAAGAATGATTGACAACAAATCTTCTTTAGTCCATGGTTCATGTCAGGATGCCAATTGGTTTTGCCGAGCACTGCAAATAAACTTAAAGATGTACAGTGACCGGCAACTGTCCGAAACCGGCAGATTAAACTCGGACATTTTTAACTCGGTCAAATATCGAGTAAAACTGTGCTGTACTAATTGCAATTGAGCTGAATATTGTGCCTCACGTGTCATCTTGTAATTCCTATTCCTTTCAAAACGTTAGAAGTGTTTATTTGTTTTCACGGCATGAATGTTTGTGTCACTGTCAAATGACGTCAGAAGTGGTGACGTAGCCAACTTCTCCGTATAAGTCAATGGAAACTCGGACAATCTGCAGGTTTCCTGAAGGCGTGAATTTCCCGATAACTCTGTACATATTGAACATGTATCAATTTTATTAGACACTCATATGTAGTTAACGGTCTACTATCGATGTGAGTAGTTTTTACTCAGTTTTGAAAGATTCTGTGAAAATGAGGAGTGAAAAACATGAAAGTGTCTGGATTTGGCTGCAGTCACTGTAGATCAGTGTCTACTTTTAGAGCTAACGACCACCCAGTTCACACCTTTGGTCTTTGACAATAAATCAGAAAACTTGCATACCATGAACAGTTCTCTACAGTATAGTGGAGTATATCCATCAGTAAAACTTGTCATTACCTTATCCTACAAAGCGATGATTGTACAGGACCCTGCCAATCTCTCCAATCAATGATTAAAAATAGAGGAGTTGTACAGTTCTGTTTCCAGTGAAGTGTGTACTTTTCAATGGGGGAAAAAACAACATGAAGATTGGCAATCGGCCTATGTAAAATTCTTGCAAGATTTACAAAGTCAGAGTCACGTCTTTGCACATACACACTGACCTCTCTTCTATAAATTGTATATTTTTTTAAACAAGCTGGTACTTGTGCATGTGCACATTGTGTGCACATATCATTTTCATTGATACCATTCATATCAACTTTTGTATGCCAAAAAACCCAATGTTCTATTTGTTTAACAGGTACAATTTCCTAATTTTCAACCAATTCCATGATTGCACGAATCCTATAGTCTTTAGCTCTAATAAATGGCATTATTATTGGAATTCTATAAAGTTCTATGATTATATAAAATATAGAGTCACCAGTCACCAGCAATGATAGGCAAGGCCAGAAACCATAAGATGTCAGCTCCTATAAGTTTTCTTGGCAAAACCAATTGGCATCCCACCGAGAGTGCAAGATTGCACTGGGGGATGCAGCTGGTACATACCAGCTGCTTGACACCAGGCTTTACACTCTATATAATAAAATGTTGTGCAATTTAAAATATACAACTATTTGTTCTTGTAGATATGATTTTCAACTTGAAGGTAAGTGCATACATAATCTGCCATCTTAGTGATATGTTGTTTATTAATTCGTGTTTGCAGAGTTTTTCTAATGAGATTGAAATATATTGCATAGGTAAATTTAATGTAAAAAGTTATGTAATTTAGCCCTTAAAAGAATTATGGACTGATTTTGAAAAAAAAAAATTAAAAATCCCTATTTTTCAGTTCACAAGTAAACAACTTGAACGCCTGGCCAAGAAAGCAGAGAAAGAACAAAAATCTCAAACTGCAAAGGTGAAAAAGGTAAGGTTTATGTGCGGAGCAATGCACTATATACATTAACTTGAAATAATTTTCTTCATCTTTCCTAACACATCAGATATTATGCAACATAAGTTCAGATCAGTGTATTTTATATATCAATATCATATAATCAGTCATTTAATGTATGCAAGCAGTCTTCTTGTGAATCTTAATAATGATAACAATAAGGGTTGGCATAATCCATGTGCAGATGATATTAATGTTGTCATAGATGTGATGGCAGACCTTCAGATGTTACACAGCATGATATCAAGTCATGCTGTTTGGAGCTTAGTTTAAATACTCTTGTTAATGAATTATAGGCAATTGCCGATAAGAATGTGGATACAGCTAGAATATATGCAGAGAATGCAATAAGGAAGAAGAATGAATCCCTGACACATTTACGAATGGCTGCCAGGGTTGATGCAGTGGCCAGCAAAGTGCAGTCCGCATACACCATGAAAGATGTAAGGTTATTTTCCAGTACCAACTAAATGTTACTGGTATTTCTTTTTTACTGATGAATCTTAATATTATGCAGACCCTACTTAAAGCCTTTAGCTAGTCTTGATATTTGATAGCCCTTCTTTTATTGTAGCATTTTCTGCATGATAAATTAATGGCAGTTAATAAAGATTTGGAGACTTTTCAAATTTGATTATAAGTTACCAATCCACTCTGGATTGAGATTAGTTCTTGAATGCCAATTGTAGGTCTACACATATATAAATGTATAATGAAAGAAGAAACATTATAATCAAAGTATGCACTGTATAATTAAAGTATAAAAGTATAATGAAAGTATTCTTTGTATTTTAGGTGACAAAAATGATGGGAGGAGTGGTGAAAAGCCTTGAGAAAGCTATGAAAAGCATGAATCTGGAGGAGGTGAGAGTCAAACACAGGTTGACAGAGCTGTCTTGAATTGGCTTTCTTTGATATTGATTCCAAGCAAAACACATGAACAATAACACATCCTGTATTTAATTAACAATGGAATCCAACTCAGTTATGTATTAATCAATGTTTTTAATATGGAACATGGACCTTTAGACATTAACAAAACATATTTTCTCTGTAAGAATGCATAAGCTCCACCTATCTCAGCAATTGTGTTTTCTGTTGAATTTCTCCATTTCTTCATCTCAATGTAATGGCCAACATAGTGTCATATTTGTTTCATAGAAATCTCATTACTCTTTGAATTAATTGATATCAATTTAACTTTGAATATATAATAGACCTGTGAGGGATTGAATGTAGTAGACATACATTATTGAACTTTAAGAGATATGAATGAGTTCAATATGACATTCATATCAATTAGAATCCCCTTATCAATATCCTCCGAAACTGGCTCCAGATATTTCAAGTATTGGTTGAAGTTTTAAATAATTTGCTTAGTGTAAATATGTAAGCATGAATAATTGTAATCTCTCTTTATTCAGGTTGATAAGATTATGCAGAAGGTAGAAACTCAATTTGAGGAGTTGGATGTAAGAACTACTGTAAGTAACAACCAACAACATAACCCTCCCTGCCAAAACTTCCAATATTAGTTTCATATTGATAACAACAAAATGTGTTTACTTTGCTTTCTTATGTGGAACTTTTAAAATGTTGTGAAATTATTGCATTGACTTTAACTTGTGATTTTCACAGACAATGGAAGAGTCCTTAGGTACAGCAACCACATTAACAACACCAGAGGACGCTGTCATGGGACTCATTAAGCAGGTTGCAGAGGAGAATGACCTTGAGATCACAGATCAGTTAGTAGGATTGAACCCAGGGGCAGACTCCCTGCGTTCAGAGGCATCTGCTGCCCCAGCTGACAAGGAGGACCAGCTAGCCAGAAGGTTTGTGCTATGATCATTATCTGAGCCATATTATGGTACTCTGAGGATAAGTAATCCAAATATGGCATTCAATGACTTTGATGATCTTCCATTCCTTTCATATCCTTTCTAAAAAGTATTGCAATCAGAAAATTAAAGCTGACATTAACTTGCTCCCAATTTAGATGACTTAACAAATGTTGTTACAATAACTTTTTAACTGTTACAATAATTTTGTTCTCATTTGCCATTTTTCTGGTCCCTGATTTTTTAAATAGCTATTTTATTGCTTATTTCTTTTATTAAAAATGGCATATGGGCATATTTTCTGTTAATGTGAATAAGAATTTGTGTTGCAACAATGTTCCTTGTTTTTCTGGATTAAAATGTGTAATTCTTTCTTTTTTTTAATTAGGTAACTAAATATCTTTAATTCTTATGTATTTTCAGACTAGCGCAACTAAGAAGTTAGTGACCAGAAAGTCATCAATGCGATACCGGCAACTTTGTACATATTTTTGTAAATTTATTACTATAAAACCAATTAAAACTATCTGGAAAAGGTGTTCAGAGAAAGTGAGAGCTATGACCTTTCTAAAACAAATGATTATTTATGTTAGTGCCCATTGTAATGTTTAAATGCACTTTTGTGCAGATACAGGCTGCCTAAACTTTGTAGCTATAAAGTACATGATCCTATGTGAAGCTATTACTCCTCACACAAGGGTACATGTTTATTGGGACAGAATCCTCTCAGAACAGAGGAGTCTTTTCTGGCTCTTGTCTGTTCCCTATGCTTAGTTCCAGAGCAATCCCGTTTTGGAGGTCTCTTGGCCAGATATGACTTATCTTGATCATACTATTAGCTTCTTACATCCATTTGTGAAGGACGTCACCTGTTTTAAGTGGAATATTTGTGATTTTTCTTTTGTAAATCAAATTTTCAGGGAATGTATACATCCTTTTTGTAAATATCTGTGTCCAAAGAAATAAACAAAATTTGGTAGATTGGCATTGATGTGAAAATAATCCCTTTTAAAGTCACAGACAAGGAATAACATTTCATTTTAAAGAATATCAGTTTTGTTTCTTCTTCAAAAAAATTTAGCTTTTTAATTCATAACTTAAAAAGATCAGATTTGAGAAATATTTGAATAAAATATACCATTAATGATGATTTATTGGTTGAGGAATGCGACTTGCTGTATAGTTCTTTTTGTAAAGTTTTATATAAAAAAAATATATGCAAAGTCTTTAGATGGTATTAAGTATTTATATTGATTTGATATACTTTTTATACCAAAGTATACAGTGTATCACAAAGCATTGTCACTGTTTTTTTGGTTTTTTTTAAACCCACATGCAAAGATACATAGTGTGAGCTTAACTGGATGTATTTCTCCATACATATTGCATGCAGAGTGCTTGTAAATAATGTGGAAATAAAATACCTTTCTTATGAAATGGTTAAAAAGCTTATCTACCTGATCTGGTTGAAAAAGATCAATCGGTTTTTAAGAAACAAATTGTTTCCCTGTCATTAAATGACCAAAGTTTCCTGTACACCTGGCTCATTGATCGTTGGGGAAGATATCAGTTACCTGCTAAGTTAAAATGCTGGCATGTTTCAGAAGATAGAAAGAATTTGTGTTGGTTTGTATAAGAGAAAAATACAATACTTATGTTATGTAGGAGAAAAATACAACACTTATGTTATGTAGGAAAGACTATAAAGTTTCTTTATCCCAGTGTTATAATGTACTGATTAATTTGATTATAAATCAAAACATGTTAATCATTGAGTTTATACCTAAATTATATTACCACACAGTAAAAAAAATAGTTATGTAGCTTATGATCTAATGGGATTCCTCATTCATGTAATATATGATTGCTGGTGGCAATGAATTTTGAAGGGAGATCCATTGGAATTGATTTGTGTCTGATCTATGGGACCAGTCACATTCAGTCCATGTTATGTAGGCATATGGTGTCTGATACACTATACTAATTAATACATGGATAATGAAATTAAAGCACCTCACATCTTTGTGACAATATATATTGTTGAAATAAATGTTCTTATAAAAAAAATCATGTATTTTTTGTTAACTTGGTCTAACCAAATGGCATTTCCAGCCAAGTTCAGGGTTCATCATATATATATATATATGTAGCCCCGGCTGACAGGATTGATCTAACATTTCCAATAACCTTATTTATCAAATAAATTCTCATTTATGAATGGCAATATATTCATTAAAATAGTTTATTTCTCAGCATAATTTACACTGTACATTTATGTTATCCACACACACACAAGGGGACACTCACTAGCAGGTATTTCTAAATCATGGTAAGTATTTCCCTGTTATAATATTTTTCAAATTTCAGAATTTAAAAAAATGTACCATTTTTATCCATTTGATAAAGATTCCAGCATAATAGAATTTTAGATTATTAAATGATAATGATATTTTCTGGTCTATTGAATTTTTGTCTATATTTACAGTCCATGCAGTTTATCACCTGTTTTACCACCTTCTGTACTGCAGATTATGAATTACATGGGATATTTCCTACTTTTATTTTATAACTTCACACACTATTAATTAATTGTAAATATATTTATCATGGGTCTGCAATACTCACAGGAAAACATTCAATAATATAATGGAACAATTAGAGAACATTTATGCTCAAGTCAAACTGGAGATGAACCCCTTGGCAGGGTGTTTGAGCTCGACTTCAAATAGAAACATAAGCTTTCAGTAGGTATGGGATATAACAAATTGAGGTTCTAATTGATATCATATCATAAATTAAAAACATTTTGGTGTTAACATATATTGAAATGGAAATAAACTTTAAATAAATGAATATATGAACATATCCTAATATACATGACAACAATGGAAAGGCCCACCATATCCCAGAAGGGTTCAGATTTTCTCTGCTACACACATTCTTTTGACCAACTATTTCTCTACATTCACACAATTATCACAAATAAACATCCACCATAAATATACACTACAGAAGTGCAAACATTAACTTGATCCTGAATAGTTTTGATCAAAGGTCTAAGCAAGCAAACAGAGCCATTTTAGATGTTCCTTTATTGTTTATATTTGGAGAGTTTCACAAAGGCCAAAATCATGTATGACTCAAGAATATCAACATGGTGTATGACCATATCCAAACATAAAGTGATTCAAACTCCACACTTTGAAACCATTCACAAGAATATATCATGGTCAATGCCATCAGAGATATTTATATCAAGTTAGTTTAGACAAAAACTATGATACAGGTGTATGTTAGCAACCCTGTATATCTGTAATTTTGCAACTTAATAGTATTTAGAAATGGTTGACATTAATTTATCTCTGCTAATCTTGTTAGCTGACAAAATATTTCGGTCAACAGCCTATTTGGAAATAACGATGGGGAGAAATGTCAATTTTAATTTGAGTTTGTAGTCATGATTTGACCAAAGGTTCTTATCAATACCAGAATTTATTTTCTGTTGGATGGCAGATTGGTAGATCAAAATTGGGATTTGAGATGGATTTTATTTTTGTCATGAAAACAGACATGACAGGAATGGTACTGTATATGAAAAAAAAGAAGAAGAAAAAAAGATGAGAAATAAATTTTGAGAAAATGTCATTGGAAAATATGTGATCATCAATTTCACCAATATTACACAATAACAATGACCAGAAGTGCATCCATCACAAATTACATTCACAGGCTTTACATGTATTATATAGTTAACTGCTAAAAAAATTATATGTAAACGATTGATTTCTTGTAAAGCCTACTATACTGAATTTAGTATTCTGATGTTTGGGTTCACAATGATATTCAGCTACTTTATTCAAGTATATCTTGTCAAGGTCTTGAGATATCGCAATTTAGATTTTGAAAATAGTTTGTACATAATTGTTAGCAGTGATCTCTGTGTCATGAAAAACCTGATTATCTTCTATGTACTTTAATGTGAAGGAATCACTCATTGTTCTCTTCCTGCTGCCAATATAAACCGACATACAGACCCATTTCTATATGATATACTGTCAAGTTCAGTGGACGAAGCCAGAAATCTTCATTGTCTATCCATATTTATAGTGACACTTTGCCCTGGGCCATGTTATGTTCTGTGTTGGCATCAGTGCCCATATAAGTATACACTGACAGTATCATCTTAATGAGTTCAGTTTCCGCCCAGCATATTGCCCTGTCCCCATGCATGGCGACGCCCCCCTCCACCATTATCATCTGGGCGTCTTCTATTTGCTGGGGCCATTCCAAATCCTGCCACTCCACCTTGACGATTAGGAAAATACTTGTACCTGAAATCAAATCAATCCTTAAGTGACTGCTATCAGAGTAAAATTTCATAATATTATGATTTTATGTTTAACATTTATTTTGAGTATGGGTGTTAAATCTATGCCAGAAATTTATTATATATACATATACATCTTTATATCTCATTGGGCCATTCTGTTATGTGTTATTAACCTTTTCAGCCCCACTTAGGCAATATCAGGTTCAGAGCAGCCTGCAATCTGGTCTTTAATACCCCACTCTTTTGAAGAGTACAGGCCTTGACATACGTACAGGCCCGGTGGCCCAGGGCCACCTGATCCTCTGCTTGGGCCAGTGAATGCTCTGTTGTAGTGACCCAGTTGGGCAACCATATTTTTGGTCTTTTAGTGGCCCAAACTATCTTGATTTTATTATTCTTGATTTTATTGATAGATATTTGTACAAGTAACCCCCAGTCAGACACCAGTCACACATCCTACTACCCTTGGAAACTTCTGGCCACCACTTCTCATGCTCTGGTGTCCCAACTGGGCAACCAACATTTTTCTCTTTATGTCAAGGCCTGAGAGTAACTGGGATTTTTTTGTATTATCACATAATCCTTTTATTACCAGATGAAGGGCACAGAGACAATGCCTTATTAAATTGGCAACATTGCCCATACCAGGATTAAAATGCCTTCACATGATTGTTAAATATTAATGATTTCCTTTTTATTATTTTGCTGCAAATATATGGTTTGAGATGAAAAGTTTTATGAATTCTGAAATTTGCTTACAAGATTTCTGGGGTGCTGATCCATTGTCTTCCACCAAAGTCTTGTGGGTATTTGAACATGAGAAAGAAATATAAATGCCCGACTAGAATGCCCAGCAGCTCCATCATACCTCTGCAAACATAGTTTACAATATTATTTGAAATCAATGAAGCCTTCACAAAATTCAAGATGAAACAGCGAGGAGGTCAAGCTTAGTTGTTTAAATTGTGTTACTCAATGCAGTAAGCAACTCATACTAATAAATTGGCAATCAAAATGCAAAAGAACTTACCCTCCTCTTATGATCATATTGAAGCCCACAAGGACCCATGGTAAATACATGGCCTAAAACAAAGTGCCCTCATAGTTCATAACAAGATAACAAAAAAAGTGGATTCAAAATTTTGATGCTCATCAAATTAATAAATACAGAGTTCTGTTTAGTGACATATGAGTTTGGTCAATGTTAGTTATTCTTGAAATGAACATACTTGCTCAGACACCAGCACAATAATTACTCAAAGGCAAATGTGACTTGTGGTAATCAATGCTTATAAATAATAGGTGACAGGGAGGTAACATTTCTGTTACTGTATTTTAAAAATATATCCCTTTTATCAGTACTGTATACAGACAAATTTTCGCGACCTTTTTATTTTCGCGTTAATTCGCGCCAGGACGTCATTCTCGAAATTAAATGGACGCGAAATTGAAGATGCATTACGCAATACGAGGTCGTCATGTTAAAAAGCGAGAGTGACGGGGACAAGCTCTTATTTTTGGCGCGAAAACAATTGGAGTCTATGAACACGCATTGAAATATTATTATATTGCGCAATGATGGATCCCTGGCTTCTCGTGTTGCGGACATGAATTACCGCGACATCACGTACATGATATTTACGTTTTACTTCATGGATAAATTCTCGACCTGCGAAGCATAATTTGTGATAATATTGGGTTAATACCTTTATTTATCATTTAAAACGCAATTAAAATGGATCCACGTGTGAAGGTATTTCTGTCAAAAAGGGAAGACACAACTCAACGCAACACGTGGTCGCAATTTTGAAAGGCGGAAGTGACGGGAAGAGGCTCTTGTTTTTAGCGCGAAAATGATAGTTAATATACTGCGCAATTATGTATGGTTTTGTTCTGTTCTCGACCTGCAAAGCGTAATTTGTGATAATATTATGTATATACCTTTATTTATCATTTAAAACGCAATTAAAATCGATCAACGTGTGAAAGCATTTCTGTCAACAGGGAAGACACGTGTAGACAGTAGTCCGCCTGTCCAATATTTGCTCTCACGCTAGTATTGCGTAATGCATGTTAAATGAATGGATGGTTTTGTTCTGTTCTTGACCTGCAAAGCGAATTTGTGATAATATTGGGTAAATACCTTTATTTATCATTTAAAATGCAATTGAAGAGCCTCTTCCCGTCACTTCCGCCTTTCAAAATTGCGACCACGTGTTGCAATTTAATTTGTGATAATATTGGGTATATACTTTTATTTATCATTTAAAACGCAATTAAGATCGATCCACGTGTGAAAGCATTTCTGCCAAAATGGGAAGACACGACTCAAAGCAGTGGAAACAAAGATGAAATGCAAAACTGTGAACGCTGATAATTGGAATCAGTGAGAACAAAGTCAAAACAAAGTGTTTCGAAATTTTTTGTTTTGTTCTGTTCTCGACCTGCAAAGCGTAATTTGTGATAATATTATGTACTAGAAATCCAAGATTCGCGAAACTAAAATGGCGCGAACCTGTCGAAAACGGCGATGGCGCGAAAATAACTTGGCGCGAATTTTTCACGGTATACAGTATTTAACATTTCTTGACTAGTTGTCTTCCATATTTAAGTTTAAAGTAGGTTTGAATCGACTGATATCAATGGTGCCTTTTCTATTTTTTTTATTTCACTTGTAAATTCCAAATTAACTCTTACCTTAAATCGTGTTCCAAACCAAAATGACACAATCATGTCTTTGTTGAGTTGACACCATACATAGAGTACACTAAGAATCATTGGGTCCATCAGCAACTATAAAAAATAACTCCACTTTAAACATCAACTTTATATTATTCTTTGCTTTATGTTTCACAGAATGTATACTGAAAATCATATCCTACATGAACATTTAACCCTGATAATTCAGTAACTGAGTTTTTAATTTTTCAAATAGAGGGGTTGTAATCAAAGATAACACAATGTAATACTTACTGGCAATTCTGCAATAAATCCAATTATCTGTTGCAGTAGTTAAGGGAGTTTCACAACTCTCATAACATGATATGTATTCATACTGCAGTACTACCGGCACTACACTTAAACTACTGCCACTATGGACACAACTAACAGCATTCCACTGCCACAACATATTCACCACTGCCACTATATATACACTACTTCAAGTACTAAACAATACTGCAAATAAAAACGAACTATTGACACTACATCTAGCTTTTCCAGCTAAGAAAGGATACAACCAGACATAGCCAATTAAATATCAGTAGAAAACCAAAATCTGCTGGTCTCCCATCAAATACTCCTGCAAAAAAAAAGATAAAAAAAGTTTCAAATCATGAAAATTTATTTTTCATGTAAACATTTCTGCAACAAAATATTTTGATAAAACACTTTGAACAATTTTCTCTTAAGTTCTTAAAATTTAAGGATTTCCCTTGTTAATGCAAAAGCTATGCTATGCATAGATACTGTATACAGACAAATTTTCGCGACCTTTTTATTTTCGCGTTAATTCGCGCCAGGACGTCATTCGCGAAATTAAATGGACGCGAAATTGAAGATGCATTACGCAATATGAGGTCGTCATGTTAAAAAGCGGGAGTGACGGGGACAAGCTCTTATTTTTGGCGCGAAAACAATTGGAGTCTATCAACACGCATTGAAATATTAATATATTGCGCAATGATGGATCCCTGGCTTCTCCTCGTGTTGCGGACGTGAATTACCGCCACGTCACGTACATGATATTTACGTTTTACTTCATGGATAAATTCTCGACCTGCGAAGCATAATTTGTGATAATATTGGGTAAATACCTTTATTTATCATTAAAAACGCAATTAAAATCAATCCACGTGTGAAGGCATTTGTCAAGAAGGGAAGACACGACTCAACGCAACACGTGGTCGCAATTTTGAAAGGCGGAAGTGACGGGAAGAGGCTCTTGTTTTAGCGCGAAAACGATAGTTAATATATTGCGCAATAATTGATGGTTTTGTTCTGTTCTCGACCTGCAAAACGTAATTTGTGATAATATTATGTATATACCTTTATTTATCATTTAAAACGCAATTAAGATCGATCCACGTGTGAAAGCATTTCTGCCAAAAAGGGAAGACACTACTTAAAGCAGTGGAAACAAAGACGAAATGCAAAACTGTGAACGCTGATAATTGGAATCAGTGAGAACAAAGTCAAAACAAAGTGTTTCGAAATAATATGTTTTAAATGATATATAAAGGTATTTACCCAATATTATCACACATTATTTTTCGCAAGAATTTCTCCACGATGTAGAACGTAATACGATGTACGTGACGTCCTTAATCTTAGTGTCACAACCAACACGTGGGAGAATATTTCTTTGTTTTGTTCTGTTCTCGACCTGCAAAGCGTAATTTATGATAATATTAGGTACTAGAAATCCAAAATTCGCGAAAATAAAACGGCGCGAACCTGTCTTAAACGGCGATGGCGCGAAAATAACTAGGCGCGAATTTTTCTCGGTATACAGTAATTTTTATAAAATTATTAATTATCTTTTTATTTATAAAATATTACCTCACATCTAATTCTTTTAACTCTGAATTAATTCAAACCACTGCCAAGAAAAACATACCTAAATTTTTTTCTTTTTATCAGAGATCTTATGCGCTTAAATATTTGCATAAAATTTATTAATAGTTACCTGATTCAAGACGTGTGGAATATGAGTACAGGAAGTAAAGGTTGAGCAGGAAGTGAAAACCAGTTTGAGGTGTAATTGGGTAGTAGAATAATGCAGTTACTGGCCGCCAAATCTAAAAAAATACAAGGGCATATTTGTAAATAATTATTTTTATAAATTTTCTGGAATTAACGAAATAATCGACTCATCGAAACTCAAATCTCTTCTATTAAATGCCAGATGTATGATGGTTTGGTGACTTTATTTATTGATACTTGTAAATTTAGAGATTGTTTCTATCTATTATACAATGGCAGATTTAATGTCACAACTTACATGGAAATGTCTGAAGAAAAGGTTGAAATCTAGGATCATTGTGAGAGGGCTGACCAGCCCTAATTTACCGATCAATGGCAGAACTACTGATCCAGTGAACCAATAGCGTGACATCTGTGGTATGCTACGATACCAGTCACCTAAATCATTCGAAGCCATACTGTGGTAATTCAATATCTGAAAACAGAAAACATAAAAAAAATTAGGCCAAATGACAAAACCATACACACAGTGGTGTTATTGGTGCCTCTTTTTGCAAGGCCAATGTGCTGAGACTTAAGCTAAGTACTGTGTACCATTGGTGAGCAGTGTTTTCTTTTTTTGGTGGTTGTCAAGTAGTTGAAGCAACCAGTTTCTGCTGGGGAGGTAGACCATGACCAAGGGCTTCTGAACTGGTAAAAACTTCATATAATTGAAGTTCTGCACCAAACTAATTGTTAGCATGAGTGATTTTGTTTAGTAGTGAAATTCCTCAAAGATTTGAAACGCTTTCTTCAATTTAGATTTTTCAAATGTGAATGATCAGTCATAATTCTGACAAGATTTGCTTTCTGTCAGCCGTCTCTGGTATAAATTTCTGAATATGATATAACCACTAACGGACAAGAAGGATGTCAATATCAATCACCCTCAATGAAATGAAGGGACGTTAATGTCCCCATTGTTTTGGCTAAATGACCTCATTTTGTCACATTCTCTTGGGCTCAAAATTGTTCATATGTAATCATGAAAATGATATCAGGCAGCTTGGGTCATGAACTTTTGACCCCAGTACTTCATTGAAAATATTGAACTTGAAATAAGTAGAAATAACCGTGGTTACAAATTGGTATCCTTTAGCATTCAGAAACACAAGTCCAGAAAAAAATAGTTAGTACAAAATTTAAACAGGGTAGTCTGTTTGGGGTTAAAACTATATAAAATGGAAGCTGAAGTATTATTCTAATAATATTATAAATTCAAAAGTCAATTTGACACAACATAACTGTCAGAATCTACTTCCCACACCTAATTTACACCATCTGAAACCATCACTCAGTTGCCAATGTTTATCAAACCATTTGATGTTGTTGCCATCTTTATGAATCTGACATCTTGATGAGGATGTTTTCTCAAGTCCAAATATGCTGTGAAGCTTTTGAAAATGGAACCACAGCTCTGTTTTCGTCCACAGTTCTGTTGTTGTTGACTGTACAGTAACAGTACTTACCTAACAGTTTTTTTGTGAATATTTACATATTCTTGGCCATTGAATTACAAGAAACCAAAATTTTCTTAGTGTAAATATGAGAGTAAAATCACTATTTTTCTTAAATAACAGAAAATATCATTCATTTTCGCTCGCGTTTGTTTTGCCTTTAGGGCTAGATGTTCGAGGTTTTAAGATGATTAAGCTGTAAGTCTATGGAACCTACCCTGATTATCGGTCCATGGCGGCCATGTTTTGGCTCAATAATTCTGCTTACACCGTCAGATGTCGCTTTTGTTTGAGAAGTGATTTGTGAGTGCATAGTAGAGTAAGAAGATTTTGCCTTGGGTTTTTTTGCCTTGGGATTTTGCAAACTTACGCGAGCTTGATTTTTTAAAATCAACACTTGTTTGTTGTTGTTGTTGGGCAATCCTGTACAGTACTTCACGGTACAAGACTCTGACTCTTTATACCTCAGTGATGCGCGTATTGATGCGATTTCGAATGAATACGAGCATGCCGATTATTTGTAAAGTATTGATTAGCCATCTTTAGACTGGTTCCCCATCGAGTGTCAAGAACATCGTGTATATACACAGATGGCGGCAACCAGTCTATGGCTGTACGCGCCATTTTTGGGTCACATGACGGGGTCAAATGAGGTGCGCTTTGTTTACAAATGTTTTTAACGAAAAATATCTTGTTTCATGTATCATTTTTTAAAAATACAGTAGTTGTCTGAGGTATAAAAACAAAACATGCCTCGTCGGGTCAGCTGTGTGAGCTGATTCAGTTCGTTGGTGATGGCGGACGGATACCCTTCGCCTTCGGCTCAGGGTATCCTTCCGCAATCACCAACTCACTGAATCCGCTCACCCAGCTTCCCGACTCGGTATGTTTTGTTATAGTACTCATGTACTTGCTACTTTTTGTCCTAACATTGGGTTTGAAAATAGCGTTACATCAAGTAAAATATTCAGTCAAAAAGTTCATTGCCACATCAACTTACCTAAACTTCGTACAAGAAACCCCGATCCAAGCATAAACAGTTGACTTTGTAGGATGAGATAGCAAATATCTCCTCAAATCTGACGTGGCGACACTCTGTTCAGTGAAGATTCTTTGCCGCATATGTTTTTGATGGGGCGCCAACGTTTCTCTGGTTGGTGTATGATTATTTATTGAGATAGGGCACCAGATAAATGAGTTCCGCGGCGAAGAGCTGATCATGACGCGTCAGCGTTGCTAAAGTATTAAAATATTAAGTCTCACCGTGCAAGTTTTTAATCAGTGTTTGATAATTTAAACTGTAACATTCATAATTATGAAGAATAAACATATCATAAAGTAGGAATTAGCTACCCATCTATATTTTTGAGAGTCAGTAGAGTGGGATATTATTTGACGAGACTGTACTCGTCATGTTTGTACCAGCTGGAGGAGATGATGGCTCACACAGGAGAGCCAACAGTCTGAGGAAGTTCATAAGACATAACTAATCAAATCTAAATC
Organism: Amphiduros pacificus; assembly: GCA_949316495.1. NCBI lineage: Eukaryota > Metazoa > Annelida > Polychaeta > Phyllodocida > Hesionidae > Amphiduros > Amphiduros pacificus. The sequence goes on along the minus strand of OX439001.1, from coordinate 42,622,405 downwards.
AAATCGATCTGAAAAAAATACAAGAAGGTGAGCATTCTCTATGATTTTCAGGGAAAATAACAATTTTGAGCTTAAGTATCAGATAGGCGGTTTATTTCAGTATCTGCTAGAAGTATCTGGGAAGATATTTTGTTTTTTGGGGGTGGCCTGGGACTTGTCACTATTTGTCAGGCCTTCAATCTCCACCAGAGGGCGATGTCGCGAATCTATCAGCAGTAGATTGCAAGTGCCTCTGGTGGATAGTGAGTCAGGCCTTTGGAATTCCGACATTGCAAAGCTACAAAAAAAAGCAGGAACACTCTCTTGTGATTGACGTGAAGGACCAGCTTTTCCAATAACCTTCAATAAACGGCTTGTTGCATTCGGCACGCGACGCGTTTGCCAACTGGCGGGCTCACCACAGAGTGACTTGTATCAGTGTGACGTCACACAAGGACAGTGTGTGAAAGGCATCAGTGGCATGTCCAGAGTATTGCTTTTGTCAAAATGGGGTACACTACAGTATCTTTTCTGTACAAGTATTTATTAATTTTCTTGCATATCCGTGTTCACAGATCTGATACAAAGTCCAATAATAAGAAGAAATATTAAATGATATAAATTGTTAAATTGGACACCCCTACAATATCTGCTCACTGCTTTGAGTGGTGTTTTCCTTTGTTGACAGAAATGCTTTCACACGCGGATCGATTTTAATTGTGTTTTAAATGATAAATAATGAAAATGCTTTGTTTTGACGCTAAGATCAAGGACGTGGAGAAATTCACGACGTAATTATGATAATATTAAGTACATTCCTTTATTTATCATTTAAAACGCAATTAAGATCGATCCGCTACGGATATGAAAGTTCGATTTGACAAGTTGGCTGCTCCACTTTTGTCTCTTGGGCACCCAGACGCTAAGATCAAGGACGTCACATACATCATATTACGTTTTACTTTGTGGAGAAATTCTCAACCTGCGAAGCATAATTTGTGATAATATTGGGTAAATACCTTTATTTATCATTTAAAATGCAATTAAAATCGATCCGCTATGTCCGACATTCATTATTTCGAAATTATGAACATCGTATTTACGTTTTACCATAAATACTTGAGTATAAGACTGTTAAGATCTTGTTGTGTAAGTATATTTACATTTCACTTTAAAAATGGCCGCCAAACGGTAGCAGTGTCGATGTCTCGAGAGAAACTGACTCGTCTTATTTTCGGAAATTGTTTTTTTTTCAAGCAAAATAACCTCAATTTTGGGGGGGGTCATCTTATACACAAGTCGTCCTATACAGGAGTGAATACAGTAATGGCTACCGAGGGTCCCTAGGGTTAGTTAGTGCCCTTAGGATCAAATAGCCTTAAAAGATTTCATGAGTTTTGAGCTGGTACAGAGTGAATCGGGCCGGCTTCTCTTGGGGGCCGAGTTCACCTACCAACTTCACAGGGCCAACTTCACTTGGGGGCCGACTTCACTTGGGGGCCGACTTCACTTGGGGGCCGACTTCACTTGGGGGCCGACTTCACTTGGGGGCCGACTTCACTTGGGGGCCGACTTCACTTGGGGGCCGACTTCACTTCAGGGCCGACTTCACTTCGGGGCTGACTTCACTTCGGGGCCGACTTCACTGGTATTCCTTTTCAGTGACCAATTTCCTGAGATGAAGTAGACTGTGACTGTCAGTGGCTACGAGGATTCTCTCCAGTATAGCTGCTGTAATTGATAGTTGTTGGTAGCGACAGAAAACTGGTCAGGTACAAGTAAGCTGGAGAGAACCCTTGTAGTTGCCTGAAGTTATAGATTACTTCATTGGCGGTAACTGGTTCAGCGCAGGTTTTGACCTCTAATGGAAGGACATCTACATCCACAAATGGCAACTTTTGTGGTTTTTTTGTAACACGGATGGTTCTTTTTTGAAAAGGGACTATCTGTGTTATTCTGTGATCGCCACTATCTTGAGTACAATGAATGGAATTTTGATGCCATGAGACCAAAGGTGCAATGTGCATTACCGACAATCCATTGTGTCTTGTGACGCAATATCAAATGAAAACTTGAAGAATATGAAGTTATTCAACTTTGTGACAATTTTGACCCACAATAGACAGTATTTAGACTACTTATGACATATTACAAGTGAAATTTTCGAGAGATATAATTTTTTTTCATGTACTCCAAATGTACACGATTCTACAACGTTTTAGAAATGTCTATGTCACTGATTTTCTCATCATTTGGCAATTTTATAAAGAGTTCAATACAAAAGTATTGATTGTTCTAAAACATTAGGCAATTCTGTCAACTCTTACGACATTCACATTAAGTTTACACTAGTGACGCATTCATTGGCAGGCCTATACAATGTATCATTTTTTAATTTTGAAAAAATCTTTCTTCTGATATGGTTTTCAAATCTGCCAATATATGCATCCATTCCATTTCACATTGATGCAACATTTTTACCCCAAAAAATCTGAAATTCTGACAAAAAAGCTCGTGGCTTTTGTAAAAAAAATAACAATTCTTTTTTTACAAAAATAATATGATGTGTTCAGAAAATATTGATAAACAATTGAGGCAATTTTTAATAATGTACTATTAATACTGTGAAAATCTCACCCTTCTATATCTATAGACATTGTTTTATATAAGCTTTGTAGTCATTGAAAAACGTTTATATACATATCAACTTGAGGGGCTTGTAGAAATAGCCTCTCAATTAAAAATATCCAAAATTTCACTATAAGATTCCCAAAAACCTATTTTTTATGAAATGATAATTTTTTTTTCTAAATCTAAAAACTCAAAAATAGCTAAAAAATTGGCGGTAACACACATTGCTCCAAAGGGAAACTATCCTATAGTTCCAAACAATGGGTTGCTATGGCACCATTTGCACAATCTATGATGTCAGAGCACCATTCATTATACTCCAAGGTACAATCATGGAGAGTGTGTATTCTTTTCCTGTGGTTTGTGATTCAGCTTTTTCAGTGGTCAATATTGTTCAAGCAATTGACGCCACTGTGGAATGTTTGTTGTGTGCATGCAATAGATTCCAATTTGCTCATGCATCCGCGTATGAATACATTTCTATATCATGTGAACAAAAGTACAGAAGTGCGTGCTGACAAAAAGTTTAAGATTTAGTTCAAATGTGGTGTAAATCAGACAATTACAACAGAAATGACAAGCAAAGTTCTGATCGAGGTTTGCATTAGCACCTGAGCGATATTAGAGTAACTTACATAATCAAGACTGAAAAGGCATAGTTTTACATATGGTTGTGCTAGAATATTCATATTCATATACCAAAACAAATGTTTTTAAAAGAGGAACAAAGATAATTTCAACTCCCCCATCAGTTTGCAATGATTGTTTCATTTTGTGTTTATTTATTTATTTTTGTTTGTTTAAATTTTTATTTTGTTTGTTAAAATATTTTTATTGTTTAAATTCAGAATAACGATGTAATAAGTTTTTAAATTCTGCGTTTTAGGAAATGATGTAAACCCTTTAAAATGGGCAACGGTGACTTCCAAACCAATGAACTGGATTCCATTGAGAATGTTATAGGGCTATCGCCCAGGGACCCACTCAATGGATTTGCAGGTTGGTGTTATCAGATAATAATTTGTGTGAAGAATCTGCCATTCATATTTTTCTTTATATTTTAATGTTTTTAGTTTGCTTCAATAGGGGGGCTAACTTGCAGGCTACAAAGTCCTGCTATGTCACTTTGCTCCGAGGTACATTTGAATTAGTTTTCAATTGTAGTCAGTCTTTTATATCATTCACATTTTCAGACAGCCCAGGTAAAACATTTTCATTTGTATATCCAAAATTCATACTTAACCCTTAAAGGACGAACCAAATAAAAAATTGTTGTTTGACAAGAAGAACCTCTTTTTTCTGGACTGGCGTATCTGTAAATAAATTTATAAAATTTATAACTGGTTATTCATTATTTTCAACAGAGTATTGTGTTCAAAAGCCCATGATTCAACCAGTCTGAAGTCATTACATGATTATATTGTAAAAAGTTGTAGTCCAAGAGAATGTCACAAGCTGATGTCATTAAGCCAGACAAATGGGGATGTCAACGCCCTTCCCGTTCGTTAGGGGTTTACAGTCCAATTATGAGTTTTCACCTTTCTAAAAAAATTGTAAATTGTCCTCACCTTTGATTAGCATGATTAGTGAAATGCCTCTTACATGCCTAGATGCCTACCTCATTCAGGTAATTGAAATATAGAGAATAATTTGAAGATTGCACCACAAGCACTCATTCATGCTGAAGTTGCCTGGGCCTCAGTACTATGTGCCCAGTCAATGATCTACAGGTCATTGCACTAGGTGTAGTTGTCAGTGGTCTGCTGGTCATTGAAGATTCCTGGCACTGTGTGTTGCCCAGTCATTGATCTTAGCACTGAACTACAGGTCATTGCACAAGGTGCCAGGGACTAGGTGTAATTGTCAGTGGTCTGCAGGTCATGGCAGAGTCCCTAGTAGTACATGGGGCCCAGTCAGTGGTCTGCAGGTCATGGCAGAGTCCCCAGTAGAACATGGGGCCCAGTCAGTGGTCTACAGGTCGTGGCAGAGTCCCTAGTAGAACATGGGGCCCAGTCAGTGGTCTGCAGGTCGTGGCAGAGTCCCTAGTAGAACAGGGGCCCAGTCAGTGGTCTGCAGGTCGTGGCAGAGTCCCTAGTAGTACAGGGGCCCAGTCAGTGGTCTGCAGGTCATGGCAGAGTCCCTAGTAGTACATGGGGCCCAGTCAGTGGTCTGCAGGTCATGGCAGAGTCCCTAGTAGAACATGAGGCCCAGTCAGTGGTCTGCAGGTCATGGCAGAGTCCCTAGTAGTACATGGGGCCCAGTCAGTGGTCTGCAGGTCATGGCAGAGTCCCCAGTAGAACATGGGGCCCAGTCAGTGGTCTACAGGTCGTGGCAGAGTCCCTAGTAGAACATGGGGCCCAGTCAGTGGTCTGCAGGTCGTGGCAGAGTCCCTAGTAGAACAGGGGCCCAGTCAGTGGTCTGCAGGTCGTGGCAGAGTCCCTAGTAGTACAGGGGCCCAGTCAGTGGTCTGCAGGTCATGGCAGAGTCCCTAGTAGTACATGGGGCCCAGTCAGTGGTCTGCAGGTCATGGCAGAGTCCCCAGTAGAACATGGGGCCCAGTCAGTGGTCTGCAGGTCATGGCAGAGTCCCCAGTAGAACATGGGGCCCAGTCAGTGGTCTGCAGGTCATGGCAGAGTCCCTAGTAGAACAGGGGCCCAGTCAGTGGTCTGCAGGTCGTGGCAGAGTCCCTAGTAGTACAGGGGCCCAGTCAGTGGTCTGCAGGTCATGGCAGAGTCCCTAGTAGAACATGGGGCCCAGTCAGTGGTCTGCAGGTCATGGCAGTCCCTAGTAGAACATGGGGCCCAGTCAGTGGTCTGCAGGTCGTGGCAGAGTCCCTAGTAGTACATGGGGCCCAGTCAGTGGTCTGCAGGTCATGGCAGAGTCCCTAGTAGAACATGGGGCCCAGTCAGTGGTCTGTGAAATAACTGGACAGACTAGCATGTGGCTGCCATGTTGAATCTGGTTTATTCTGGTTCTGGTTGGGTCTGGGTTGTTCACATACTCACATATATGTGGCAGCACTGCAAGGCTCAACATAGTGACCTAGGCAGTGGCTTCAGATACATACATATATTACATCTTCCCTTTTCTTTATATTTTCATATTCCTTTCTCTAACTCTAACAATAAGATATTACACTTATCACCTTTCCTTAACAAGACCAGCTTGTTACACAATTATCTTCCCTGCAAAAGCATTCTACACATGGACTTACTTTTAACAAAATCAATTAAGATATTATGAAATTTAGCATACTTAAGTTATATGATCACATTGAAAAAATATGATTCAATTTAAATGTGACGGTAAACTGCAGATAATAATGAAAATAGTATATTATCATAATTATAGTCCTTCTTGAAAATTGTCACTATAGCATATTGCAAACTTGTATTATTAAATAAGATGGTCATTGTTGTAAAATTATCCAAGATAAATGTTTGTATGTATATCATTATTATGATTATATATCAGTTCTCTCTGTATGAAGTTCTTAGGATGAAAATTATATGAAAATTAACTTTTACTAAGAGTCTGAGATATCAGCATACATAATATTCATGACACTGTAGATTGTAGATATACAGCATTTTGGATCATTTAGGTACAGAGTCACCAAACCTTACTGGTTGTTTCACTACTCTCCCACTGGAGGTTCTGACTACTGGTTGTGAATTTACTGGTTGGTGTACTGATCCTCCTTGTGGACCTGGTGACTGAGTTGATGACTTTGTGACTTGACTCCTCACTATAGGAGTGTTAATTGGACTTTGCTGAGTGACCTGTGAGTGTGATTGTTGACTCACTGGTGCATGGGGAGCACTCAGTGGACCTGGGAGAAGTCGTAACAGTGCCTGAGGTGGCCTTATGACTGGCGGACTGAGGCGACCTCTGGTGGATGTTGACTGAATCTGAGGCTGTACTGACTTCATAGGAATCTGTGAAACTCTTATGTCTGCTTGAGCACTTTGTGGTGAACTACTGAGTCTTTGTAGGTCTGAGTTTGGTCTGATCAGACCCTGTGGAGGTCTTGGAGGGCTGACTGGCAGCTGCTGGACTCCACCTGATGGTCTTATAGGACTCATCTGAGCCTGCATAGGTGCTGCAGGTCTAACATATACTGGTCTGGGAGGACTCTGAGGTGGTCCTGTCAGTCAAGGTACTGTGGTCCTGTCTGGAGGTACAGGTGGCGACTCCTGTGTTTTCAACAGGTGTCTGCGATTACGTCTATAGATCCCACCTGTATCATAATGCTCCACTATGTGTGATCTAGGATTTGAATCTTGAGCTAACACTACAGCTGGTTGCCAACCATACTTGGTTTGCATTCTCACAGTGTCTCCAGGCTTTATCTGTGGTAGTGGTCTCGCACCTCTATCATAGTATTCTTTCTGTTTGGCTCTATATCCAGTCAACTGTGCCTGGACTGTGGATGGATCCAGAGTTTGAGGTTTAAGCAGAGAGTTAGTTGTTGGTAGTTGAGTCCTACTGCGACGTCCCATCAGTCTCTGGACTGGCGACCCAACTATACTGTCTCTCGGTGTGTTTCTAAGATCTAGCAGGGCTAGATATAGATCAGATTTGTCCATTCTGGATTTTAAAATCAGTCTCTTGCCTGTTTGCACTGATTTCTCCACAAATCCATTTGACTGGGGATATCTTGGTGATGACGTAACATGACTGATATCATAGTCTTTACAGAATTGACTGAATTCTGCACTAGCATACTGGGGACCATTGTCGGACACAATGGTTTCAGGGATACCATATCTAGCACAGTGTTCCTTGGTACACCTGATAATCTTCCCACTGCTCAGAGATTTTCCTAACTCATTAATTTCGAAGAACTCCGAGTAGTAATCCGATGTTATGAGGTAATGGTCACCCTCAACCTCAAATAAATCTGAGGATATCTTGGACCATGGCAGAGCTGGAACTTCGTGAGGTATCAGTGGCTCTTTCTGCTGTTTATTTCTCATTTCTAAGCAGATTGGACACTTGCTTACAACATCTTCAATCTGAGCATTCATACCAGGCCAGAATAATACATCTTTGGCTCGCTTCTTACACAGTACTATACCCAAATGAGCTTGGTGTATTATCTTCAGCATGTCACTTCTCATTGATTGAGGGATAACTACTCTGTCTCAACGAAAGACTACTCAGTCATACATTGCTAATTCATCTCTATAGTCCCAAGCGGACACTAGGTGGCACCTCTGTTCTGTTATCTGGCCAACCCTTCAGAATTACATCCTGTACTTGTAATAGTGACTCATCTTTGGCTGTTTCATGCCTCAGCTGTTCCTGTTTAGCCTTGGAAAATGGAATGGTATCCATAATACATTCACATACCATTTCTTCTTCATCTATGAGATGCAGATCTTCATCTGGTAGATAGGATCGACTGAGAGCATCAGCTACTGGAATCTCTTTACCAGGCTTATACACAACCTTAAACTGGTAAGGCTGCAGCTTCAATCTCATCTTTTGAATCCTCATTGGGCACTGACTCAGAGACTTTGCGAAGAGAGTCTCCAGTGGTTTATGGTCGCTTTCTACTGTCACGTCCTTATGGCCATAAATCATTTTGTTGAACTTTGTGATTCCAAACACTATGGCGAGTGTTTCTTTTTCGATCTGTGCGTATCTCTGCTCAGCATCAGTAAGTTTCTTGGATGCATAGGCAACAGGTCTGTTGTCTTGTAGGAGAACTGCCCCTAAACCTTTGGAACTAGCATCTACTGAAAGTGTGACTGGTTCTGCTGCATTGTACCACTTGAGAACTGGTGCGTGTGTCACAAGCCTCTTCAGTTCCTTCAAGTTTCTCTCGTGAACTAATTCCCATGACCATTCTACACCATTCTTCAGTAGATCCCTGAATGGTGCTGTGAGGTCACTGAACCCTGGGATGAACTTACTTAGGTAAGTAAGTAGACCTACCACAGTCCACAGCTCCTTCTTATTCTGTGGAGTTGGCATCTCGGCAATAGCTTTGATTTTATCATAGGAAGGTTTCAGACCCTCTCCAGTTAGAGTGTGACCTGTATAATCGACTCCTGGTAAGGCAAGTTGTGCTTTCTTCAGTGTGAATTTTATGTTGTTCTCACGGGCTCTCTGAAAGACCTGTCGTAACACCTGGATATGGTGATGTGTATTCAGAGCATGGATCAATAGATCATCCATGATTGTTTCTATACAGGGAATATCTCCAAAGATCATGTCCATGATTTTCTGGAAGACTTCGGGAGCAGAATTAATTCCCATGGGCATCCTTTTGTACTTATACCGGCCAAATGGGGTATTGAAACATGTGAGTGCTTGAGATTTTTCACTGAGTGGAATCTGGAAAAATCCCTGTCTTGCATCTAACACAGTGAATATCTTGGAACCAGCTACTCTAGTGGCTACATCTTCAATGGTATTCATTGGATAATGTTCACGTTTAATAGCCAGATTGAGATCTTTAGGATCCATACATATCCTGACTTTGTTTGGCTTGATAACTGTCACTAGGCTATTCACCCATTCTGTTGGCTCAGAACACTTCTCAATAATTCCTAGTGATTTCAGTCTGTCTAACTCTTGCTTTACCTTGTCTCTTATAGCTACAGGTAAAGTTCTGGACAACTGGCTTAACATCTGGCTTGAGCTTAATATCATAGGTATATGGTACACATCCTATACCTTCAAATACATCATGGTACTCATTCATGACATCTTCAACTGTCTCATGAGGTTCAGAAGACACATCCATAGCATGTATTCTTTGTACAAGACCTAATCTCTCACAGTCTCTGTATCCCAGAATTCCTGGTACTGGTGAGCCTACCACATGGAATGTAACTTGGTATCCTACATTCTTGTAATAAGCATATAGCGTTACTTGACCACATGACTGCAATCTGCTATCTCCAAATGATCTTATTGTCACATTGCTTGGCTGTAATGGATGTTGTGTTCCAAGTGAGTAATATGTAGCACTACTGATAACATTACACTGAGCTCCTGTGTCGATTTTCAGAGTAATAACTTTGTTATTTACAGTCAAATCTACCATCCAGTCTGACTGATCAGATAGCTTATTTCCAGAGTCAGAGTATATTGTATCAACAATGAGCATGTCATCCATTTGATCAGTAACATTATCAACATAGTTAGTATACAATGTATTACGTGCTGGTACATAGGCTGGCTGATATGCACCATAATTACCGTATTTACTCGTGTATAAGACGACTCGTGTATAAGACGAACCCCCAAAATTGAGGTTATTTTGCTTTAAAAAAAAACAATTTCCGAATATAAGACGAGTTGGTTTTTCTTGACATATCGGCTCTGCTACCATTCAAGCTTCAGCTTGGCGGTCATTTTAAAAGTGAAACTTAAATATGCTTACGATATAAGATCTTAGCAGTCTTATACACGAGTAAATACGGTAAAACGTAAATACGATGTTCATATTTTCGAAATAACGGATATCAGACGGTAGCGGGTCGATTTTAATTGCGTTTTAAATGATAAATAAAGGTATTTACCCAATATTATCACAAATTGTTCGAGAACAGAACAAAACCATCAATCATTTAAAACGCAATTAAAATCGATCCACGTGTGAAAGCATTTCTGTCAACAAGGGAAGACACGACTCAAAGCAGTGGAAACAATGACGAGATGCAAAACTGTGAACGCTGATAATTGAAATCAGTGAAAACAAAGTCAAAACAAAGCATTTTGAAATAATATGTTTTAAATGATATATAAAGGTATTTACCCAATATTTTCACGAATTATTTTTCGCAAGAATTTCTCCACGATGTAGAACGTAATACGATGTACGTGACGTCCTTTATCTTAGCGTCTGGGTGCCCACGAGACAAAAGTGGAGCGGCCAACATGTCAAATTGAACTTTCATATCCGTAGCTGATCGATTTTAATTGCGTTTTAAATGATAAATAAAGGTATGTACTTAATATTATCACAATTACGTCGAGAATTTCTCCACATCATTGATTTTCGCCTCAAAACAAAGCGTTTTCATTATTTATCATTTGAAATGCAATTAAAATCGATCCGCGTGTGAAAGCATTTCTGTCAACAAGGAAGACACGACTCAACGCAACACGTGGTCGCAATTTTGAAAGGCGGAAGTGACGGGAAGAGGCTCTTGTTTTTAGCGCGAAAACGATTGTTAATATATTGCGCAATAATGGATGGTTTTGTTCTGTTCTCGACCTGCAAAACGTAATTTGTGATAATATTATGTATATACCTTTATTTATCATTTAAAACGCAATTAAAATCGATCCACGTGTGAAAGCATTTCTGTCAACAGGGAAGACACGACTCAAAGCAGTGGAAACAAAGACGAAATGCAAAACTGTGAACGCTGATAATTGAAATCAGTGAGAACAAACTCAAATCAAAGCATTTCGAAATAATATGTTTTAAATGATATATAAAGGTATTTACCCAATATTATCACAAATTCGCTTTGCAGGTCAAGAACAGAACAAAACCATCCATTCATTTAACATGCATTACGCAATACTAGCGTGAAAGCAAATATCGGACAGGCGGACTACTGTCTACACGTGGTTGAATATTTCTTTGTGTATTAACACGCTTTGTTTTGATGCTAAAATCGATATAAACAATAATAATTAAAAGCGATATAATGAATATCATTGGCTTTATAATACACAAAGAAATATTCTCCCACGTGTTGGTTTTGATGCTAAGATTAAGGACGTCACGTACATCGTATTACGTTCTACATTTTGTGATAATATTGGGTAAATACCTTTATTTATCATTTAAAACGCAATTAAAATCAATCTGCTACGTCTGATATTCGTTATTTCGAAAATATGAACATCATATTTACGTTTTACCGTATTTACGTTTTACCGTAAATACTCGAGTATAAGACTGCTCTCGTGTATAAGACGACCCCCTAAACATTAACTAAGAGTTTTTGGAAAAAAACCTCGTCTTATACACGAGTATATACGGTATAATCATAGTCATAGTCATAATTCACAGTATGAACACTTGCACCTCTAGCATTAAATGGTTGACCTCTACCTCTGTTTGAGGGCTGGTTTTGGTTGAATCCTGGTGGTGTGTTCTTTATGCTACTTCTACACACTTTAGCGAAATGATTCATCTTGCCGCATGCTCGACACTTCTTTCCATAAGCTGGGCACTGTCTCTTTGGGTGTATTTTACCACAATTTCTGCAATCAACTCCTTGATTTGTACCTGATGCACCTTGATATGTCCTTGATTGATATGACTGAGAGGGTGGCTGGTTACCATAGTGACCTGGAGGCTGATTACCTCTCCTGTGACCTTGACCTCTCCAGGAACCTGGATGTTGACCTCTGGCCTGACCTACACCTGCATAGTGTACTTCTGGTGCTTGATCTTCTTTCTCGAAGAAATCCTGTGTTAACTGAGCTGATCTACAGATTTTAATAGTCTTCTCTAGAGTTATCTCATCTCCCAACTCTAGCAATTTACACTGGACGGCTCTATTTTTCACTCCTGTTGTAATAGCATCAGTGACTGCTACATCTTCTAACTGATAACCTGCTAATAAAGCCAACTGTTGAATGTCTTCAACAAAATCAATCAATGATTCACCACTTTCTGTTTCCTCTCTTTGAAGACTTGTCTGAGTGAAGACTTTGATCCCTTTGACTTGAAATAGGCCTCAAACTGATCTTTTACATCATTTACTTTTTCATTACTTTTCCCTTCAGGAAAATCTAGTCTCTTGAAAAGTTTCACACACTGTGGTCCCATCATAGAAACCATGGCTCCAACTTGAACATTTTCATCTTTCTCTGCTAAAGATGATCCCAAATTGTAGAGTTGAAATTGGTCATACCAGTCTTTCCACTCACTGTACACATTCCCAGATGTGATGTTCAGAGGCTCTAATGGCTTAAGAAAGTTCATGACTGGTTTCTGGAAGTAGTTTCAGCCTGTGAAACTGTTAAATCCCAATATCTGACACCATGAAATAACTGGACAGACTAGCATGTGGCTGCCATGTTGGATCTGGTTTATTCTGGTTCTGGTTGGGTCTGGGTTGTTCACATACTCACATATATGTGGCAGCACTGCAAGGCTCAACATAGTGACCTAGGCAGTGGCTTCAGATACATACATATATTACAGTCTGCAGGTCATGGCAGAGTGCCTAGTAGAACATGGGGCCCAGTCAGTGGTCTGCAGGTCGTGGCAGAGTTCCTAGTAGAACATGGGGCCCAGTCAGTGGTCTGCAGGTTGTGGCAGAGTCCCTAGTAGAACATGGGGCCCAGTCAATGGTCTGCAGGTCGTGGCAGAGTCCCTAGTAGAACATGGGGCCCAGTCAGTGGTCTGCAGGTCGTGGCAGAGTCCCTAGTAGAACATGGGGCCCAGTCAGTGGTCTGCAGGTCGTGGCAGAGTCCCTAGTAGTACAGGGGCCCAGTCAGTGGTCTGCAGGTCATGGCAGAGTCCCCAGTAGAACATGGGGCCCAGTCAGTGGTCTGCAGGTCGTGGCAGAGTCCCTAGTAGTACATGGGGCTCAGTCAGTGGTCTGCAGGTCGTGGCAGAGTCCCTAGTAGTACATGGGGCTCAGTCAGTGGTCTGCAGGTCGTGGCAGAGTCCCTAGTAGAACATGGGGCCCAGTCAGTGGTCTGCAGGTCATGGCAGAGTCATTGTAATTACATGCAGCCCAGTTTAAAGATCTTTTGGCATGTTTTTGTGGTACATGTGTGATGTGGAAATATAGCTTCAGTTTGAGACTTATGGAGAAAAGCAATGTGGGACACTAGGAGAGAATGAGTAAGCCTCCAGATTATATAAACCAGTTTTGCCATATTTGCTGTTCTCAACATGTAAAGCTGGGTTAATACTTAATATTATCATATATTAAGGACTTTACGGGCATTTACAGGAAATGTTCTCAAACATCACCAAAAATCAAGGGTCAGTTCAGTATGAGCCTTCTGCTTATGTGTTTTGATGCAGTATTGAAGACATTCATAACTTCCAATATTATATTAATGAGAGAACTATTGTATAAAGGACAAAATTGTAACTATTTGTTCAGAATAGACTTGTGAATGTTGTTATATTTGTTTTGTGATAAGTTTCTAAATGTTATTTAGTAACTTAACATCAAAATGAGTTATAAATGGGACACATATATGAGACACAACTATGACATTAAGTTCTTGTATTGCAGAGATGTGGTACCAGGTTTTCTTATGGTGTCTGTTCTCATCCATTCTGGTCCACTTTGTGGCTTCTTCTATTGCATTTGGACGCTTGCGCAAACATCGCATTGGGCGCTTCATTCCTGCAGTCATCTTGGTGATGGGATTCCTCTCCCCTCTGACAGGGGGTGTGGTCACCAGTAAGTGAAAACAATAGATTATTATTACCTGCTGTATCAATAAAAGGAAAGTGAATCAAGTGGTTTTGTAAAAGTTTTTTTTCATAAAAAAGGATAGTGCTTTGATGAGGATAGGTATTAGCAACATGGGCAGACTAATTTTTTTAAATCTCAAAACTACAAATTCAGTGTAGACAGTTGTCAATTTGAGTTTTCTGCACATTTATTATATATACTTTTTACACTTGACATCATAACAATAGTTAGTTTCATTGGCGATGTATGATTTTCTGTGTTTGTAATTAAATAGGTGCAGCCGTAGCAGGGGTGTACAGAGCCTCAGGGTTTGAGATGGCGCCACTTTACGCTTTGGTATGGGGAGTAGGACAAACTTCTGTTATCATCTTCATATCATTCACAAGGATACTAGCCAGTTTATAGCAGATATTATGCGTTATCATCACATTCACAAGGACATCATCAAAAGACTGTTGCAATTCATCAATCAGAATATGAGCTGGACAGAAAGGTGACATCAGGCATTTAACTCAACATTGCTCCAAGTGGGCCTTTGTATTTACTATTATATGAGTAGAATTATCCTCTATTTTGAAATAAATAAACAATTGGCCCAGCCAAATATAATTGTTATCAGTTTGGGGATAATTACCGTTATAAAGTAGTGTAGCTGTACATATTTACAAACTTCCGTTATAAAGTAGTGTAGCTGTACATATTTACAAACTTCCGTTATAAAGTAGTATAGCTGTACATATTTACAAACTTTACAAGTATTTTATAAGAGGCATTTTAATTTTGTAAGAAATCATAATGATAGAAAACCCTATATGGTAAGTGTTCGTAAGGAATTATCACCTAGCTAAATTAAACCGAACATATGATGTTATATCACCGTTGTACCTCTGGTTTAGAAAGTTTCAGTGAGGTTAGAGATAATCTTGTTTAAATTTGAAGAGGATCTAAGTGTCATACCTATGGACATTTAAATTTCCACACATTGAAATGTAAAATATATGCAGGATAACTATGCTGAATGTGTTTCCAGGGTTAAATAAATTTATACCCTAGAATCCCCAAGGCTAAATGAATTTATACCCTACAATCCACACCTGTATTTAAGAGGTTATTCAAATTTACTGTAAATGACTGTATATAAGAGGAGGTTTTTGTACCCAAACCCTTAGTTAATGTTTTGGGGGTAAAACGAAAAACAATGTACGGGACGTCCTCGAAATAACAGACATCGGACGTACCGGATCGATTTTAATTGCGTTTTAAATGATAAATAAAGGTATTTACTTATATTATTTTACAATTACGCTTCTCAGGTTGAGAATTTCTCCACGTCCTTGATCTTAGCGTCAAAACAAAGCGTTTTTATTATTTATCATTTAAAACGCAATTAAAATCGATCCACGTGTGAAAGCATTTCTGTAAAAAAGGGAAGACACGACTCAAAGCAGTAGAAACAATGACAAAATGCAAAACTGTGAACGTTGATAATACTGTCCAAAATACAAACTTCCCTAACAGCAATATAATAAATGTTTGGGGGTTGCGGGTTGTCTTATATACGAGTCGTCTTATATACGAGTAAATACGGTAGTATATACATGGAGAATGAGCTGAAAGAGAAGATGTTCAGCATCATGCTCATTTGATCTTTTGACCTTGCTGCAATGTCATGGACTCTACAAATTTGCCTGAGCTATTTTTCAACAATCCTAAAAAGGATGTACTTTATATTTTGTATACATAATGACTAAGTTATTTCTCACCAATCATAAATAGGGAGTAATTCATGTTTGATATATACCGGTATATATATGATGTGTGATAACCTTAAAAGCTAGGTGTTGAGTGAGCAGTCATGCCTCAGTGATCACTTTACAGAAAACGTGGGTATGGACTTTACCCAGACAGTATTACAGAAAGAGCTATAATTTTGGTGATAGAGTCATTAACATTTAAAACAAAAAACAACACATCTGGTATCTCTGCAAATACTGATACCAGCTAATGGGATTCCTCAGAGAATTGTAAAAAAAAATCATGTTTAAATTGAAGCCTCTGTGAATATTTTAGTGAAATATTGAAAAAGACTTCACTGAGTGACAACAATATATTTGCCTTTCACAAAATTACTCAAATGCTCTGTTCAATTTGGGGATTGAGTAAAGCAGGAGAAAGGCAAGACCCCATTGGGTGTCAGTTTGATATTGGTAATAAAAATAATGTTATAATCATAACATCACATAATGAAATACAAACCTTCATAATCATATTAGCAGTAAATATATTTTAAAAACGTATTCTGTGCTAAAAATTGCATAGTGACAAAATTATCAAGAGTTAATTTTCAAAGTGGTCTAAAGTCATGATTATAACAACTGTTTGATGAAGTGCAAAGAAGGCCGAAACTTTTAGGCTTTTATAATTCAATGTTAAAAGCCAGAGGTAGTGTCAGATACACATGAATAGAAAATTAAGTTGTATTTTTTGGAAATGTTATGAAAGGTTAATATTTTTCTAACCAGAATAGTTATCCTCTTTACTGTAAATATTAAGCATGAAAATTGGATCATTTTTTTTTAATTTCAATGCTTGCTATCATAAATGTTCAATATCGTGAATAAACTAGATTTAAAAATATTTGGTTTAAGAATTTACATATGTACCTTCAAAGGTTCATAGATTTTGTATTTTCTGCAAAATATAATTTTAGCAAAATATAATGACAGCATAAATATCATTGCCACAATGCAAGGCATTTTAAACAAGAGATTATTCAGTGGTGAACACTGTAATAAGAGACTCCTTAATATAAAAAGACATACCGTGGCAGAGTCGTGCTACATGTAAAAATTATTTGATCGCAAATGATGAATGTATGATGAGATCAAGATGTAAAAATTGATTATCTATGACATGGTTAAGACATTGAATTTTCAAGACATAAATTTTTAGTCTCGTATATGACATAGTTAAGATGTCATTTTCAAGACCTGGATTTGGGCCAGTTTATGACTTTGTTTAGACATAATTTTCTGAATGTGGATTTTTTGTTTTAATTTTGATGTGTTAAAACACGATTTTATATCTTGAAAATTATTTAATTTTAAATTATTGATTGCCCTCAGAACAGTTATTAGAGCCTCAATTAAAATGCAATAAACAAATCTGAAAAAATTAAAATAGCATGCTTATGTATTTCCAATATCTAGAAGGATAAAAAATTATGGGTTACCATCATAAATTTTTTCAGAAATTAACCTCAGCCCTTTATTATTTTTATGTTATTTTAAAAAAATCAATCATCCAAGTGCATATAGAAAATATAGAAATCATTGACATGCGACATTTTGAAATATAATTAATTAAAGCAGATGGACGCCCTGATCAAATTTCATGTGGCAATGCCCAGATGGCTATTGTTTTAATATAAAACAAAATTGCATGGCCATATTGCTGTCATTTTCACATTAATAATCCATGTCTTTTTCTTTTGTATTAAATCCCTTCTTTTCACCTAAATATTTTTTTACTTTCATGACAACATAATTTTATTCACTATAAAAAATGTTTTAATTCACTTTTAAAAAATCATATTTTATTCACCAAAAAATACCACATCTTTTTCACATGGATATCATGACTGTGTCATTCTACTTTCCATTAACCAGCAGTCAACAAAATCATTCATTTCAACCAGTTTTGCCTGCAGAGTTGTGGCTGGTCACCTTTGTAGGAAATAAAATTTGGTCTTGATGAATATTATGACATTGTATTTTTTCTGTCATGTCCTTTTCATGTTTATACCTGCAATAACAAGTATTTAAGCTGGTATCTGAACCATTGAGCTAGATTTTCTCATCTGCAAAAGATGATGGTGACTGAATCCAAATGGTGAGACAAAGGCTGAAGAGCACAACAGTTCTGTTTTTACCCTCAGCCCCTGATGTAATCAGGCTGAGGGTATTGCAGTACTCCTGGCGTGGGTATGTATGTATGTCTGTATGTATGTATGTCTGTAGCGAACATCCTTGTCATCGCGATAACTCGAGAACAAATTATGGCAGCTTCATGAAACTTGACACACATAAGCATCTGGTGAAAACCTCGGACGAGTTCGATGGACAGCGACCTTGACCTATTTTTCAAGGTCACAGGGACAATTATGTGAAATCCCAAGAATTGCAATAACTCAAGGACAAATGATGGCAGCTTTATGAGATTTGACACACACAAGCATCTGGTGAAAACCTCAGAATTTTTCTATGAAACATGACCTTCACCTACTTTTCAAGGTCACAGGGACAATTATGTGAAATTATCCTTGTCATCGCGATAACTCGAGAACAAATGATGGCAGCTTCATGAAACTTGACACACATAAGCATCTGGTGAAAACCTCGGACGAGTTCGATGGACAGCAACCTTGACCTATTTTTCAAGGTCACAGGGACAATTATGTGAAATCATCCTTGTCATCGCAATAACTCGAGAACAAATGATGGTAGCTTCATGAAACTTACCACACATAAGCGTCTGGTAAAAACCTCGGACAAGTTTGATGGACGGCGACCTTGACTTATTTTTCAAGGTTACAGGGACAATTATGTGAAATCCAAAGAATCACAATAACTCAAGAATGAATTACAGGGACACTTATGTGAAATCCCAAGAATTGCAATAACTCAAGGACAATTGATGGCAGCTTTATGAGATTTGACACACATAAGCATCTGGTGAAGACCTCAGAATTTTTTTTATGGAACATGACCTTCACCTACTTTTCAAGGTCACAGGGACAATTATGTGAAATCATGCTTGTCATCGCGATAACTCGAGAACAAATGATGGCAGCTTCATGAAACTTGACACACATAAGCATCTGGTGAAAACCTTGGAGGAGTTTGATGGACGGCGTCCTTGACCTATTTTTCAAGGTCACAGGGACAATTATGTGAAATCATCCTTGTCATCGCAATAACTCGAGAACAAATGATGGTAGCTTCATGAAACTTACCACACATAAGCGTCTGGTAAAAACCTCGGACGAGTTTGATGGACGGCGACCTTGACTTATTTTTCAAGGTTACAGGGACAATTATGTGAAATCCCAAGAATCACAATAACTCAAGAATGAATGATGGCAGCTTTATGAGATTTGACACACATAAGCATCTGGTGAAAACCTCAGAATTTTTATGAAACATGACCTTCACCTACTTTTAAAGGTCACAGGGACTCTTATGTGAAATCATCCTTGTCATCGCAGTAACTGAAGAACAAATGATGGCAACTTTATGAGACTTGACACACATAAGCATCTGGTGAAGATCTCAGACTTCCTTTGAATGAACATGACCTTCACCTACTTTTCAAGGTCACAGGGACAATTGTACCATGAAATCCCTATCATTGCGATAACTCGAGAACAAATGATGGCAGCTGTATGAGATTTGACACAAATAAGCATCTAGTAAAGACCCCAAAAGTGTTTGACCTTGACCTACTTTTCAAGGTCACAGGGACAATTATGTCAAATCCACGACATTGCAATAACTCAAGAACAAATAATGGCAGCTTCATGAGAATTGACACACATAAGCGTCTGGTGAAGACCCCAGATGAGTTTGATGGACGGTGACCTTAACCTGCTTTTCAAGGTCACCGGCCCATCATCTCAATAATTCTAGAGTAAATGATGACAGTTTCATGATACTTGACACACCTAAGCTATCAAAGGAAGTAGATTTTATGGTTTTTTACCCCTGCATCAATTTGCCTTGGTGCAGTGACGTTTTGTTCACAAATATCGTGTGGAGCGAATGTTGTGCAATGAGTTACCAGGGCTGAGGGTTGATGCATCTCTGATGCCTATGTTTATATTTTCTGAGATGTATTTCAATAAAATGTTTATTCTTCAGTATGCCGACATAAATTCTATTTATCACTTTAAACATAACAGAAAAGAAACACAATCATTTGTTTTCTATACACAAGTTTATTATGAATCGCACTTATATCGAGCCACCACATTGTAAAGGAATCACATATAAAACAACTATGACTAATGTTCACAAGAATAATACACAGCACATAGCTTGTCATAATATATTGGCACAGAGTGTGATCATTATAGTCAGCAATACACAAATGGGGCCCATTGTCATGGTCACTCATGACATCACCATAGAAACATCAAACCAAAACCAAAGTCACATGACAAAATGTGCACATGAACATTTTCTTAATATCAATCTACAGGAGATATCTAGAACAATACAAAGAAAAAGTGTGCTCTCTTTTCTTCTGGAGACACTAGTGGTTGATTTTTTTTCATCAAAGCCTTGATCAATTACATACAATTCAATGACTGACAATGGATATGTAAGCAAATGTGTCAATGGCCTGCATCGTTTGCTTTTCATGTTTAATTATGTAAACAATTATACCATAGAAAAACACATCACATCATTGCACACCATGTTCAATCTGTACATGTCAGTCTTAAACATTCTTCGATGTGTATATCTTATCTCAATTTTAGCTTTCATTAAGTTATTTTTAAAACTGATCATAACAATATATTTAACACTACTTTATCAATATTAACTGGAACATCGAGGCTTTCACAGCAATCTGATAATTGTTATCAAAGTTACTTTTTCTAATCATTGGCAGGTCTAGTTTCATGGAAAGCTTTATTTTATTCAAATGAGATAGCTTTATACAAACACTGATAAGCTTATATGAATCAAATATTCATAAAATTATTTGTACATATAAACAAATAATTTTATAAGGAAATGCACATCTTGATTAATTTATTTTATGAAGAAAAATTCAACAAATCCAATACCATAGGTCAAGGATATTTATATTGTGTAATTCTTTTTTATAAATAGGGATATACAATACTGGCACACCCAGTAAGATAGGGTGCCTGGGATCCAGGGAGAATGCAGCATTGAAGAGGCACAATACGGTATCATAGTATTTCTTCCCACTCATTTCCAGTGATAGCTACCAACCATTGTAACTATTATTGCATTGTGTTTGGAGATTCAATTCAAAGACGAATACAAAATGTCATCATTTGAACCTAATTATATGTCCTGCTTATTTGACAATACCAGGGTCAGGCAGGAGTAATTTGTGATCATTTTGGATCATGTCCGAGCTGTGCTCAACTGGACTCAATCATGCAATCTCTGACCTTTAATCATAGTTGGGACCAAAACGTTCATGTTTTGAAATGATTGGTTCTCTTTTTTTTCTTCTAAACTTAATTTTTTTTGCACACATAAATAATATATAATAATAGCCAAAACTGTGGTTATCTGTAAGCACAAACAAGTATTGCCATTCAATTTCAGCACCATTAAACATCAAGCAAATCCTGCAAAGAATATAATAATACATATCTGAGTACTTTAATACAACATAAATGCATGGTTATAATCTGGCTACTACTGTATATGAAAAATAAGATGAGATGAAGCAGTTTTATATATGTTTACAATACCAATATACATAATTGTCTCCCAATGAAAAAAAAATATATATAATCTAAAATAATGCTCAATTCTATGTCACAAATGTCCAGTGGCAATGCCATTAACAATTTCAATATCACCAATGATTTCCAAGAAATATTTTTGCATTTGTTCTGTAAATATTATTAATGGATTTAAACTGAATGACAAGATATATCTATAGATATATATTTCAAATGCAAGCCTAGCTTGTACAAATCTGGAACCTTTGGTCCAGCCTTTAGTTCCAACTTCTAACAATGATATTTGGCATTGACATAAATAGATAAATGAAAACAAAGCAGTCTGACTACTGGCTAATATATGGTATCAAACATTTAACAATGAAGACTTACAACATTCTTCTTTGTTAAATTAAAGGTGTTTAGTACAAAGAAATTGTATGGCCATGAAAGCTATCAAAATGTCCATTTTTTTTTTTTTTGGCTTCCATATAAGGTAATTTTCCATAGAATCCTTTTAGTTACTATGCATATTCTATAAATTAAAGTATTTAACAATATATCAGATTTTATAAGGAAATAACTAATTACATTGCCCCCCCCAAATAGCAAACTCCATGAGCCAATTTCCATGTTGTAGTAATGTAATTGGGTAACAACATTAAATTTTGAACATGGATGTGCTAATTTGGTCCTTAATAGACTGTTTGATACCATGTTTACACATATTGCACAAGCCTAAGAATACATTCTTATTTTCTGAGATTAAGATTCCTTGTGAATATGATAAAAGCTTCAATATGATTATCATAGTCTCCGTCTCCATCATTTCATATTATATAATGTCAAAATGCATGACTTAGCAAACATCACAATCTTTTCAACTCTCAAAATGTCCCGTGAATTTATTTCCAAAATATTTCAGGTAAAAAATATATATTTGATGCTAAGAGACAAATGATATAGACATCAAACTTCAATGGATTGGTTCCTAATATATTTATATGATACCTAAATACTATTTTGTGAAACCCCATTACTATATAAATTATGAAATGTCTCTGTGCATTCTACATATTTTCTTTAAATGACTGGCAGAAAAGTTAAATATTTGAGTACAGCTCATTCATATTGATAAAACACAAATATTTCATTAAATAATATAATCATATTAATAAATTTGGTTCCAAATAGAATTGTCAAGACCTGCCTTTATATACATGACATTTATAATATTTTTGTAACATACATTAATTATTATGGGTTCATAATAAATATGCAATTTAGAATTAAAAGTACATTTTAAGTTAAATTATTTTTTTTTGTCTATTTCAAAGTCATGTATCTGCCACTTCTTTTTTATCATGCAGATTACCGGTAACCTTTCTAATTAACGGATCAAGAACCTCTCTTCCTCTAAGCATCTGTTTGGTTGTATCCATTTGAAATAATAATGCATACATGAAGGCATTTCAAAACACAGCAGTGGGGTACAACCACATTACATTTGTGACACTGATCTCATAATTTGCATGCCAAAAAAGGACAGGCGTAAGCTCCATAAGTATGTTGTGTGAGGAAGAAACTTAAGGCCAATGAAGGGCCCCAGAAACTGCAAGTCCTCTAGTCAAATTGTTGGAAATGTGAAAAATGAGATAGAGTAAACTATTGAAGTTTTTAAGCCTGTTTCCATGAAATTAAGTTTAGTTCAGATAAAGGCCATATTTAAGAATATCAATTTGTAAAATTTCAAAAATAAGTGAAAACTCTAAATTGGCAGGAACTTCATTCATAGTGTATCACCCAAAACCAATAGATTCCTGCCAAACAATATCAACAACTGCTCTCAAAACCATAAATATCAAAATGAAAGTTTGAAATTTCACAATTTTGTTCTGTCTTTACCAGCCATTAATGTGATTGAGTGCGAGTCATAATGTGACCTTGTACCATTCACCCTTCCAATTCATGTTGTGTATTCCTATCTATTGCTAGATAATATATCTTGTAACATCACTTAAAAAATCATATATATGAAAAGAAATTGACATATATATTTGCATTTGTATCAAGTACAACATGGATAGATATAGAAGTAGACAAGATATGAAAATACAATGGCACAAAGAATAGTACTGGTATCGCAACATTATTTTATGAATTTTTAAACCTTTATTTTTCCAGTCTTTATCATGATAAGGTGAGATCTAAAAGATGGCCTTCACTGTAAATAATAAAGTTGATCATGATGAGGGTTTTCTGTTTATATAGATAGAGATAATAAATATATGCACCAACTGTATTTACTTTACACATGCAACTACATCAAAACTGGCAACATTCTAAGTGTGCAGATTGATATACATGTTTATATGCATTTTTACAGTTAATGAGAAGTCATTTTATGACACACTATGATATCCTTTGATCAAGTTATAAAAATCATTTTTCCCTAATATCAGCCAAGAAAAATGTCTACAACTAAATATAAACAAAAAAGATCATTCTCCATTTTAAATTAATCTATAAATGACTGAACCAATATGTATATCCAATACACCTGATAAAGTTAATGAGGCGGGGAATACTGGTTGACTTTAGCCCTGTGCAGCTAGCCCTATTTTCCCCATCACCTCAGTCCAAAAGATCATCTGCTTTAGTTGAAGGAATTCTGCAGTGATTTAAGGACTCAAGAAAATTTCTCACTCCCCTTCATCCAAAAGGAGGAAATTCTGTGCAAAACTATTACACTTAAATCTTTAAGTCATCTAAGAGATTTAATTCTGGTGACAATATGGGTAGAAATGTGCTCTCAAAAGTTCATAGTAGCCAAATGAAGTTAACTGTCTTAAATAACTAGTACTCTAAATACATATATTATTTGTATGGATCTCACACTGGAAAAGTGTGCTTCTACAACAAGAGAACATAGCTGTATGCAAAATCTTATTAATTAATAATTATCAAGCAAATGAACTTGTCAACCTCAAGAATTTTGATTAGGATTTGATCCACAACATCACAAAATCATATATTTTAGCTTTGTCATCAGCACATTAAACTCGCATCAATAGAGTATGTGTAGTGACTTTCACATGACAACCTTCTTATAAGACAAACACTGCAACTGGTATGATGATTCACATGGAGTTAATACAATAATTCCACAAGTTCAAGTCTGCCAGTCACTGTTGAGTCCATCAGCATTGTGATGTGACTGGCGTGTGGGCACTTATGATACATTGTTCATCGAGTAGAATACAATCACATTATTTCTTGTACATTCATAGCAACAATTTGATGGATAATAATAAAATTGGTATGCAATTGTGTAACAGAGGATTGTGTGTAATAATCATATTGTTACATTTCATATCATATTAGTCCAACGTATCTGCAGTATCAACGACCGTGGTCCCTGAAAATCCAATAGGTGGTGCCACCAGTCAAGAAAAGTTATGTGGTAATGTGAAGTTATTGACATAGAAAAGCCCATTCTGTGGAGACAATAACGAGACAGGCAGAGATTGTGTTTATTGTTCGGGTGTCCATATTTTACTGGTTGGTGTAGTAATTTCATGGCACTGCATCAGTGTCATGTGATGAGGCACATTGTGCCACAGGTGGCACCACCTTACAAGGGCATCTCAATGCCTGTGTGTACAACTAGAGGGCACCACCTCACCAGGCATCTGTATATCGCACATCACACTCCTGGAGGGCAGGCAGCTTTTCCTGTAATATTAATATCAATATCAGATCTATGTCAAAAATTTATCATTTTAAAGAAAATAATTTAGTATGTTAAAATCATAATATTTAAATTTTTTTTTCCATTTAAGCCTAGTTTATTTGGATGAATCTCATTTGAGATCTAAAATATTAATGTGGAGATTCATTTCATATAAGATGAGAGACCTATAAATTCTTCAAGTTTTATGATTTCAAAGTTGCCACGCACCTTGAGCCCCTCAAACGTCAAGGCAGAAAGATTTGTGCTGTTCAGGTTCAACTTCCGCAAACTCTTCATCGCTGAAACACATACAATATAATATCATTTATCCAGAGCACAATCCAGTGATTTCTGCCACAAAATGTTAGGAATTTTCTAAATAACTTTTGAAATTATCATTACTTCTGTGAGCATTCAATGATAAAACTAATAATAATGCCCCTTTTTAATACTTAAAAAAATAAATTTCAGAGAATCAGATGTTTACAGATTCACTGTCAAGGAAGTCAGAAAAGATCCAGCTCAACATCAAACATCAAAAAAGCAAAGTGGATACCTACATGAAAGACAGATGAGACCTTTATCTGTGACAGGAGTCTCGCAGAGGTTGAGCACCTGCAGCTTGGGCATATGCTCAGATATCAGCTGCACCCCAACATCACCAAACTGCCAAGCATATCAATCACATGTATACCTATATCACATGAACATCATATTCTTTTTCTTTCACATTTGTTTTGTCCTATGTTTTCTGGCACAAGTACAATTTTTTTGTCATGTTTTCTGGCACAAGTACAATTAATATGTATGTATTGTGTAAAATAAATGCATTTCCAAGTATTAAGATTCCGTGGATCAAGATTACAAATATTTCCATGGTATCATAGATTATGAATGTTTAGCAAAGAATAAATTACATAATATTATTGATAGAGCACACAACTTGCAGATATTTATTTCACCTATTAATATATCATGTTATGACATGTAGGAGTTATTACCTGTGTGGACCACATGTTGAGATAGCGTAAGGAGGGCAGCTTAATAAGGTCTTTGGCACAAGCACTGGTCACCTGGGTAAAAGCCAGACTCAAACATTCCAAGTTTCCAAATGATCCAGAACTCAGCATTCTGGCAAGATCAGCATCTGTTGACTTTGAAGGTAATGTCAGCTTCTTTGGACCTCCTTTCTGTTGCTGAAAACATTTAAACAAAATATTTTATATCTTTAGGGTAAAAGAATGTCCACAGATCTTGCTTAAAGAATGAGAAGAGTTGAATTCACCCTGGCTAATATCAGCAGAGAATATATGAGTTACTTTAGTAACAATGGGGGGGGGGGAGAAAGACAGTTACCATAGTTACAAAAGTTAACATAGGAACAAACCCCAGTTTCTTCACTTTCTATCTGGAGTAGAATGTTACTTACTATATTTACTATACTTATTACATGGCGCTTAGCAACAGTTGCCATGATAGTTCTGAACCTATTTTAGTGACTATGATGATGCTATTGTAACATACCAGTTCCCTCAGTGCGATCTGTCTCTCACACAGCTGGGTGTACATGGACTTGCCCACTGAGGTGCTTTGCAGTGTCGTGATGATCTGCATCTTCAGATCACTGCTGTCAATGATTTCATACTCTAACATGGCACATAATACCTGAAATCAGAGTCATAATATGTCTATATATTATTTGATTAAAATTAATATTTTTGGAATCTAAGTATTGAAGGTGCATTACATTTTAATATTTTAAATTTTTCCATATTAAAACAGCTTTGGATCTCATGCCAAGTAAATCACTGATAGTAAATCATTGATAGATAGTCCAAGACTGCAAAAATAATAAGCATTTCAATACTTCCTTTTTAATTTCATTCAGTAATCTCAATTTTGATCAGTGAGTACATACATCCATGGCAGCCTCATTCTCGCGCAGGGCCAGCAGCATACATGGGCTGATCATTTTCTGCATATCTGCTAAGAATTTCTTGCGGCGACAACAACAGCTCATCAGCTTTTTCAACTGTATAATAATAACAAAATTGACCTGAATCCTGGAACACTGACTTACTCACAAAAAGATTTGTTATCCACAGACTATTTTGGGTCATAAAAAAAGGAGTTTGGCTCTCAATGAGAAGAAAAACAAGATTGAAATCTACCAGTAGTTTCTATGATTAGAAGTTTGGGAACACATTTGGGAGTTTCTTGACCATGGATATAATTTTTTTTATAAATCTTGTGTAACTAGGTTTTATCATTGTGATTATTCTATTGTTTCTTTGGTGTCTATATTCCGCTGAAGAAAAGTAAAACAAGTGAGTCAGCATGGTTGGGTCTCTATAGGAACAAAGCCTCTAGTTTCAATTAGAAACTGTCTGATTTAGAATGAAAATAGCTTTCGATTCTGGAACTGAGCACACATAATCACAACCTAAGGTGTCACATCCAGTCTGAGAAACTAAGATGATTTTTTTTCCAACCAAAATAATTGATCGTTATCTATTATAGCCACTAAATAAAGTTAATGTCAATGTTTTCTTAAAACATTTTCAATGAAGCTTGACTACCCATTTAAGGGTAACAAGCACATCATTAAAGACCATTTTGATCCACATTTCCAGCTATTTAGAGCATGAATTCTTTTATGTTGTTGTTTTAAGTATGACAGGCACACTAAATATATGATATATCAATAGGGGCTGTCAGAACAATCATGACTGTGGTATTTTCCTTTAATTTTTTTAGATACAAGATCTGAGAGAATGCAAATTGAAACTAACCATTTCTGCATAAAATTGTCCCTCATCATCACAAGCAATGCCCCCTGGACAGTAGAGTTGGAACCATCCCTCCTTGCTTTCCCGAATGCCAAGAACCATTTGGTGTACTTCACACCGTGAGTCACTCGATATGTTACGAATTGTATTCTTGATATTGCTGCAATCATAAAATATGTCATTAAACACTTGTACATGACTCCAATATCTTCCAAATGTCAACTTGTTCATGAGTGCTAAAAATAGCCAGTGACTAAGCAAGTGTTCTATATGATTAGCCACTTCTAGTTAGGAAAGTATGACTATGCAGCAGTTGCTTGGCAACCTTCACTGCAGCATTTGCTTGCCAACCTTCACCTATGATCTAATGTAGGCATTCATGGGATGTAGGTGTGGTAAATATTTTGAACCCTTAATTGTATTAGATGATAAGATAAAGTAAAATGAAAAGGTTTTCAGTGAAATGTCAAAATTTTTTCAACATTTTAAAACTAATGACATTGAAAATCAGGTCAAGGTCATGTATGAGGTCATTCTAATGTAGATGTACATGGGATGTAGGTGTGGTAAATATTTTGAGCCTCTACCTTTACAAGATATGGCAAAATGTTGAAGTTTTTGTTGACAGACGCACAATCAAATGGAGCGTGATAGCATAGCTCCTGCACCACCTAGGCGGTGTGTGTGTATGTGTGTGTGTGTGTGTGTGTGTGTGTGTGTGTGTGTGTGTGTATGTACATATGTTATGTATTTGGTTGCAGCACCATTAGTTTGATGAATAAAGGCTGAACTTGTTGAGACTTGAGATGTGACTCAAAATAGGACTCAATATAGCACTGTTGAACGTCATTCTAGCATTGTTTAAGGACAATGCCATTGATTACGTCATCAGTGTGTTGCAATACTTCCTCGACTTATATTTCAGTGTTCCTATGATGACAATAATACATCACCAGAGGACAGTAAATATTCATAAATGTGCAATATCTAAGCTAAATGTTAAACTGTTCTGGCTGTATGGCACACACAAGTCTGTATGGTGCACACAATCCAAGTTGGCAACATGGTTGCCATGGCAACAAAAATCAACCAATCACACCCATAACCGAACCAGATTGGGAAAAGGTCCCCAGGATTGCTTATGTGCAATATCTAAGCTAAATGTCAAACCGTTCTGACTGTATAGTGCACAAAAGTAATTTACGGATGCACGAATGCAGCTCAATTTTATGTTCCCTGCTATTCACATTGCGAAGAATGCCGGGGACAAAATGATTTGTAAAAATTTCGAATTGTCATTCAGAGCAAGGAAGGTTTAGACTGATGAATGGATCACAAGTTCTCTTGTCAACAGAAAATTGTCCACATACGAAATTCTGAATATACTTACTCTGTAAATATGGAATGGGCCAAAGCACTGAAAAAAGACCATTATAAATCATAAGTTCACCTCAATAATTCCAATAGAATGCATCAAATAGAGAATAGAGAATAGAGAATATGCTGAAAACAACAATGAATACTGACTCGTCTGGGAAAGGTATAGGCTGCAGCAGGCTGCCAAGATGGGGTCTCCAGTCCTCAAACTCTGACCTACAAACCAAACAGTAATATTCAGCTTCCATTTCTATACATATAGACACCTACAATCTAAACATATCAATATACAGTTCATATTTATTTCTATACATAGCGACACCTACAAACCCAAAATATCACTATTCAGCATATATCACTTTACATTGCAACACCTGCAATCCAAACATAGTGATATGGAGTTTATATCTGAAATCTAAATATATTCAAAAGGTGTACAACTTTTTAATTGTCTAATACTCTTTAGGTGAAAAGTTTACAGTTGCAAAGTAAATTTGACTCAAATGGAAATTTCCAGTACAATGTGTATCATGTACTCACATTGTTTCCAGGACACCAATAAAACACAGGAGCTTGCGGTCCATCTCAAGATATTCCAGGTTGTCTTCTACGTTGTTTAATCTGTCTTGTAATGTACTGTTAGAGAAAATATTTCAATCAATGAAAACATCTTCAGAAACTTGACAGTTTGTACTCAATAATTTAGTAATTTGAATGCAGTTGATTAAGAATAAATTGAGTTTTAAAAAAGCTGTATCTAAGCATTCTCAATTTGCCTAACAACTACTCTTACTGTGTACAAAAAGAGGTATGATAAAAACTTACTATTTCTTGTCTTCATATGTGTTGTAGACGGCAGATAAGCAGACTGCTACAAGGTTAGGTAGCACTCTAGGGTGGGGACATGTGCTCGCTGGGCCATGCATACTACAAATACAAAACAATCATATTCAGAACTAGAAGGATTAAGTCAGGCTTTGAAATGATCTGGACCATCTGCAATGTAGTGAACTGATATATATGCCATGTGGTAATGGTACCTGTGACCTGATGTACGGTGGCTGTTTGAGTTTGAGCTCTGCATTTGACTTCCTTAAAATGTGCTGGACTAGTTCCCCAGCGAATCAGAAATGGGGTGTGTCAGACCCCCCCCCCCCCCACCCCCTTATTTATCCAGTCTTTAAATCTTGGCCTGGGTTGCTCATAAGACACAAGTCTTATATCCACCTTCACCACTCCTCAAACAAACTCAAAGCGGAGCGGCCAACATAACAATTCACCTCAAATCAAATCCGGCACCATAGTCCACACTGGTACTTGTATTTAAGCTTCCTTTGTTAATGAATTGATTTCATCAGGGTTTATTTATCACAAAGAAATGATAAAAAATTTAAGAATCCCTTTTCATATTTCCCTTTCACTATTTTTAGACTTAATTAGTCTTTGGTTTGTCAAAATCATCACAAAGTTTCATAACATATGTTGTCCTTTTTGCCTGAATAGTGTCATAATACACAATGAATTGCCGGTAATGCACATTGCAATTTGATCTGATGGCATCAAAACTTCCATTTACTTTATTCCAGCATATTACAGTCATGTTACTGACCTTCTGCAATAATCACAATACATATTAACCCTCTAACATTATCCATCTAGGAAATTTATGAATCCTTATAAAAACATGTTATCCTTGTTGATGGCCTGATCTTTTGACCATTTCAAGTTAGTCAGTAGCCAGAAGCAAGACTGGGAACACAAATTAGAAACTTAATCAGATTAAATCCTCTGTTGGTTTACAAATTTGTAGGAGCAGTATCCTGTAAATATTTAACATTATATAGCTTTTAAATGCTGACTTAGCATCTATAATTGGCTCCCACTGCTATTCTGTTCAAGATGCATTTTCATATATATAGTACATAAAGAGATGAGCATGCCTGAATGCCACACATACCACCACAAACCAGTTAGCTTGATAATAGTCATATTGATACAGAAGAAAACATGATTAGCCTGAGTCATGGTCATATTAGCGCAACTACTTTGGTGAATCTATAGGCTTCCCTCACTTCTATTCCAACTGGCAGTACTGGTATATTTTATAGTGGCTAAATGATGGGATACTGCCAAAATATCATGGATAAAAGCTTGTGATATGTGCTCGAGATATCAAGAGAAAAAAAAACATACTGACAACAAAACTTGATTTCCACCAGATGACATCCAGTGCGATGTTTTTTTTTCTGACTGTTCTGATGTGAGTTAATTTCAGTTTGTATACGACAGGTTCTCGTTTCTGTCTCAAGATTTGATAAAATTCTGAAAAATGATTTTATTCCAACTACTTTGTGTTTGGCTTTATAAGATTCTCAACTGGGGACCATCTTCCTTTTGTTCACTCTAATAGATTTATATTGTTTTACCCTTGGGTCTCAGTTATTCTAAAAATAGTTGATTCAAGATTGGTGCCTATATTTTGGTTTTGTTTTTGTATTGTTAGATGCCATGCTGTGTGAAGCATAAGACTGAACAATAATAACCGCTGCACGATGTCACTACGCAACCAGAGGCAGATCACACAGTGACAAATTCATTGAAACAGAAATACATAAAATTATTCAGAAAGTGTTTATTGCTAAGGATAACTGATAAAAAATTGATTAGATTTCAAGATTTTATTCTTTTGCATTGACGTAATACTTATTTTGAGAGATTATTAATCATACTGATCTCTATTCAACTATCCTCAGATTGCTGAGTCTCCACTTTCATAGGACTATCAGAAATCAAAACTTGTGCAATTTGTTTTATTTGGCATATAAGAAGTTGGTTTAGCCTTTTCATGTTTTTTCCAGCTTTCAGAAATAGTGGTGTAAATGTTGAATTTTAATGGAGCTTTGAGAACATTAGTACAGACATCTTGCATGCATAATATCATGCCATTAAATTACCCTCCAGTCTTGAAGCTAATTAAAATACATTAAATAAACAAATTATTTTTTGACATATTGAACAGATTTCTTTGCACATGCTTATGAAACACAAATGTCACACTTTATAATTATCAACAGCCTCCAAACTGCTTTGTTCTGTAATATCTAAAAATAATGATCTTGACATATCCATATCGTGGCTATAATGAGATCATTATCCTTCCACTTTGAGTGTGGGTCTGATAAGAAAAGCATTTAGGTAATGCTTTGATGATATAAACACAACTTATATGTTTAAATCCCCTAACCCACGCTTAATGTTAAAGAATATCTAAGAACTTAATTCAAAAACAGGGAGGACAAATAGAGTTAAGAATCTCTGAATTGGTAAAAATGTTCTGATGAAAATAGGATATATTATTCAACAAGACATTAATATGTTAAAAACAGAGTAATTAGAATAAAATTCAAATTTCAATTTTTGTATTGGTCAACTACTTTGCATGGATGTTATACATTGCTTGCAGCTATGGGCTTGAGGGTTCCATCAATGTCCTCATCTACTGGTCAGATATGAGGATTAACTGGTGCCATGTCTTGTGGTGCTCTTTCTAAAATTAAAATTATCTTGCCTAACATAGTGACTACAAGCATGGTCAGTAACACATTCCTTGGTAACTATAAGAGTTAAAGATATTTCTTAGGCACACACAACTTAACTTCTGACTTACCTTTTAACAAATTGCCTTATCACTTGAATTCCATTGTTCTGTGAGTTTAAAGCTTGCATGTACTCTTGTATGAATGTTCGCATCCGTGGGTACTTTCCAAAATCCTGTATGAGAAAAACAAACAATTAAGGAAATATCAAAATGGCCAAATGCCTTTCTATACTTTAATATTGTGAAAAAATAGATGTGATAAAGACTGAGAAGGTGATCACTGAGTGAAAGGAAACTCAACAAACATTATTTAAGTCCTGCTAATGTCTAAAAGTCCAGTTACACCAGGGTTGTGCTGGTATCAAAATTGCATAATAAAATCATGAGTATCCTAGAATGTCTTAATGCCTCAGTGGGAAGTCAAGAGGGAAGCTATGGTTGCTGACGACACCTTAGCACAGCAATTGTTTTTAGTGCATAATGGAAACAGATATGGTTGCAATGAGGACTGTAAGTCCACAGCAGCAGGGTAAAGCAAACTGCATGAGCACAAAGTGAGCAACACGCACAAAGCTAAGAGAGAGAGCTTCAACATAGATTGTAAGGGAACATTTATATGGATGCAGTTGGTATGCCATGGATATGTTGTGGCAAAGTCATGAGCATGATGGGGCTGTGCATTATAACTGAAAACTCCAGATTGATATAGCCTTGGTCTTACAGAACCTAGAAAAATGAAACATAGTGCACATGTATACAAGTTTAAGAATACACATAGACTAGACTAGCCAAAAAGCATCTGTGCTTTATGGTTAAAAAATGTTTTATTACTTTTTGGAGAAATAAGTGGGACAGTATCTCATGAATCTTTATGTCACGACCATGTGTATTGTACAGTGTCAGTTTGGTGTCGTATCATACAAGTTCATTGCCATTTCATAATTTTTAGGTTAAGATTTGCAAACTACATATAAGAAACCATATTTTCTACATTTACACTTGTAATAGTTTTCATATCTTTTATAATTGTAATAATCCTGGAGATTATGCCAATTTTCTGAGCCAATTATTACTAATGAGACTTCACAGTGTCACTAATGAGCAATAAGTCAGGTTTTACATAAGGAGCCTATAAGAGGTTTTCATTATCATACATTTCATATCAGAGATCAGAGATGCATCAACCCTCAGCCCTGGTAACTTACTGTACGATATTTTGTGAGCAAAATATCACTACACCAAGGCAAATTGATGAACGGGTAAAAAAACATAATAGTGCACATCTACTCCCTTTGATAGCTTATGTGTGTCAAGTATCACGAAGCTGCCATAATTTACTCTCGAAATATTGAGAGGATGGGCCTGTGACCTTGAAAAGTAGGTGAAGGTCACTGTCCATCTAACTCATCTGGGGTCATCACCAGATGCGTATGTGTGTCAATCCTCATGAAGCTGCCATCATTTGTTCTTGAATTATTGCAATGACATGGATTTGACATAATTGTCCCTGTGACAATGAAAAGAAGGTGAAGGTCACCATTCCTCGAGCTCATCTGGGGTCTTCACCAGATGCTTATGTGTGTCAAGTCTCATAAAACTGCCATCATTTGTTCTTGAATTATCACAATGATGAGGATTTCATGTAATTCTTGCGATTCTTGGGATTTCACATAATTGTCCCTGTGACCTTGAAAAGAAGGTGAAGGTCATGTTTCATAGAAAAAATTCTGATGTCTTTACCAGATGCTTATGTGTGTCAAATCTCATAAAGCTGCCATCATTTGTTCTCGAGTTATCGCAATGATGGGGATTTCATGGTACAATTGTTCCTGTGACCTTGAAAAGTAGGTGAAGGTCACGTTCCATCAAAAGAGGTCTGAGTTCTTTCTAGATGTTTATGTGTGTCAAGTCTCATTAAGCTGCCATCATTCGTTCTCGAGTTATTGCGAATCTCGGGATTTCACATAATTGTCCCTGTGACCTTGAAAAGTAGATGAAGGTCATGTTCCATACAAAAATGTCTGAGGTCTTCAACAGATGCTTATGTGTGTCAAATCTCATAAAGCTGCCATCATTTGTTCTAGTTATTGCGATCACAGGATGGGCCTGTTACCTTGAAAAGTAGGTGAAGGTCACTGTCCATCTAACTCATCCGGGGTCATCACCAGATGCTTATGTGTGTCAAGTTTCATAAAACGTCCATCGTTTGTTCTCGAGTTATCACGATGACAAGGATGATTTCACATAATTGTCCCTGTGACCTTCAAAGTAGGTGAAGGTCATGTTTCATCAAAAAAATTCTGAGGTCTTTACCAGATGCTTCTGTGTGTCAAATCTCATAAAGCTGCCATCATTCGTTCTTGAGTTATTATAATTCTTGGGATTTCACATAATAGTTCCTGTGACCTTGAAAAATAGGTCAACGTCACCGTCCATCAAACTTGTCCGAGGTTTTTACCAGATGCTTATGTGTGTCAAGTTTCATGAAGCTGCCTTCATTTGTTCTAGAGTTATCACGATGACAAGGATGTTCGCTACATACACACACACACACACACACACACACACACATACATACGCCAGGAGTACTGCAATACCCTCAGCCTGATTACATCAGGGGCTGAGGGTAAAAATGTGTCCAGGATTTCATCACAAATAAAACATCTGTTAAGTATGGTTTCAGAATTTGCCCCTTACCGTATTATGCTTAAGAATGCGATGAACCACTGGCGTGAACAGATCAATAACAATCTGTGACCTTGGGCTGTCCTTGCAGTGCTGAAAAGAAATATAAATAAATTTGAAAAAGACATCAACTGGGCTTTTATTCTAAAACCCACCAATCAGTGTTTATGATAAAAAAATCCCCATGGGGGTTCACATCTGCTTTTCAAGGAATATACCTGTTAATCATGTGGCTTTGTCTTTCTCTATGTTAAGGTACAACAAGTGTGAAGTTCTTCCTTATCTTATTGTGTAGCTCACATCACATTTTATTTTCTTTACTTTTGCTTGAGAGAAGTCAATATTATTCCCCTGTATTTTGTATAATGATAGAGGGGTCGAAGTGAAGTTTTACACATAGAAAATAGGTTTCGTTATCTTTGAAGTATTAACCACTGGTGTATTTGACCTCATCAATGCTCAGTGACATAAAATTATCTGTTTTGGGTGTTAAACATGTATATTCTACATGTTTATTCTCAGACAGAATGGAATATCATGTTCAGTTCAGTACAATGAGCAGTATACATCACAATTTTACTATAAATATTGTTGAATACGAAATTGAGTCCTGGGAATTTTTATCAATATTTCAGATTATGAAATATTCAACTTTATTTTCATCCATTTTGAACATTTATCATGATTCATTGCAATTATATTTAAGAAATGTTTTAGGTCCAAAAACCTGTTTTAATCAAGCAATCTGTCTGCTTAAACCAAATGGCATATTTCTACAAAAGAATTGTAACAAGTGGTAACACAATGCTGCCAATCTCAAAATATTTGTGGAATTTACCACATATCCTATTTCACTATTCCTCAAAAGTGACCAAAATATTTATCTTTTCTCATATGTCAACAGTGTTCGCCAAAAGTCGTCGGCCCGTCGGACAAAGCCGGTCTTTATATCACATTGTCCGCCGATAATTACTGAAAACGGCGGCCAAATTGTCCGCCATTCTCTACCTGCGCAGTTTCTCATTGTAGTCATCACAAAAATATGTTTTATTAGTTCTTTTTCGGAGATTTTCGGTTGCCGCCATTTTGTAAAGTTTGAGCTATATCCGGGTCATTACGTTTGTTCCCGCCTGATTATTTCTGCCGTGTTCACTCCTGTTCAAAAGTCGAGCACGTTTTTCGGGATTCGTATTCATTTAACAATTAAAAAACTGTGCACGACTTTACACATAAATCAAATGTGGTTCGTAATCTGGTCCCCTATCATTATTTCTAGTTCAAATTCATATTAAAAATGTCACACACCAGTCAAAAAGCCTGATAAGAGCAGACGACAATTTTACAACTTGGGGTATTCTTAGCTTTCTTTAAATGAATATTTAATTAATTTTCGATTGACAAATGATCTGAAATATGTGTGTATGTAGGTAGATATGTAGGTATGTAGGATGGTATGTAGGTAGATATGTAGGTAGGTATGAAGGTAGATATGTAGGTAGGTATGTAGATATGTAGGTTAGTATGTAGGTAGATATGTAGGTAGGTATGTAAGTTGGTATGTAGGTAGATATGAAGGTAGATATGTAGGTAGGTATGCAGGTTAGTATGTAGGTAGATATGAAGGTAGGTATGTAGGTTGGTATGTAGGTAGATATGTAGGTTGGTATGTAGGTAGGTATGTAGGTAGATATGTAGGTTGGTATGTAGGTTGGTATGTAGGTTTTATAAGCTGAATTTCTGTCACAAGCGCGAAAAAGCCGCAAAATTAAAAAGAAAAAGCACGCATTGAAATGTCTGATGTTG
Organism: Amphiduros pacificus; assembly: GCA_949316495.1. Taxonomy (NCBI): domain Eukaryota; kingdom Metazoa; phylum Annelida; class Polychaeta; order Phyllodocida; family Hesionidae; genus Amphiduros; species Amphiduros pacificus. Next base: position 42,584,892 of record OX439001.1, on the reverse strand, counting down.
AAGACAAATGTCTGATGTTGGCTGGCTGAACATCAGACATATTGTCTGATGTGGGTCAAAAAGTTTTGGCGAACACTGTGTCAATGTAATTTTCATTCTAAAATTAATAAAATCTTGCCATATTTTATAAGGAAAGAAATGCTAATTGAGATATATATCTTTCAAGAATAATTTGACATTTTTACTTTTAAAAACAGTTTTGTAATGATTTAATGTATTCATCCAGCACATTGCAAATTTTTAAATATCTAAGAGCCAACTAAGGTAACTCGAGCATTCCATGCAATTGTTTGGTATCATTTTCAGCTTTAAAATAGACCAAATAAAATATTGGGTAGATAAATCTGGTGCCTGTAAAATAGTTGGCAATATGATTTGCTGTCTGTCACCTGTTTTTTTCCTGTCAGAGACTGGGAATTCCCCAACCACTGTTTCCCTGTCAGCTGTCTATCACCTGTATATGACTGCCTCTAAAAAATGTCCAACTCTACTAATTACGTTTGTCAAGGGTCTGTCTAAAACCTGTTTAGCTGTCTTCCACTTGTGTTTGGAGTTCTGTCACATTCTGCAACATGTAATGTGTCTGTCTTTCACCTGTGTAGCTGTCTCTCATTTGAGTTTCCTGTGTTGCTGTCTGTGATCTGTGACATAGGTAGCCTGTAGACGAGTTGTGTATCAGGCATGTAGCTGTCCTGTCTATGATCTGTGACATAGGTAGCTTATAGACTAGTTGTGTATCAGGCATGTAGCTGTCCTGTCTATGATCTGTGACAAAGGTAGCTTATAGACTAGTTGTGTATCAGGCATGTAGCTGTCCTGTCTATGATCTGTGACATAGGTAGCCTGTACAGTATTTGTGTATCAGGCATGTAGCTGTCCTGTCTATGATCTGTGACATAGGTAGCCTGTACAGTATTTGTGTATCAGGCATGTAGCTGTCCTGTCTATGATCTGTGACATAGGTAGCTTATAGAGTAGTTGTGTATCAGGCATGTAGCTGTCCTGTCTATGATCTGTGACATAGGTAGCTTATAGACTAGTTGTGTATCAGGCATGTAGCTGTCCTGTCTATGATCTGTGACAAAGGTAGCTTATAGACTAGTTGTGTATCAGGCATGTAGCTGTCCTGTCTATGATCTGTGTCAAAGGTAGCTTATAGAGTATTTGTGTATCAGGCATGTAGCTGTCCTGTCTATGATCTGTGACATAGGTAGCTTATAGAGTAGTTGTGTATCAGGCATGTAGCTGTCCTGTCTATGATCTGTGACATAGGTAGCTTATAGACTAGTTGTGTATCAGGCATGTAGCTGTCCTGTCTATGATCTGTGACATAGGTAGCTTATAGAGTATTTGTTTATCAGGCATGTAGCTGTCCTGTCTATGATCTGTGACATAGGTAGCCTGTACAGTATTTGTGTATCAGGCATGTAGCTGTCCTGTCTATGATCTGTGACATAGGTAGCCTGTACAGTATTTGTGTATCAGGCATGTAGCTGTCCTGTCTATGATCTGTGACACAGGTAGCCTGTACAGTAGTTGTGTATCAGGTATGTTGCTGTCAGTGGTCTGTGACACAGGTAGCCTGTACAGCAGTTGTTTATCAGGCATGTTGCTGTCGGTGGTCTGTGACACAGGTAGCCTGTACAGCAGTTGTGTATCATGCATGTTGCTGTCGGTGGTCTGTGACACAGGTAGCCTGTACAGCAGTTGTTTATCAGGCATGTTGCTGTCGGTGGTCTGTGACACAGGTAGCCTGTACAGCAGTTGTTTATCAGGCATGTTGCTGTCGGTGGTCTGTGACACAGGTAGCCTGTACAGTAGTTGTGTATAAGGCATGTTGCTGTCAGTGGTCTGTGACACAGGTAGCATGTACAGTAGTTGTTTATCAGGCATGTTGCTGTCGGTGGTCTGTGACACAGGTAGCCTGTACAGCAGTTGTTTATCAGGTATGTTGCTGTCAGTGGTCTGTGACACAGGTAGCCTGTACAGTATTTGTGTATCAGGCATGTTGCTGTCGGTGGTCTGTGACACAGGTAGCCTGTACAGCAGTTGTTTATCAGGCATGTAGCTGTCTTATTTGTGTGGTTCTGCACTGTGTTTCGCATGTACTACATATTTACCTGTCACCTAAGAGTTTGTCAGTTGACTCTTGAGACTGTCTGCCACATCTGTGTCTGCTTGAAGTAGGTTCTCTAATAGATAGTTTTCTCAGCAATACTCTCAAAACTGTCATAGTTATATGAGATAACAGGTTGAATTGGAGAACATCTTTAAATGAATGTTAAATCATAGGAACAAGCCATCTATGTAACAAGAAAGATTTCTTTTTGAGAAATAAATAATACTGTTCTGTTGACAATGATGATATTTATACACTTATATTATAGATACTTCACAAAGAAATTATTAAATCACATTAAGGAATAAACATGTATTTGTAATTTTTTTATCATTGGCATCAAAATCAAAACAGATGACATATAACCGTTTCGGTGCTTTAATATTAAGATATGCAGTGACATATACAGTGCTGCTATATCTCGATCTTTGATAAATACATTATTCTGATGGATCGAGATGGCATAGTAGAGAGGGTACTGTAAAAAAAACTGATTGAAGTTGACACAAAAGCTATTCAATTAACAGTGTCATAAAGAAACGGGTGTGGCCAACCTCGCAAGAATTAGGAAAATGCCACCCATCATCCAACAAATCAATGCCCTCTTAAGAGTAATTTCTGTCCTCAATATGAAGGAATAACATTCTTCAGATTAACAGTGCTCAAGTATTTATAACAGAATACAATGGACAGAGTGCAGATATACTCCTAGAAAGGTAAGGTAATAAGCTGTTTATCTTTTAGAAAACCACGCTTCATGAGGCCTTTGTGACATCACTTATATGACCACAGACTGGTATCTTACCAGGTATCTATGGTAATCTGTATCAAGAATACATAGCATTCTAATTACTGGATATGTTACTGGCAAGAGCTCAGTCAAGCTGAAAATCACCATGTAGAACGTCCACTCATTTGTCATAAAAATTCAACATATTTTCGGTACTTTTTCATAATCTTTGGTATGGTACTATTTTTTATGTAACTCTTAGCATGGGTGATCTGAAAAAGTAGTTTGTGATAGGAATGATCTGAAAAAAAATCTCATAGTTAAGTGCAGAACACCATCTTGAAGCACTAAGTATCAGATAAAGGAACTTATCAAATAGTTATGAGTTAATATTTTCAAGATCACATGGTCAAAAAGGTAAAAAAAATGCCAAAAATGTGAAAAAAATCATAAATATTTTTTGTAAAAAAATGCTATCAATTACGATATCTTTGATATCTATGATAGAGAGCTTGTTTGGACACTACCATATTGATTATTGGTAAGCTTTTCATACATACATGTATACTTTTCTTCTTACCTATATTAATACTATTATAAGTACAATGTGGTTTATTGTTCTCTGTGTATGCTACTTAGTTTGGCATAATGCAAATGATTATATTCTGTGTGTATAGTGCAAGTTCAAACATTCACTGTACATAGTGTTCAGGTGAGCTTGGCAAGTTTTGTCCATATTATTGATGTTCACCATTCAGGCTTTTATACCTTGGTGCACTCTACCTGTGTCTTGGTATCTGTATGCTGATGCATGCTAACAGTATCAATGGTAGAATTAACTTTTAATTAATTTAACACAACTGTAATTAAATAGTTTTATAGCAATTCATCCTGCATTATATAGCAATTCATCCTGCGTAGCATTGTTCAAATAGATGATGTCAGATTTTAGGGAAATGAGTACAACAGTACTCTGCATGGCGAGTCACATACTACCTCTGCCACTATTGGCATCAAGTGCGGAAGACTCTTTCCTCACATTTGCACACAATTACCATACAGCTGTGCAATTTGTTGGCTCTTAGACATGGACATGCACAACGACAGAACTGTACACATGTACATGTCTGACTATTTCAGTATGTGTCTCACTAACGATACACATCTAAACTGTTAATTGTTGTGCTCACTTTCCATTGGCTGCTAAAAAGAAGCTTGTACTCGGCGTGGTACTGGCAATCCTGGTCTATGCTTGCAGAGCCAGGTATAAACCCTGGGTCTGTTAAGGAGAGTAGATCAACATAAAAAGACCTCAAACATTTATTTCTCCTGTGAAGAGTTTTGGTCAATGTTAAATATCTAACCTGAAAATATCTAGAAAGAAAACAGCTCTTTCCATCTCCAATCATTTTAAAATCTTTTGAGAATTGGATAGTTGAACTGATGTTTCACACATTCACAAAATTTTTCTTTATTAAATTTAGTAAATTTTAAGGACTACTTATAACTTTTTATCATGCTGTTTTTAGCTATGCTGACTTTTTTCTGTCATTCTCTCTGTCAAGTTTGATCTTGAACTCTGAAACTTCTGGATGGAGGTCTTAGCAATTAATTGGAAAGATGATGCATTTTCAGATGACCAATTCTATCTATTTCCCATTAGATTCAGTTTTCTTTCATTTGTTATATTTAAAAAAATTTTTTTTTTTGGAAATCCTAATCAATTCTAATCAATTCAAGTCTGCTCAAAAACATAACAAAAAACAATGATCAACATAGGTCAAAGGCTATTGGCCAATGTTTTATGAATAGTGCTCACACTGTTTTTATCCTGCAAGTAACAGGCCTTGTGCTAATAAAATAACATAGCATGTAAATTTTGGCCACACCTCATTTTGATTCCGTTATCCATGCCATGGCAAAAAGCCACACTATACACACAAACACAGATCTCTCTTGAATTTGTTATTAGGAGTGGCACTGATACACAACAAGTCGATATTCTGACAACAAGGATATAGTAATTACCACAGCAAAAGTATATGACAAGTCAGCAATTTTATTAATTATTCCTGAATCTGGTAAATAATAATAAAGTTAAATTTGACCCTACAATTTGTTAGGAAGATGTCAATGTTTATCTTACTTACTTTACTGAAGAAATCACATATCTCTTGTGTTGGATGGTTGTTTTCCAATAAAGGTGTGAGGGCCACAATGATCTGCTCGTGGGCGACCTGTGTTATGCACTCTGTGTTCTGAAAATACATAACATGCACAATTCCTGTATATCTATAACATATTTTTTACTTTATCTATTCTGTTGGCAGGTATGGTATTAAACATTTTGACTCCTTGTATCCAAGTAGATTTCTGTCAACATTTGACCTTTTAATCAGATGCATTTCATTTCTATTCCAGGTCATATAGCCATGGAGCTCTGCATTTCACCAAATACTAAGGGAAGTAGCTCTTTGTGCAGCAGATCCACCTGTAGATACTCATCCCTTTGTCCATAAACATCAATACAATACTTTTTTTAGCATGGAAAAATTAAAAATCTGTGTTTGACATTTGTGAGGAAGATAATATTTGATGAGCCCATAAGAACTGGCATATTTTTCATAAGGATAGGATCTAATGTCACTTCCAATTTTACATGCAGATACATTGTTTTGAATTTGTTTAAAATAACAGGTAAAATTCTCAATACAGAAAATGATACATCTTGGTTATGGTTTCAGAAACTCGTTAAAATACTTTCTGTTTAAATTATGATTATGTAATTGTTTTGTTTTTTTCAAAATAATGATCTTTGTATTGTTGTGTCTGTCTGCACAATGACGCTTTTGCCCTTCTGTAATTTTATTAGTTGGGTGTCAAAACCTTGCCAGGCAGAATTAAATTTTTATTCAATAATTTTTCAACAAATTTGATCTCCACGTTGTAAAAAGATTCCTCAATTTAATTTTGCAGTCAATAAACAAAAATAAATAAATCATTTTTCAGTGGAAATATTTTAATGTGCAATATCAAAGTTTCAATTGCTTGTCTTTGCAATATAATAATAATTACCTGCAAAATTAATGGCACTATGCACAGTTTGCTTAACACACAACACTTTTCATTTTTGTTTTCATCAAATCTTAAGCAAATAAATATTATTCTTCAGACTATTTTTTTTCCAATCCAGTTGGGCATTGTTTTGCTGGTCTATCATAATAAGTTTCCAAAATAACAATTTTTTTTTAAATTGCACAAATCATTTATTATATATGTATCTTAAATTGACAAAATACTTTTTTTAAATCTTGTTTTATTAATCCGTACAGTAACAGCTAGTATCTATATATACTATTTTTGTAATGTCTCTTCAAATGTATATTGTTTTTGTGTATTTTTTCTATACATTAAAATGTTTCATTGTTACCTGTTAAATTTTCCTGCAATGTAATGTCTGCTTATCATTTTTATTGCATTGCAAGACTTATCTACCCAAAAGATGTACCTCTGCAAACTATATTTCTGTATCTATCTATTTCATGAAATGTTATCATGTCTTTTTTTTATTGTTTCTGAACAAATCTGTACCTATTTCTTTCTGTCAACCTCGGTTTACATCTTAATATATGCTTCATTCTTTCAACATAAATTCCCATGCACACACGTTAATGTCACAAGGACTCTCTCGATTCAAGGATGAACTAATTTTCTCAAGAAGAATCATAATTATTTCCAAACACAGAAAATTACATAAAAATTAAAGGTGATTAATACATTATATTCTATTTATATAGAAGTGATGCAGTTGTGGACATATGACACTGGCAGATAAGTGGGCATACCGATATATTTCCACCTGTAGAGCCTGGTAGAATGATGTATAAGACTTGCAGTGGCAGTGTTGCCCTGGCCCCAATCAATACAATATACTCCTGTAAGGGTGTGGCTCTACCTCATAACAATTCATACTGTAATTATCCCAATTGGTCTGTTCATGAACAAATAAGCATGTATGCAGCTATATATGTGTATACATAAATGCTTATATGCTTATACTTATCAATTATTAATGTCGTTCTTATCAAGACAAATTTTCTTTACATAGATTGCAAAGCCCTTGTTCCATAACATACCTCTCGGAGAGAGTCGACGAAAACAATTTCCAAATCAATGGGATCTACCGGCGACTCCATTGTTCTCAGTAAGAATGCGTTGTTTGTGAAAAAGTAGAGTTGAAGATATACAAATATGAAGGTGGTGAAGATGCAGAGTATTGCTGTCTTGTGTGGAGAGAGAGAGAGAGAGGAGGATGACAAGGGAGGCTACCTGCCTGCTACGGCTGCTGCTGCTGGTGTGACGAGGCAATGCCGTCATCACCCTCAGGTGAGCTATACTTAGCACAAATGACATAAACATTTGCCATGTGAAATGCAATAGACTTCAGATTAAATTGCAAAAAACATATATATATATGTTAATGTATATTCATAACATATCATATACATTCATGGATGAATATATGCACCTTAGGTCATAATATTGAACATTGAAATAAACCACCCAGATATATATACAATTTGACCTGAATCCAAGGATATGTTAGAGGCATTCACCTTACATAATCCTCCAGAATATGTATAATGCCTTGGGAATGTGGTGTGCAGCCATCAGGTTTCTGTTTTAGACAGCAGCAAACATCAGGCATATGATTGTCTAATAACCAAAAATAAAAAGGGCCCTCAGTTCAGTGGCCTTATTACGGATAACAATATCCATTGTGTGGTTAGTATAGTACCTGTCATACATCTTTAGCTTGGGATCTGATCACTGTGCTGATTGATAATAATAATGCAACGGATGGACCCAAGGAGGTCCCTCCCACCAGTTGCTTGTCAAATTGATGACATACAGAGAAATATCAAGTTATTGGGTTCATTTTCATGAAAGAATATGTCAAAATCTTTATTATGAAATTCACACTTTCAGTCAAATCTGTAACTAAAATGGGTTCATAAGATATTTCAAAGTATTTCTGTTGACAGACACACATATGAACACACCGACTTTAAATATAGGATTCACAAGCAAAGTTCCTTATGTGCTGGTCTTGACCTTGACCCAAGGTCATAGAAAATGTATTTAAATACATTACTCTTGGATATTTTTAAATATTTACCAATCTTCTCTAATTTGTAAAGAATCAGATTCTCAATATTTTGGAAGTTGTGACCTATATGGCCTATAAATAGGTCAATGTGATCTAGTCATATAAGTTATTCTAAAACTAGAAAGTTTGTGAGTGGCACATAACTGAAGTCAGCACAGTATTTAATGCACACAAATTCATGCACTATCCAACTAACAAATGTCAATCTCTTTTGTGCTTTGAGTCGGTCAAAGCAATCTAGTTACATAAATTATTCTCCAAATCATGAACACAGGATACACATATTTACATATATTTACATAATATCATAATCTGATCTTCTCTGATTTATAAAGGATTAGATTCATAATATTTTGGAAGTTGTGACCTATAGGGCCTTTAAGTAGGTCATTTTGACCTAGTTACATATTTTTTTTCTAAAAATTATGATTAAAGATATTGTGTAAGATAACTGTAGTGAGAATATATGCTATTTGTAGTGTTTTGCACAATATCACTAATAGCAGATTTTGAAAATCGGCTCCTGTGACCTTACCCAAGGTCACCCAAAATCCAACATAGAGCATTCATAAGCGAAGTTGCTTTTGTGCTGATCATGACCTTGACCTTGACCCAACGTGCACTGAAATAAATTACTATGGATATATACATATATTTACATGATATCAAGATATAAGCTTCTCAAATTTGTAAAGGATTAGATTTACAATATTTTGGAAGTTGTGACCAAAATGACCTTTAAGTAGGTCACTGTGACCTAGTTACATATTTTTTTTCTAAAAATTGTGAAAAAAGATATTGTAGTGAGAATACATACTATTTGTAGTGTTCTGCAAAACATCACAAATAGCCAATTTTGAAAATTGCACAAGTTCACCCAATATCAAAATTATCCAAGCCCCTCATAGGTTGATCATATCTTTATCAATATTTCTGTATTTTGTGAGAAAATAGAGCATTCACAAGCAAATTTGCTCCTGTGCTGTTCATGACCTTGACCTTGACCCAAGGTCACAAAAAGTCCAGCCTAAAAAAATTCTCAGGTCTAAATATTACCCTGTTATTGTATCTAGTCCTTATGTCGGAGTGTAATGTCCAAGTCACATTTGCAACTGGCACCAGCCGGGAAGTAAAAATCGGCTGGCCTCGGGAGTTGATCAGAAACAATCTGAGATATACCGTGCAAGATTAAATCACAGACGTCTTAAAGATATCCTAAAGACATCTTCATCATATAACAGACATCTGTAGGATATCCTAAAGACATCTGTATCATTTAAGATTTATGTTTGAACAGAAAAAATAACACAAAAATCCTACACTTTCACCATACGATGCCACCGACAGCCTTAAGATTATCTCAAGATATGCCTGCAGGACACTCATGGGAGCCTGCCATGTACTTTCAGATTATATTTGGTGATAAGCGCAGATATGCCAGCAACTTTTATGCTCCATCTAAAAGTTCCTGATGACGTGTGCAACGTCTTAAAACAGCCCAGTTGTGGCTGTTGATCTCCCGGCACCCTGGCTTGTCAGTCGATTTTGTAAAAAAAAACCTCATCAGCCGGGCATCTTAACTGAAATCGGCACAAATGTTACTGGGGTATTAAGGAATGATGAAGAAAACAAAGTGCGGCAGCAGACGTGGTGGAAGTGGAAGCAGAGCAAGTACATAAAGTCACCTTGTGCTGACTTAAAACATACCGTATTTACTCGTGTATAAGTCGAGGTTTTTTTCCAAAAACTCTTAGTTAATGTTTAGGGGGTCGACTTATACACGAGAGCAACTTGTGGACGAGGATTTACGCCAAAAAATTACGACACTATGAGTTTTCATTACGAACATTCTTATTTTCGAAATAACGAATATCGGACATAGCGGGTCGGTTTAACAGTCTTATACTCGAGTAATTACGGTAAAACGTAAATACGATCTTCATATTTTCGAAATAACGAATATCAGTCGCAACAGATTGATTTTAATTGCGTTTTAAATGATAAAGAAAGGTATTTACCCAATATTACTGGTCTATTATTCGAAACGCTTTGTTTTGACTTTGTTCTCACTGATTCCAATTATCAGCGTTCACAGTTTTGCAATACGTCTTTGTTTCCACTGCTTTGAGTCGTGTCTTCCCGCTTGGAAAGAAATGCTTTCACACGTGGATCGATTTTAATTGCGTTTTAAATGATAAATAAAGGTATTTACCAAAATTGTCCGAGAACAGAACAAAACCATCAATCCATTTAAAACGCAATTAAAATCGCTCCCCGGGTGAAGGCATTTCTGTCAATTTCTTAAGATCGTCAACACGTGGTCGCAACACGTGGTTGCAATTTAGAAAGGCGGAAGTGACGGGAAGAGGCACGAGTTTGATATTTTAATTGCATTTTAAATAATAGATAAAGGTATTTACCCAATATTATCACAAATTATGCTTCGCAGGTCGAGAATTTATCCATGAAGTAAAACGTAAATATCATGTACGTGACGTCGCGTTAATTCACGTCCGCAACACGAGGAGAAGCCAGGGATCCATCGTTGCGCAATATATTAATTTTTTCAATGCGAGTTGATACACTCCATTTGTTTTCGCGCCAAAAATAAGAGCTTGTCCCCGTCACTCCCGCTTTTTAAAATGACGACCTCGTATTGCGTAATGCATTTAAATGAATGAATGGTTTTGTTCTGTTCTCGACCTGCAAGGCATATTTTGTGTTAATGTTGGGTATATACTTTTATTTATCATTTAAAACGCAATTAAAATCGATCCACGTGTGAAGGCATTTGTCAAGAAGGGAAGACACGACTCAACGCAACACATGGTCGCAATTTTGAAAGGCGGAAGTGACGGGAAGAGGCTCTTGTTTTTAGCACGAAAACGATTGTTAATATATTGCGCAATAATGGATGGTTTTGTTCTGTTCTCGACCTGCAAAACGTAATTTGTGATAATATTGGGTAAATACCTTTATATATCATTTAAAACATATTATTTCGAAATGCTTTGATTTGACTTTGTTCTCACTGATTTCAATTATCAGCGTTCACAGTTTTGCATTTCGTCTTTGTTTCCACTGCTTTGAGTCGTGTCTTCCCGCTTGGAAAGAAATGCTTTCACACGTGTATCGATTTTAATTGCGTTTTAAATGATAAATAAAGGTATATACATAATATTATCACAAATTCGCTTTGCAGGTCAAGAACAGAACAAAACCATCCATTCATTTAACATGCATTACGCAATACTAGCGTGAAAGCAAATATCGGACAGGCGGACTACTGTATACACGTGGTTGAATATTTCTTTGTGTATTAACACGCTTTGTTTTGATGCTAAGATCGATATAAACAATAATAATTAAAAGCGATATAATGAATATCATTGGCTTTATAATACACAAAGAAATATTCTCCCACGTGTTGGTTTTGACGCTAAGATTAAGGACGTCACGTACATCGTATTACGTTCTACATCGTGGAGAAATTCTTGCGAAAAATAATTTGTGATAATATTGGGTAAATACTTTATACATCATTTAAAACATATTATTTCAAAATGCTTTGTTTTGACTTTGTTTTCACTGATTTCAATTATCAGCGTTCACAGTTTTGCATCTCGTCATTGTTTCCACTGCTTTGAGTCGTGTCTTCCCTTGTTGACAGAAATGCTTTCACACGTGGATCGATTTTAATTGCGTTTTAAATGGATTGATGGTTTTGTTCTGTTCTCGAACAATTTGTGATAATATTGGGTAAATACCTTTATTTATCATTTAAAACGCAATTAAAATCGACCCGCTACGTCTGATATCCGTTATTTCGAAAATATGAACATCGTATTTACGTTTTACCGTATTTACTCGTGTATAAGACTGCTAAGATCTTATATCGTAAGCATATTTAAGTTTCACTTTTAAAATGACCGCCAAGCTTCAGCTGAAGCTTGAATGATAGCAGAGCCGATATGTCAAGAAAAACCAACTCGTCTTATATTCGGAAATTGGTTTTTTTCAAGAAAAATAACCTCAATTTTGGGGGGTCGACTTATACACGAGTCGACTTATACACGAGTAAATACGGTAGATATCAGAGATGCACCAACCCTCAGCCCTGGTTACTTACTGTACAACATTCATTTGAATGTTTTTAGTGCTGTCCAAATACCTTTGTGATAAGAATAATATGTCTTGGCAACATTCACTTGCAAATGCAGAGTTTTTGACCTTGAAAAGCAAATGAAGGTCACTGTTCATCAAACTCATCCTGTGTCTTCACCAGATGATCATGTGTGTCAATTCTCATGAAGCTGCCATCATTTGTTCTTGAGTTATTGCAATGAAGTGTATTTGATATAATAGTCCCTGTGACATTGAAAAGTAGGTGAAGGTCATGTTCCATAAAAAAAGTCTTAAGTCTTCACCAGATGCTTATGTGTGTCAAGTCTCACAAAGTTACCAGTATTTGAGATTTGACACACATAAGCAACTGGTGAAAACCAGGATGAGTTGATGGACTGTGACCTTCACCTACTTTTCAAGGTCACAGTGACAATTATGTGAAATCCCAAGCATTTTCAAAGTCATCAATTTATGATATTTGGCAAAGTACTACAAATGGCATTTATTTCTACTACATTTATCTTGCAAAATATATGTTAAAATATCTGTTTTATAATGATTTTTGTAACTAGGTTACTGTGATGTTGCTCCAATCTTAAAGACAAGATCAAAGGCTTAGTGTACATCTCTGCTGAACTCCTGAGTTACAAAAGGTCCTATCCCTAATTTTTTTTATATGATTAGACAAAGAGATAAAATAAGAGTTATCAATGACATAAATTGGTCAAGAACTGACTGACCATTGCCAATTTTTACGTTTTTATAAAAATATTGGGGCAAAATTTCAGAGCAAGTGAATTTTAATTCAGGGCAAGTAGATTTTAAAATTTACTTGCCCGGTTGGCATGTGAGTTACAAATGTTAATGTCAAGGCCTGCACTGCCATTGTGGCTGTATCGTGCACACAAGTAATTCACCACGGACACATGCACAGATGCACGCAGCTCAATTTACTGTCTCCAGCTGTTCGCAATGCGAAGAATGCAAGGGACAAAAAAATCACACCACTTGGGGATAAACCATGCCACCTGGGCATAAAGCTCATAATCTCATGGATGCTCAGATGCACACACAGATAAACTATGAGATAGAGGGAAGACAGACTGATTATTAGGAGGTACCCCCGGGGAGGTACCATCCATTACCTCAAAAGACTACATTTGTATTCAGCCTCAAGAATGAGACTGGCCCAGAGGAGTAGAGTTCTTTTTTGGGTCTCCAGGCCAGTAAGGGCCAATGCATCTTAGAATTTATTTTCCGGTTGGGCCAGCAGCCAACGTAACATGTAAATTCTATCACAGGCTCTCTTAATCTTTAGTCACAACAGGTTTGGCTTCCATGTTGAATCTTGCAAAATATAAATACAAAGTGTTTGTGATCCATCACACAATATTTCACATACAGGCTGCCAACATTATTTAGAACCATTAAAATGTTTGCATCCAAACCGTAATGTTGCAGTTTTGTATGACTAATTAGATCCACAATACAGAGTGACAGCCTTGTGCCAAGTATCCTCAATGGGTTCATGTCAGTTAACTACTGCTTGCATGCTTTCATTTGTGCTGGTCATTACAGCAGACAACTTCAGTATTCACTATGTATCTATAAACGCAGGCCAAAATATTTAATCATACACAACCACAACTGTAAACATTTACAACCTAATGGCAATATTTACAACCTAATGGCAATATTTACAACCTAATGGCAATATTTACAACCTAATGGCAATATTTACAACCTTATGGCAATATTTACAACCTAATGGCAATATTTACAACCTAATGGCAATATTGCCTTCTGTCCTCTTTCATGGATACCACAACTGAGTTAGAACCTTTGCTAAGAACAATAGGCACTTGCTCCACTGCTCCAGCAGGTGAAACTTAGGTTCATTTGAAGAAGCTTGCTATATTGACGAGAAAATGCAGAGGGTGGGACTACTATAAATATCTTTGTGTACCAAAATTGACCAATTTAGAACATTTATACAGTCCTTTAATTGAGTGCATAAAAAGGTTCATATCAGATCTATGTTAACAGCTTAGGGTTTAATCAATTAAATTGTGAGGCCATATGATCAAAGGTACAGTGTTTTACTGCCAATCCACTGTCTTTATGAAGCCATATGAGCTGAAACGTATAGAACATGATTTTATTCAATTTTGTGACAATTTTAACTCATAACAGATTCTGAAAATCCCTGCAAATTGCTTCATAAATGATCATGTAATCCTTTCCTTAATCAGAACAATGAATTTAACAGCCTTCCTATCCTGGTGGATGTTGATGTCCTTCTTGTCCGTAAGGGGTAAAATAACATACTAAATGAATTTAAATTATCAAAATAACCATAACATCTTCAGAGATAATGCAATATTTCTCTATCTTCAATTTACTTAAAATGTGTCATTTTCATGGATGAGATAAAATGATATTCAAGACAGTATTACTTCAATGGCATGTGTACCTGTACTGCAATTAACACATAATACTCTATCATCAGCTATCAGTTCTAATGATTGCTATTTTGGATATCAATTTCCTCAATATTTCCTGTTCCTGCTGCTAAGTGCAATCTTTTGTTTATAGTGATAAGCTGGTGCCCCATCTGGTGGCAAACTCTTTCTCTCAGGCTAAATTCAAATAAGGAATGAAATAGTGTCATCTGGTGGAGTAAATCCAGGCATAATGTTTGAAAATGTCTTATCCTCATATTTCTGTGTGAAAGTATTTTCAGCAAACCTTCTCATGTGAACCATTTTGGCTGGTTACCTAATATGGACAATTTCCAAATTTTCCAAAAAACATCATTCAATTTCCTTCCCATAACTTTTCTGACTGAATAGGAACCTGGTAGTGAGTGATTTAACAAGAAAGTCTTTTTTTAAACATAGGCATCAGAGATGCATCAACCCTCAGCCCTCGCAACTTACTGCACAACATTCGCTACACACAATATTTGTGAACAAAACACACTGCACCAAGGCAAATTGATGCAGGGATAAAAAAAAACCATAATAGTGCACATTTACTTCCTTTGATAGCTTATGTCAATTATCATGAAACCTTCATCATTTACTCTAAAATTATTGAGATGAGGGGCCTGTGACCTTGAAAAGCAGGTGAAGGTCACCATCCATCAAACTCATCTGGGGTCTTCACCAGATGCTTATGTGTGTCAATTCTCATAAAGCTGCAAAGATTGATAACCTTTGCAGCTGAGTTATTGCAATGATGGGGATTTCACATAATTGTCCCTGTGACCTTGAAAAGAAGGTGAAGGTCACCGTCCATCATACTCGTCTGGGGTTTTCACCAGTTGCTTGTGTGTCAAGTCAAAAAAGCTGCCATCATTTGTTCAAGTTATCGCAATAATGGAGATTTCATGATACAATTGTCCCTGTGACCTTGAAAAGTAGGTGAAGGTCATGTTCCATACAAAAATGTCTGAGGTCTTCACCAGATGCTTATGTGTGTCAAATCTCATAAAACTGCCATCATTTGTTTTTGAGTTATTGCAATTCTTGGGATTTAATATAACTGTCCCTGTGACCTAGAATATAACTGTCCCTGTGACCTGAAAAAAGTCAGTCAAAAGTAGGTGAAGGTCATATTTCATAGAACAAATGCTGAGGTCTTCACCAGATCCATCAAACTCGTCCGAAGTTTTCACCAGATGTTTATGTGTGTCAAGTCTCATAAAGCTACCATCATTTGTTCTTGAGTTATAGCAATGATAGGGATTTGACATAACTGTCCCTGTGACCTTGTAAAGTAGGTTAAGGTCATATTTCATAGAACAAATGCTGAGGTCTTCACCAGATGCTTATGTGTGTCAAGTCTCATAAAACTGCCATCATTTGTTCTTGAGATATTGCAATTCTTGGGATTTAATATAACTGTCCCTGTTACCTAGAAAAATTGGTCAAAGTCGGTCAAAAGTAGGTGAAGGTCATATTTCATAGAACAAATGCTGAGGTCTTCACCAGATCCATCAAACTCATCCAAAGTTTTCACCAGATGTTTATGTGTGTCAAGTCTCATAAAGCTACCATCATTTGTTCTTGAGTTATAGCAATGATAGGGATTTGACATAATTGTCCCTGTGACCTTGAAAAGTAGGTGAAGGTCATATTTCATAGAACAAATGCTGAGGTCTTCACCAGATGCTTATGTGTGTCAAGTCTCATAAAGCTACCATCATTTGTTCTTGAGTTATAGCAATGATAGGGATTTGACATAATTGTCCCTGTGACCTTGAAAAGTAGGTAAAGGTCATATTTCATAGAACAAATGCTGAGGTCTTCACCAGATGCTTATGTGTGTCAAGTCTCATAAAGCTGCCATCATTTGTTCTTGAGTTATTGTGATTCTTGGGATTTCACATAATTGCCCCTGTGACCTTGAAAAGAAGGTGAAGGTCACCGTCCATCAAAATCATCCAAGGTTTTCACCAAATGCTTATTTGTGTCAAGTTTCATGAAGCTGCCATCATCTGTTCTCGAGTTATCGCGATGACAAGGATGTTCGCTACACACACACACACACACACACACACACACACACACACACACACACACACACATACATACCCACGCCAGGAGTACTGCAATACCCTTTGTATACAATTTCCTTTTTGAAAATGATATTTATATTTTCTCATCATTTTGAAGTTGCAGTAAATGTAGACTACAGTGACTGGCAACTGTTTGAAACTGGCAGTTGAAACTCAGACATTTTTAACACAGTCAAACATATAGCACACCTTTCTTTTGTGCATAAAGTTATCAATTTTCATATATTCTACATTTGCAAAAAAATTCTATTTATTTATGCAGTTGAGGTGTAATCTGCAGGCCCCTAATTACATATCGCTCCAAAATTCTGTGTTATAATACCCACCACTAATTGCAATTGAACTGAATTTTGTGTCTCATATGTCATCTTGTAATTCCACTGTCTTTCAAAATGTTAAAAGTGTTTATTTTTTTTCACGGCACAAGTGATGTGCCGGAAGCCATGATGACTAAGGAAGTTAATATCAGGTAGTTGCCAGAGAGTGAAAGTCCCCAGCCCCTCTCTGTCTCAGTCTTATATATTAACTATTAACCTATATTAAAGTAGTGATGGAAGTAGAAGTTGCCGTAATTGTAGACTACACTGACTGGAATGTATTCTACGTTTGTAAAAAAACATTTCATAATTGCAATTGAGCTGAATGTTGTTTCTCACATGTCATCTTGTAATTCCACTGTCTTTCAACCACTCTCTGTCTCTGTCCTATACACAAAGTATTAACCTACCGGTATATAAAAGTAGTGATATCACTCTGGCTGCCTGTGGTGGAGGTCGAGACACTTGACCTGAACCCTGGATCTACACCCTGCAGTGTTGAAATTCAACACTGCTATAAATTTCTGACACCGTGGGGGTTACTATCATAGAACTCCAAAAAACAGTGTATCATTTTCTTATTGCATCACCCCATAGTCAGGGTATCATTTTTAACTTTGTATCATCCCTAAATCAGGATATCAAAATTTAAGTCGGTCATAAATCAGGTTCTGGGTTTTTCAATTCCAACCCAGCCTCCATGGGTTAAAATTATGAGAGTATCCCCCCTGGGTGATGTGTGGATTGGCTCTCGTCGTCTCCGTTCGCTTAGTAACAGTCTGTTATAACAGAGCCTTTATTATAACATAAATTTCTTACTGGTTTAAGACCTGTATACAAAAAGTTATAAATACCTCTTGTAGTAGCTGTGATACAAGGTCAAGTGGAAACTGATACACAGACTCATCCTGGATGGCCGTGCCCATAGTGACATCTATCATACCCTGTAATACAAAAAACGTGTGGTTATACACTATACAAAAAACCCTCTCAGACCTTCTTCAAGTTTAATCGCGTTATGGTGCCG
Source organism: Amphiduros pacificus (assembly GCA_949316495.1). Lineage (NCBI taxonomy): Eukaryota > Metazoa > Annelida > Polychaeta > Phyllodocida > Hesionidae > Amphiduros > Amphiduros pacificus. The sequence goes on along the minus strand of OX439001.1, from coordinate 42,566,822 downwards.
AGGTACAATCATATAAATCTGTAGTATGATTTTGAAGATATGACTTTTGTTTTATATAAAAAGGGCTCCCAGTCAAAAATACATATAAAAAATACTACTTGCAATAATTAGTTTATTGGATGGCACAGGTGCATATATGACGTTCGCTGATCAAATGGAAAAAAGGCTAAGGACTTGTTAAGTATATCCTGGAGTTTGTGCAAATGTATGTATACCTTTAAAAAAATTTGATGAAGTAATAATAGAAAAAATTCTGAAATACAGAAATTTTATATATGTTTTTTCATGGAATAGAATTTTACTGCCACCCTTTTCACTTGATTTTGTAGTATTATTAGTTAATAAAAAGGAAATATTGATCAACACATCTCTTGGGGGTATTTTGATCTAAAAAAATGTTTTCGCTCCACATTATCAAATCCCATCTCAAAGTGGAAATTTATCCTGAAAATTAGCTAAATTTACAAGATTTTTTTAAAATAGAGAAATCAAAAAGTCACAAGGCAACTGATGGGCCCAAGATACTCCTGCCAGTTCCTTTTCAAAATGATGAGAAATATAGCTGCTCCTATGAGAGATGGAAGATGAAGCTGCCAAGCTGATACTGACCAACCTACTGACCTACTTTTGAAGAATATAAATTTCCATCACATGATCAGCAGCCTGTCTAACTGACCTACTGACTTTAGGACTATGGAAATTTCAGCCACATGATCAGCTGCTGGTGGTGGCCTGACCAAGCTACTGAGCTACCTTTCCATGAGTGCTAAATATAGTGTTAAATATATTGAACTTTAAATTCTAGCAGCTAATAAGATAAATTAAAATGGGCTGTAGATGCAGCAAGATTTTGGGCCTTTATTAGCTGAAAAGATATAGCAAAATGTTGAAGTTTTGGTTGACATACACGCCCACGCACACATGCACCCACACACACACAGACGAAGCTTGATACCATATCTCCCGCACTGCCAGGGCAGCAGGCGTTAAAAATGTAAGCTTTGTATTGTTTTAGCAAATGAGGGTCTCAAATTAAAACTTTCATATGCCAAGAAAAGTATTTTTAAAAACTAGAATGAAACTGACTTAAGTTTCAGAAAGGTTTTTTTAACTAACTGATATATTGCAATATTGCACCTGCTATTGTCAGTCATAAAAAGAGGCCCAATATGCATATCCCACATATAGAGCGATCAGGAACCTTTGAACCCAACACACTATCTCAAGTGCACAATGCCCTCAACATGGAACAAGTACATAGTCAACAACTAAGCTTCCTTATGCTGGATCAAGATTGTAGACAAAAGCATTCACAGCCTATAAGTTTCATCTATAAATTAATATGTTTCTTCCTATATCAATGGTGAATACATTGTTGCTAAAGGGATGATGGCATTGTGTTAGGTAATCATTATACATATTGGTGCAATTTTGGCCTTTTATTGGGAATTGAATTTTCAGAATAACATTTATCTTTTCTTTTTTTTAATCAGTTATTGATAGATTGTAATTAGAATTTTGTTCAATGCATAAATGGTTTCAAGATGGCTTTCAATTTTGGAACAAACAATACAAGTGGTGTTTTAAAAAAATGAAATTCACATAGGATTTACTTTCTGCCAAAATTCAAGACAACAATATAACAACAACAAAAATCAAAATTAACAAATTCTATTTCTCATGTCTAGCCCCTTCAAAATGTGGTACATCATGAATTTTAGCAAAAATAGTTGCATCAATATATACATCAAGGTCACTAAGGAGCAATCGAAGACATTGAAGTTGCATCTATGATTTAATAATTCTAATAATGTTATCAAGAGGTCAGATCACATGACCTTAAGATTTAGTTCAAGGTCACCAACAAGGACATCATATTGAAACATTGATAAGATGCAGCTATGGTTTTAGTTAGGTAATGCTATCATTGGTCTAAACTTATCACATATTCAAAGTTTTCACAGTTTGGAACATCTGACCTTGACAGAGAATGACCATGCATGCTTTGAAAATACCCCTTCAACAAAATTTACCAAAGGATAAAAATGGGCATGTGGAGATATTCTGATTTTGAAATTTGTAACATACCTAGCATATTAAATATATAATAAATCTAATATTGTAAATGTTAAAAAGAAGGTGAGGGCGGATTATATTAATATTCATCAAATAAACGTTTTCACACATGATAAAAAAATGTTATATCATTAGAATAAAGTAAATACAGTAAATACTGCTTTCACAGTTCAATAATTAATTTGGACACATCTTGAAAAATCAAAAGAATACAAAAACATAGGCATCAGAGATGCATCAACCCTCAGCCCTGGTAACTCATTGCACAACATTCGCTCCACACAATATTTGTGAACAAAACGTCACTGCACCAAGGCAAATTGATGCAGGGGTAAAAAAAACCCATAAAATCTACTTCCTTTGATAGCTTAGGTGTGTCAAGTATCATGAAACTGTCATCATTTACTCTAGAATTATTGAGATGGGCAGGTGACCTTGAAAAGCAGGTTAAGGTCACCGTCCATCAAACTCATGTGAAAACTTCCAAGATGCTTATGTGTGTCAATTTTCGTGAAGCTGCCATTATTTGTTCTTAAGTTATTGCAATGACGTGGATTTGACATGATTGTCCCTGTGACCTTGAAAAGTAGGTAAAGGTCATGTTCCATCAAGAGAAGTCTGAGGTCTTCACCAGATGCTTATGTGTGTCAAGTCTCATAAAGCTGCCAACATTCGTTCTCGAGTTATGGCAATGATAGGGATTTCACATAATTGTAACTGTGACCTTGAAAAGTAGGTGAAGGTCATGTTCCATAGAAAAATGTCTGAGGTTTTCATCAGATGCTTATGTGTGTCAAGTTTCATGAAGCTGCCATCATTTGTTCTCGAGTTATCGCGATGACAAGGATGATTTCACATAATTGTCCCTGTGACCTTGATAAGTAGGTGAAGGTCATGGTCCACCATGAGAAGTCTGAGCTCTTCACCAGATGCTTGTGTGTGTCAAATCTCATAAAGCTGCCATCATTCGTTCTTGAGTTATTGTGATTCTTGGGATTTCACATATTTGTCCCTGTGACCTTGAAAAATAGGTCAAGGTCGCCGTCCACCGAACTAGTCTGAGGTTTTCAACAGATGCTTATGCGTGTAAAGTTTCATGAATCTGCCATCATTTGTTCTTGAGTTATCACGATGACAAGGATGATTTCACATTATTGTCCCTGTGACCTTGAAAAGTAGGTGAAGGTCATGTTCCATCAAGAGAAGTCTGAGGTCTTCACCAGATGCTTGTGTGTGTCAAATCTCATAAAGCTGCCATCATTCGTTCTTGCGATTCTTGGGATTACACATAATTGTCCGTGACCTTGAAAAATAGGTCAAGGTCACCGTCCATCGAACTCGTCCGAGGTTTTCACCAGATGCTTATATGTGTCAAGTTTCACGAAGCTGCCATCATTTGTTCTCGTACTATCGCGATGACAAGGATGATTTCAAATAATTGTCCCTGTGACCTTGAAAAGTAGGTGAAGGTTATGTTTTATAGAAACAATTCTGAGGTCTTCACCAGATGCTTATGGGTGTCAAATCTCATAAAGCTGCCATCATTTGTTCTTGAGTTATGCGATTCTTGGGATTTCTCATAATTGTCCCTGTGACCTTGAAAAATAGGTCAAGGTCACCGTCCATCGAACTCGTCCGAGGTTTTCACGAGATGCTTATATGTGTCAAGTTTCACGAAGCTGCCATCATTTGTTCTCGAGTTATCGCGATGACAAGATGATTTCACATAATTGTCCCTGTGACCTTGAAAAGTAGGTGAAGGTCATGTTTTATAGAAACAATTCTGAGGGCTTCACCAGATGCTTATGTGTGTCAAATCTCATAAAGCTGCCATCATTCGTTCTTGAGTTATTGTGATTCTTGGGATTTCACATAATTGTCCCTGTGACCTTGAAAAATAGGTCAAGGTCGCCGTCCATCGAACTCGTCCGAGGTTTTCACCAGATGCATATGTGTGTCAAGTTTCATGAAGCTGCCATCATTTGTTCTTGAGTTATCGCGATGACAAGGATGTTCGCTACAGACATACATACATACATACAGACATACATACATACCCACGCCAGGAGTACTGCAATACCCTCAGCCTGATTACATCAGGGGCTGAGGGTAAAAATGCACACTGTAAACAGATATCATTGAGAGAGAGTTCATTGGAATGGATTTTACTGCCACCTTTTTCACTTGACTTTGTAGATTAGTGATTGGTAAACAATCTCTTACTGCACATGATCAAACCTCAATGTCAGAGCATTAAATGGTCCTGAAATTTAGCCATATTTTGATTATGTTTAAAACAAGCTCAGTGTATCAGCATATTCTTAATTTTGAGAATAAGGTTCTCTATCAGAAATAAAATTTCAGAAGTAGTTATGGTCATAATCATTTTTTATCGCAAACAAAACTGGTACAAAGCTCAGCACTCTTGTGAGTTGCATTTGAACAAAATATGATACATGAAAACACAACTTTTCATAATTTATATCTACTTCTATATCTATATCATATTCTAATTTGGCATGTCATTGACAAAACCAATCCACTGGAAGGCAACATCTTACCTTTATTTCTTTTAACAAGACTTCTGGTCTCCGGGCATTTTTCAACAGCTTGGTATATTTTAACACACATCTCTGCAATTCAAGGAATTATAATGCCATTTAAATTTCTAATATCAGGCAATAATATAAAATACATGTGATGGAACATTTTGAAAGTACAGATGATAAAAATGAGAAATAAGTGATAAACAAAATAGTTTCTTGATAATTATGATAATTTTGATAAATCACACAGATTTCCATGCTTAATTTTTAAAAGTGATATAAACCTACCAATTGGACGAATTGTAAGATTATGATAAAAGAAGTATTTTTTAATGGAAATACATTGCTCCAAAAAGTACACAAAGAGCAAAACTTAATGGTATTATACAAATAAATTTTGGCACGTGTAAAGTGCAACATTAAAAGAGCATAATACTTACTTTCCATTGTACTGAGTGAAGCCACTGATCTCTTAAATAGGAATTGTTGGCCTGAAAAAAGAAACAAATATTTAAAAAACTTAAAATTATCTTTGATGAAACCATTTTTTCATATATTATCCAGTGAAGAAACTTTATCAAGGTCAAATATATGATTTGCTGACCACCACAGGTGACAAAACAATATCTCATTTTCATTGAGAGCTGTGAGATACAAACATAAAGGTTTGCTTGCTGGCCATGCCCTATCATGTATATTATGTAGCATTAAAGTATTTGACATGCTTAATATGTTTTGTTTTATTTATTTGTTCTATACAAGTCATTTTGTCAGAGCCAATTTCCTGGTTGATATTCTCATGATCGTGAGAATAGAGTTATGTTTATAAATTTTATTTGAACTAAATGTGTGTACTGTTTTAAAGGTGATTTTCTAATTTTCTTATAAAGAATTGAAATACTTCTTACTTGTAATAGTAATGAACCATCAGGGATTGTTATGCGTATACAAAACTTCTGTCCAGCATCCCACCGTGAGATAATATTTACATCTTCAACACTGGAGTAAGGTATTGCACTGTCCATGAATCCTATAGGCTGCAAACAACAAATGTGTGCATGATAAAATATGACCATCTATACACATTTTAAAGGACATTACAAGTTTTTGCATTGTGGTTTAACATGGAATTTCTTCATGTTCTTTGACATTTTTTCCATCAGCCCTGGTAATATGCTATCATTTTGTCCTGCCAAACTATCAATTTTCCTAATCTCTTGAAGGTGTCTAGTGCTGGAAATTATTACACTCCTTTATGATAATTATTTGATAATTACATGAATAGGAATAATCAAGTCATTAATCATTTCATAAATAACTTCCACTCAAGCAATAAGCTTACATTGATGCTCATCTGAGAGAAAAAGTTCAAATATGATGGCCTAATAAAATTATGACCTAATAACATGAACAAATGTGAAAATTGTATAAAATATTACTATATCTTTATCTTTGTAACTAGTTATCATGGCTAATCCTACCTAGAACTTGCTAGACCTAACAAAATAAGTGAGAAATTGGTCTGTTTCCACTCTCAAGTGACTCAGGGACATACTCTCTGCACTTGCGGCTGATTGCCAGTCTGTAGACAGAACATATTGGTTCGTCAATCTGATGAGTATAAAGCTTCCTATTTTCTCAGGGTGAAGTATTTGCCTTACCACTTTCAAAACTTTCATTTGTAAACAATCTTTCACAAAAGGTTTATTTAATGTGTATATAATCTGAAAATAAATTTTATTGTGAATCTATGCAGGATCAAAATGATTAACATTGAACAAATGGAAAATAATTGAAAAATAGTGAAGATAAAGACTCTTCTCATAAAAGAATATTTCTGGTTTAAAAATAACGAATAGTTCAACCTTCAAAATGGTTGGCTCTATATGTTCTCTGTTGTGAAAATGAGTAAAACTGTGTTTATGCGGTACATAGCATGCAGAGTGCCTACAGTTTAGACAATTCTGAGTGCACATTCATCAAGAATACTCCTTATCATGCTTATCAGTTTGGTAGATCCTGATGGTAGTGCAAACATGAGCAGATAGTGTTTACTTTAGACTAACACACCATGTCTCTGTTTTATTGATAATTTTAGTTTCACAGTTCTTTAAATCATAACATAAGCATCAACTGAGGACATAATTTAAGTCATTTACATTTAATATTACTGCCATCCATAAAAAGAGCCAGGTATACACTAGTATTTATTCCCCCTGTCTTGAATGATTAATCACTGAGTCTTTTTTATTATTAAATATTTCACTATAATCTGTACACAGTAAATCAAGGAAAGTGCCTGGAATATTTCAGTGCAATTTGATCTTGATTAAGATAATATGCCAGAGCATGCTTTCCAATCTGAAGTTAAGTAGAGATTCCTCTGGCATATCATCTTAATCAAGATCAATATTGCACTTCAAAGATACATGCCCAGTAATTTATATCCAATACTCAAAATTTCAAAGCTTGGTTGACATGATATTTTCTGACCTGAATTATAAGATTACATATCCCATGATATCATTTATAGAGCAGAATATTTTTCTAGTAAAATAGAACAAATGACCAAAAAAATAAAACATTTTTCCTGATATATGGCTTGATCTCATATATATATTGCAAAATGAACATATCATTATCAACCATGAGACAACAATAAATGTTGCTTGTTTCAGATTGATCCTGCTTTAATATGGTCATTAAAAAAATATTTTCTGTTAAAAAAATCTTGGAATTAAAAAGAAAATGTCATTAAAACCAGTGCTGCTCTCTTCCAAAGAAAAAATATCTTCAAATTTTGGAAGCATGTAGAAATGTAGAAATGAGAGACATTTTTATATTCATAGGAGTTTTCTCACTTCTCTGGAGAGCAGGTAGAACAGACAGACTGGTGACCACTTGTTGCTTTAAATCATACCATATAATCAAATGTTATGAACAGAACTGAACAGCTCAAATGAAATTAAATAGATCTTCAGAGAGCACTTCTCACTGAATAGAGATAATTTACTCATATTTTGAGGTTATCTTAAGTGATTTCTTTTGTGTTTTTCAAAGGGTTTATTATACTTGGAAAAAAAAACTTTGAACATTTATTGGGCACATTTAAACTCTGAGCACGGCCAACCTGCTGTTCAGTCAAGAGTAGTTGAGTAGGAATTATGTAAACATATTTAGTTCATAAACCCTTGGAGGGCTCCAATGTTGCAAATTATGAAACTCATTTGATCAATATATGTCATAACCATGGCTATCTCAGATATAAAGGATGCCTATCACAGGCTAAGAGTTACTTCCTAAACATAAATAACACTAAGCAAACATTATTATATGCCAGGGTAAAATAAAACACATTAATAAATCAAATGTGATTAAAAGCTAATCTCTGCCATACTCGAGTTAAGGCTCTGCATAAAAATAGACTGGTTTGTGGTTACAATGTGCAATGCAAAGCTTGAGGTATGACGGACCAAAGGTGATACAAAACCAAATGTGACCAAATCAAGTCATGAAATTCGAACAGATATGTGGCCTCTTCTGTTCTGGATTCCTGTGACAATCCTTTTAGTAAAATTGAAAAATGCTATATAAAGGCTGATGAGGCAACATGAATAATGTTTTGCCGTACAAAAGGGGAGAGTTATTTCTCACACAAAAAGGAACAGTTTATTGTCATACAAAAAAGTCAAGTTCATGATAGCCTAGAAAGGTCATACTTTATGTTTACTGTTGAAAAAGCATTATTTTATCTGATTTTTGAAGAAGTGAATTTAATATACCTAACATAGCTTAAGCTGAATTTACGAGTAATCATATTTGCAATATGAAATAAAAACAATTGAGTTAAAAATCTGATTTCTGTCATTTCATAGAGCAATACTTAAGTAAGGATCACAAGTGTAATTGAATTGATTGACATTTCTGTGAATTTGTACATTCATTTTCCATGTTGCTTTGTGGTAATATTAACACATTAAACACATACACATATGTGTATTTTCATGGTGTAATTCTTAAAATAAATCAATACAAAACAAAATTTATTTGCTTGCAAAATATGATATAAGTTAAAACTGAAATATACAGTCTTCTCAAGTTTATTTAAGTGATTTACAGAAAAGTTGGAGGAAGATTAGCTTTGAAGTCAACACAGGAACATCAACCATCAAACCAAATCTGCACATTCATCATGTAATGCAAGCTGTTGAAACCAGTTTGAAATGTATCTTTGGTGGTTTGGCCATGGGTGCTAACAATTGTTAATAAAAAATGTGGTCAAGTTGAAAAAAGCCTTCTTATTTGAAGAAAAGTTAATTTCCTGGTCAGAAATGAGAAATTCAAAAGACATCGGCAAAACGGATTTAAAATCCACTGTTTCCTGGAGTACCATACATTGCCCATCATATTTTAGCTGCGACTCATGTAGAGCTCAATTACAAGCAACATATTTTAAAAAATCCTTGTACTTTTTTTCAATTTTTTAATTATATTATTCTTGGTAATGTCTCCTTCTCTATATACATAGCTGTGCTTGGGGTCTGGGCTAAATCTACAAATTTCAAGGATGAGCAGCTGATAGAGGAAAATGTACATCCATGTGTAGGAAAATAACTCTGTGATGACTCAAACCTCACAAAATCTCTATTGAGAAGGCCATTTCACCCTAAAGATCTTAACAAATTCTTTCCACTGAACTCATAGCTCTTTTCAAATAATCAATTTAAGTCCCAATGATTCTATCATATTACATATGTTTTGTCTGCCAAATTATCATAAATATATAGATCTGTATAGGAAACAAGCATTATGAAACAGGTCTGAAATTGGTATACAAAATGTTCTGCATTATCTTCATGTTGCACCAACCCCCCCTAGAAATGTATTTAATGATCTGTCCTGTGTGACCCTAATTTGTCTTTATGATCCTCCCCCATCTTCAGTACAGAAACAAGCCATTATCTTTAACTTCTGTCACCACTGATATTGTACGTACCGTTGTAGAATGGATATCACAATCCCCTAAAATCAAATGATGGCTCTCCCATCGTCTCAAATACTTTGAGTTCATGATTTTACTGACAATGGTCCTCGTGTGGTTGAGTCTGCAGAGCTGGATATCTCCACCAACCAGGAGTTTGTACTTTGGTCCACAATGGGAGTGTTTTACATGGGGTCCTACCACATGGCCATTGACAGTTGGGGAGGCAGGTGGGGTGAGGCAAGGACTACTTGACCCCGAGGGGGACATGGATCTCGGCGAGGTTTTCTTCCGATTGTCTTCATTAAGACCTTCATTATTAGTGTTCGGTTCGGCAGGCATGTCTTCCTCCGCCGCCGCCATGATGGAACTCCACTTAGGCGCACAAGGATCCGTTCAGATCCAGCTCGATTACGACACAACTCCCACCTCCAACCGCTTCTCTACCATTCGATATATCTCCAAAATTGTTTGTCCAGTATTGCTAGTGATTATTTCACATATTCAACGTACAGTATCCGATAAAGAGGTGAAATATCAACATGAAGTTCACGTTTATGGCACAGGTTTGTATATTTATATTTAGTGAGTCACGTGGTTATGACGTCAATATGTCAATAAGATTGAGTGACAGTTCATATAGAAAACACGTGGTATTTGTTGACAAATAAATCGAATGATATAACAGCGTGGAACATAAATGTCAAATTTCATCATTTCGTTAATTTATAAAATAAATCAGCAATATTTTCAGAAGAAGCAGAATATTATAGAATTATTAAATTGAAGTACTGTTTTACTTCAATCTTTACCATAGTTTCAATATCGAATTATTTACTACAATCTACAGCCCACAGGTCAAACAAGAGCAAAACAGTCACCACTAATTATGAAATGAGACTTGTGAGAGCAATATAACTTATTCTTGTTCTCGAGCAGTTATGAATTATTTCTCTTTGCAAAAATATAACTTTTCGTTTGTCACAAAATAAAATGCCTATGTATTCATACCTTGTATTTACTGCTACCATTGAATGTTATCCTTTCCCATAGTCCTAATCAGGGATTTTTGTATCTAGGATGTTATTTTCTTAAATAAGTTTATTAACATAACTATCTGGTAACAATAGATGTTATCTGGGGTGCTCTGTAAAATCATATCCCTTGACTTTAAAAATATCACAAGGTCTCCCAGTATGAATCCAAAAAGGCAGGTCATGACCTTGATCTTAGTAGTGGAACTAATTTAGGTGCACTTCACGATATCAAGCTCTAATCATCTCCCATCAACTTCTCCACATATCAGGTATTCCAGTCTATTTGGCCTGACTATTTGACTTAACTATTTTAATCATTATGAAATCAAATTATCAACATTATATTTGAGAAAAACATGTTGATAATGAATGCTATTTTGTGTGTTCTGTAAAATATAGCATTTAGTCCATTTTGAAAATGAGCTTCCGTGACCTGTGAAAAATAGTTCAAGTTCACCCATTACTTAATTCAGCAGTTAAGTATACACTTTAAGTAGGGTTAAATAAGGTTTATGGGTGCTATTATGTAACGTCTTGCTTCCTGGAAGGTGTAAATAACTGAGAGAATCTAGCATAAAGTATAGCAGACCACGGGCAGCAGGAGTCGCATGCAATGTCAAGTCATACTCTCAATATAGCAAACCATTTCTTTGAGTTCTCAATTTTGTGTGACATGTTTGCTCAAGTATGGCATTATTGATTATTCATGTGAGGACACATCATGATACACTTTCATTACAAATATGAGGAGAGTTACCATGAAAGTTAGTGCGAGAAAACCATGTTAATTTTTTTCTTGAGTGCAATTTAATTTGTGATTTTTTTTAAAATTAATGATCAATAATTATTTTCTCAGATTTTTCCTGTTTTGTGGTTAAAATATGATGTTCACAAAATGAACAGTGTACTTCTCTCATTTTATTTTATCATTTCATCATTTTATTGGAATCTTTTACAATCAATGATCCATTCTGTTCTCCTTATATCCTTTGCATTTTTATATATCTTAAATTTGAAATTTTAGTGATACCTTTTGAACAAAAAAAAAGGCCGAAGTCCTGAGACTTTGCACAATATTAGGGATTATGCAAATTGCTTCAGAAATGATTTGTTCCATATTAACCCAGCTTTAAGAAGTCCATATGGATTACATGTTTCCAATAAGGTGACTCATTCCATCACTCCAATATCACTTTTCCTCAGAAGTTTCAAACTGGAGTAAAATTCAGATGCCAGAATGAGGCACTGGATGTTCCAGGTACCTGAACATGTGGGGAAAAAACATTGTTCGCCATTATTTTTTTAAGTATAAAAATCTGAAACTTATGGAAAATAGATAGGTTCACTTTCTTATTAGCCATATTACCCATGAGTAACAAAGCAAAACTATCTCCTAGTTTCAGTGGAGATTGAGTTTGATGGACTGACACAAATGAAGTGAAATATATTCAGCACAGCTAAAAAAAACTAAAAGCTTTCACAGAATTTGAAGTTTTCAAAAATTTCAATTGGATGTTTAAAAAAAATTATATTCATATTGAGCTTTCATTAAATTTATTTAAACAATCTTTTCAACAAGACTTTGCAATATTTAAAATCCTACACATTATTTGCTGGTAAACTTATTAAAAAAATGTTATTTTTTACTACAACTTAATCTAAATATTAGAACAGTAATTGAGCTTGAAAAATGGTGATGTTCACATGATTTATATATTAAATATTATGAAACTGAATGATGAGCATACAGGTTACAGGATAGAGCAGTTCAAATTAGTTTGATGAAGGTTAATCTCAGTCATTTTTTTCAATGTTTGTCATATTTTCAGGATATTTTTCAAGAACTTTAAAATGGAGGTAGTCTATATTGAAAAGATTATCTTCAGGGACAAATGTATAATGTATAATATTAATTTGCCCTATTGACCTTGCTGTAATGATCTTGACCCTAAAAATATTCTGGGCTATTTTTTTTCTGCTAAATCTTATATCAGAAATATTCCATACTTGGTACAAACAATGATCTTAAAGTGTACCAATGACACCTTTTGACCTCTGAAAATGTAAATAGCAGACAGGCTGTTTTTAAGAATGAACTTTCCATTGTCCTAGGGTAATTACATTTTCAAAGTGGCTAACATTGGAAAACCTTTTTGAAAAAGACACCTCATTTTGGCAAATAAAAAATGTTAAAAAAAATAAGAACCAAAATTAGGTTTATGGCCAGGAGTATTTAGAGCTCTAAACAGTATTTATTCAATAAGCTATCTAAATATGCATTTTTGAAAAGGATAGTTCTGTATGTTCAAGGCCTTGGGTTGACAAAAATAGTAACTTGGGAATTCCAACATTATACTGGTTGGAACACATACTTCAGTTTATAAAAAAAAATTCAGTATTGTATATTTGTACCATCACTTAATTTCAAACAATGGTTAAAGGCCTCAGAGCAGTGCTGGCATTTGCAATTTTTTGTAATGGTTTTTTTTTTTGGCATTTCCTGGCAATGTCCTCAGAGCTCATTATAAATGATCATGGAAGTTATTATCAATACTTTTAGAGAAGATAACATTTGACAGAACAATAGAAAATTTACCCCCTTACAGCATAAGCTTTGCTGATATAGTCAACAAAGCTGAAAATGAAGATAAACTTTGTGGAGTAACACTAAAAAATACTAAAATAAATATGCAATATATACGAACAGAAGATTGTTTAAAATCTCAGAATGGGGTTACCGTAGTTCTATAATAAAATATGGTGACAAATTACATCTGATCAATGAAAACACAAAAAATCCTATAGAGATGGATAAAAGGGATAAACACTATTCTTTTTCTTTTTAAATCATGTTTATTCCTGAGATATGACACAAAATAACTAACAAAATGATCATTATTTACTGTCAAGCCATTTTTTCATTGTTTAAGATAAACAGTGGTGAACATGTAGTTATGGATACAAAAACAAATTTACTCAGGAAACATAACAAAAACAACAAAAATCGAGACAATTTTTATGATTAAGCAATGATCACTTTAATTCAATGAAATCTGCAATGTACAATTTGAAATGCTATGAAAAATTCCCATAATGTTGACAACTTCTATTGGATCACAAACAAGCATAAGATGTAGTGCCAACTTTGCACTGCAACTCCAGAACTTCCATCAATTTGAATGGATGATACAATGATTTTATTCCTGTAGAGTGTTGAAGACAGCTTCTTTACTTTTCAAAAAAGACATTTCCAATGCCCACCAACTGACTTTTAAAACCCCAAACTTCACTTTACATTTAATCAGTTATTATTTGTAAATCATAAATCATACCCATTGGACTAGACTGAGGATTCATCAACACATAAAGATTCAATGAAAGGGATGATAAATTACACATGAGAGAAATTAATCAAAGAGAGTGCTGAAAATCAATTCTAAGAATATCCTCTTTTGCCTTAATATATTTATTCTGACTATGGCACAGATATTTTAACATGGCAATAAGGCTTCTTTTGAAGACCTTGCCATACTTTATGTGATATACTCAATGAACAGTCCCTAGGACACAAGCTACTTGAAAACAAACACAAAGCAACATATATTTTTGTAAGATGAAGTTTCAGCTACTGTGTGAATGTGATGAGACTGCTCTGGGTAAAATCAGAATAATGCTCTGGGTAAAATCAGAATAATCAATATATATATATATATATATATATATATATATATATATATATATATATATATATATATATATATATATATATATATATATATATATATATATATATATATATATATATATACATACATATACATACATACATACATACATATACATATACATATACATATACATATACATATACATATACATATACATCAGCATGAGAGAAAATGACTAGCAGAAAGAATGCTGTGAAACGCTTAAAAGGTATATTTAAGTAACAGAGGTGACAGACTGGTTTCTCATAGAATATTGATATGAGCTTAATTCTGGCACTTTTTATCTGTTGATATAACACTAATTGGAGGTATTATTTTCCTATAAATATGTGGAATGCAAATGGTAAATTAAAATGTTCAGACATCATAGACATCCTGACCTTACAATTCTAATTCTACCCTCTCTGTAATGTTATAAATTTTATGACATAACTCTTAACTAAACAAATCACAATTGTGGAATATAACATTTCAAATAATTAATAATTAATCACTTATACAAATCCAGGCATCCAGTCAAATTTAAAGAAAATTCGAAGGAAGATGGGAATTTGTTATGCCAAAAATATCAAAACTAAAGAATTTCATAAACTGTTTTGAAAAATAGAAATATTTCACTGCCCAATTGCAGGTCAATAGGTCACCTTCCAGTTTTTCAATAAATAGCAATTTCTCAAAAACAAAAAACATAGGAAAATATATGGCATGCAGGATAATTCTTGGAAAATATAAGACTGCTAGGAATTCTCGAAGAATACTTTGATTTAGAAATATGCTATGCGCTGGCTCTTATCAATCAAAATCAGTCTGTTACTCAATAATATTGTCTCTTAATAATGTAAGACACAGACTTTATAACCGTTTAAGATCTGCTACAGTTAATTTACATTGATTCCATAAATGTCCATGAATAACTGAGTTTGGCACCTTAATCATTGCTGCCTGAATTCCACGCTGGTTAGAGGGCCGGTTTTGAATCACTCCTCTCCAAGAGTTGGAAGCTGGATGATATGCTCGCACACAGTTATACTTGTCTCCAATATCTATGTCCCCAATGAGAAGAATCTCATCTCCAAATGCAATAACTGAGTCGATATGAGTGCTCTCCGTCATAGTGCACATTGCAACGTTCTTGCTAATTGCAGTCCAATGTTTGTGTTGAGTGGAGTACACTTCTGTGGAGCAGAACTTCATCCCAGTTCCACAATACATGGCACTGGGACATTCCATCCTACGTAAACCCCCAAACACATAGACGTCATCTCCCCGACCAACGGCGCGGGCATCAAACCGTCGCTCCTTCATAGGTGCTACAGAGGACCACATCTCTGAGCGTGGGTCAAAACATTCTACTGCCTCATATAATTTCCCCATGATTCCTCCTCCTATCACATAGATTTTCTTATTAGCTACTGCATAAGCAGACCATGCTCTCTTGAGATACATATCTGGCAGGGATCGCCACTTGTTGGTATATATATTATATTCTTCTACACTGACTAATGGGTCTGACATGTCATTGCTACCTCCTATAGCAAATATCTTGTCATCTATGGTAACCAAACCAAATCCCACCCGGGCGTGGGACATTGGGGCAATGCTGGTCCATGTGTCCTGTACAGGATCATATTTCTCTCCACAGTTCAGAATACGACCCGTATTGTCTCGACCTCCAACTGCATACAAATGTCCACCTACAAAGAGACAGGTTTCAATTTCAGGTACTTAAATTTGGAAAATCTCTTGAACATTCAAATTGTGTAAACTTAAATAATATACACCAGGAAGCTGACAAAGTACAAAGAACATCACTGATCCAATAAGTGTTATTTTCCCATATATTCATATATTTGGCCATAACACATCACATAATCAGCATAAATAGTAGAATTCACTCTTTTTGTTTCAGATGTATTCTCAAAGATAAGATAAGGTGAATCTTTATTTCAGGTTGTTTCTTTGAAAAATCAATATCTGATAACCAATTTTTTATTGTAGAACCAGTGGTTGCTGTCATATCAAAAATCCTCTTTGACCTTGGTGTGTTTGACCATGGCAAAGAATTCCATCCCCCATTTTGACCATGATTTTAAGAAGCAGATCCCTAAAAAAATTGGCTCCAGTCATTCAGTAATGGCTCAAAATGAATAAAATCTCCTTCGAGTAGGCTATTTGACTAAACTAATTTTAAAAAGAGAAGTAGAGAGTACATAAATTAATTGAAATCACACGGTTTAATCACATGGTCAAACCGGTTCTGGTTATACAGAGGAATGGTCAAACAGTGGCCCATGTAAAACAGCAAGTCACCAGAACCAGTAGTGACCAGGTCAAGACATGTGACTGAGAACTTACCTGCTTCTACTAAGCCATGGCCTATTCTGGGAGTGAACATGGAGGCTAAGTCAATCCATGGCCCACATCTAGGTTCAGATCCGCTGTGAGGAGCTTGACATCGAACATTTCCCTTGATCTCCACAATGTTATGATCACTGCAAATCAATCACACTGCTCAATGCATTTTCTTCTGACAACCCAATTTATGTTATTTTTGGGAAGATTTATGAGAAAACTTTGACTGAGCTTAGTGGTGTTAAGTGACCGACATTCCTTGTTATTACCGAGCATTACATTATTCTAGGAATGACATACCATATTTACTTGAATATAAGACAAGGTTTTCTAACCCAAACCTTCAGTTAATGTTAGGAGGGGGGGTGGTCATATACATGAGGGCAACCTCAGGACGGTGATATATGGCAAGAATAATTTACTTTATCAGCGTGAAAATTAAATAAACTTCAATCATACTGTCCAGATACAAACTCCCCCAATGCTGATAAAATTAATAACTTTGGCTTGTAATTAATACACATAGAAATATTTTACGTCTCAACAGTAGTCCGCCTTCATTCAATAAGTGTAAATTGTGCAAAAGTCTGAGAAAATGTGAGTAACAATGCTTAAATATGCTTACGCAACATGAGGTTGCCATTCTGAAAAGTGGAAGTGACGAGAGAAGCTCTTATTTTTGGTACGAAAACGATTGGAGCCCCGCCAGTGTATTAACTTGCATTGAAATATTAATATAATGCACAATGATGTATCCATGACACTGCATATTTACATAATTTAACGTCTCAACAGTAGTCCGCCTTCATTTAATAAATGTAAATTATGCAAAAGTCTGAGAAAATGTGAATTTAACAATGCTTTAATATGCTTATGCAACATGAGGTCTAGGGCATCATATCATTGGATTTCATCGATACGATACGATATATATCGATGATTTATCAATATTCAATACATATCAATATTACTGAACCGAAATAGAAGAATAATTGACTGTCTTTATCGGTACGGGTACAAGCTCCCCAAACGGCGATATATTTAATATCTTCAGCTTAAAATATGCACAGAAATATTCTACGACGTGTCAACAGTAGTCCGCCTCCTATTAATAAGTGTATATATTGCTCAAATCGGAGAAAATATGAGTTTAACAATGCTTAAATATGCATACGCAACACGAGTTCGTCATTTCGAAAACCGGAAGTGACGGGGAGAAGCTCTTATTTTTGGCGCGAAAACGATTGGAGTGCTGTCACAACGTATTCATTCCCATTGAAATATTGATATATTGCGCAATGATGGATCCCTCAGTCGTCGTATTTACATTTGAAAGATTAAAAAACTTACGATGCGTAAAATATCGAGTCAAAAATCTGTGTTATTATGATGATATGAGGGCCCAATTCGATTCAAATAATATATCGAAGCACCAGTATGACAATACCGGTTATCGTATCGATGTCTGTATACCGGTATATCGATAATATCGCGTACCGGTGTGATGCCCTAATGAGGTCGCCATTCTGAAAAGCTGAAGTGATGGGGAGAAACTCTTATTTTTGGCACGAAAACAATTGGAGCTTCACCACAGTGTATTAACTCCCATTGAAACATTAATATATTGTGCAATGATGGATGCCTGACACTACGTATTTACCTTATTTCAGGGATCCATTGTTGCACAATATACATGTCTACATGTTCTACATGCTCAGTCTACATGTTCTGGCGAGTAACCAAAATCCTTAATATGAAGGCCTGTACTTACTGTTCACCGGGTCCCTCACCACCGGTCAGCACAATCATGTTAGTGTAGCCACGCTGCTTGGGTGTCTTGTCATCTCGCCTCATTCTCACCACAACACTCTCCAACTCACACTCATGGATCAACTCATCTGCTATCACATACTCCTGCAATCAAACCCACATCTCATTCCAAAACATAACTCAACCTGTCTAAAAACTTTAAATCCAAACATTTAAATAAATGACACTAAAACTGAAATTCAAGTCTTTGCTCTGAAAAAAATGCCCTTTCATCAATTGCAACTATATTGCACACATGAAATGGAATGCTTCAGACAAATGTACTACTAATATCAACTTTGCTCACTGACCCTATTTAATTAGCTTCACTTATCTTGTTTCCATGATAGATTAAACAGACTACTTGTGCTTGTCAAACTAAAACATGTTTGGAACTGATCTGTAAGTAAGTGAGCAAGGCAATTCAAAAGCCTGACCTGTAAATATCTTTCATCAAGTAGTCCCATGTGCACACAAGATGTAAGCAGATCATGCAGTTCGGTTTTGCGTGACACAACATCATGTCGAACCCAACGCATGACACAGTCAAAGATAGCATCCTCTGTCTGAACAGAGAGAGTGTTCCTCTTCAGAATGTCCTTCACTTTCTCTGATGACAACTGCATGAACTCATCTGCATAGGTCACTTCTCTGAAAATAGGACACCCATTTTATCAAACTTGAACACATGATTTAGATTGAAATCAATCAAAGATGCAACAGGAAAACCAAATATAATTATCACCCATTTTAAATTTTGAAATGTTTTTTTTTTTTATAAATTGGTGCATAATTCTTTAATATATGATTAATTCTTTAATATATGATTAATGACTTGAAATTAAAGTTCTGGTGAAAGTTACACATCTTAATGACACTAAAACCGAAATTTAAGTCTCTGCTCATAAATACATAAATACAACTTTCAGTTACACTCAACTTTGAAAGTATCATATTCACAGTTTCAAACAAACTATAACTTGTAAAAAGAGTTGGCATAAATGGCCAAAAGTATAAAAGCCAGCAGGATCTTGTTGGGGGAAACATGAGAAACATGGAAAAAATCACATTTGCAATTTCTCCTGAAAATATTTCTGGCCACTCACCCAAAATGTTCATCAATGAAATTAGTAGCCACATGGAGAATTCTTGGGCATGTGAAGCGTTCAGCAAAGTCTCTAATTCCTAAGGCATTTCCAACAGTGATGCATTGTTCCAGATAATCACAGCACAGGTCTTTGAGGTCACTCATCAATAATAAGTCAGCAGCCTGTAGAACATCCTGTAACATTTTTGAAATATAGCAATAATATTGTAAAGCCCATCTCCTAACAGTATGGAAATCAATCTATCATGAATTACTTTTGAAACCTTAAAGTGTTGGCTCTCTAGTGTCTTAAATGCTAAAATAAAATGACTTTGTCCAGTTGGTAATTTCACATCTTGATGAGATCTTGGCCATGATGAGATCTTGGCCATGTAAATTCAAAAATAAAACACACAAAAAAACAGATGTTTTCCTTTGAAAAGAGGATATAAAATTGCTTCTCTTTCATCAATTTGTTATAAAACAACTAATCAGAAGTGTAAATGTTTGGATATGAGGGCAGTGATGTTTAGTTTTTGCATGTTTAGTCATTATATGCTATTAAACTTACCTGGATATTCTCCTCATGCAGAACTATGACAGATGTGTAGATATAGTCTAAGATTTGTTCAAATGTGGCACTTGTCAGGTTCTCAATGTGAGGCTGTGAGTTTGATTTCTTTAATGGTCCCCCAAACCTTTCCTCATATTGATAACATGCTCTGAAGCAGACAGAAATGACCAGTTAAAAACAAATGCATTGCATGACAGAACAAATAGTGTTACACATGTATTTTAAAAAGTGGTTTTATTCATTGTAATTATCTATTGGACTTTAATTTGGAGTACTGCCAATCAAGTTGGCAAGAATTATTTTCACTTGCTGTGGCTGAATCTTTTGAATCCCCAATTTAAGCAACATATTTCAACCCAAGCTATCTAAAACTGCATTTTGTAACAGAGAAATATCTATTTTCTGCAATATTAGAGTGACTATCAGGTATGTGGCAGAAGGGGTAAACTGCGATCACAGCCTGCTGCACCAGACAGGAAGGGCATCTCAGGTCGTGACCCACATTCAGTCAGACAGCCTTTGTTTGATTCTTTGAACTTTCATGACCTAAAGTACCTCTCCCCGGTAGACCTGAAATAATTTCATATTTCTGTGTAACATATTTGTTGTTATAAACAATTTGCCTTTGAAGGCTACATAAGTGATCATGACAATCTGGCAAAATATTCCAGCTCAGCTGAATCCCAGAACTGTCAGTGTCACTCAGCTGTGACACTAAATACCTGAAGTAAGGGCTCGCCGCAGAAAGTACGTTGCGCTGAACTGGAACCTGCACATTTTCCAACATCACAGCCCCATCGCATAGAGCAGGATTCTTCCTGCTGTCATTGAGCGCGTTTAAGAGTATATTAGCATGAAGGGGATGTGACAATCGCTTCTCGTTTGCCTCTCCTGCTGCATCCATCTGACTGAAAGAAGCCATCTTGGTCACGTGACTCACAATCTCTGAGAAGCTTGAAATTTCCACCAGAGGGCGGCGTGGCATACTCTCATAAGGCAGAATAACAAAAAACAAACAAAAAATACAAAATTACAAAAAAAACTTAATTCAGTGAAATTTTGAATTAATACAAAATTTGAGCAACAGCAAAATTTAAATCTAAATTAAAACCAAACTTTGAATAGATTGCTGCATGATAGTTATTTTTGAGGAAGATGAAAAAGGAAGGATCAGCAACAGACTTATGTAGAATTCATATACCTTGGGATGAAGAATTATAGCCATTATGTCTATAAAATGATCGAGGATTCAGATTTTCATTCCAAATTTTTACATTATCCAATTTTTATTGGCTTGTTTTGTATTTTCACCTTTAAAGTAAAGCATTGTTTGAAATTCCTGTTGTAGTTTTTTTAATATTCATTCTTTGGTTATTGATGACATAACATTTCATAATACTATAGTAAATGTATCAAAGATGACACATATTTTGGCAGAGATATTCACTGAACATCATGGTTTAATTTTCTAACTTGCCAGTCTTTGTTCCAATAACTAAACATAAACTTGGAAGAAAAAAGATAATAAAAATGGCTTTTTCAGTATCTTAATTTTTGTAATGGCAATTTTAACTCATTTTCATAACTATAATATTCATATGAAATGAATGTACAAATCTCTTCAAGAAATTATCTAAATTGTCTGAACTAAGCAGAGAAATAAATACATATCCCCATAATCAATATAAAAAACAAACGTTTAAAATCGTGGTTTTGATGAATTTAAAAAGTTTTGAATAAGGAATAACGTTAAAACCTTTTGCACCTCTATTGCGTCTTCATGATAATGCCCAAGACCGAAGATGGCAACTATGATGTACATTTTAGCTCTGCTGTGACTTCAGCTCGCAGAACTTTAGGAGTGTGGAAATTGTCTGTCCGTCCCGTCTCTCAACATTTCTTTAAAAATCTTCTTCTCCAAAACTACCAGTAATATATGTTTCATATTTTATATAGAGGTAGATATAGAGGTGAAGATTCAGATTCCTTCAAAGCTTAGTTATGTTATCATTGAAACTTTGTACTGAGCATACCCGAGATTTCTGTACACCATTTCCTCTTGTAAGTGGTTACTGAGATATGCTCCTTACAAAAGTAGGATCATTTTCTCGGACTTAAGATATTCTCGTTACCATGGTTTATTACTTTCAGTGAAATCGATTATTAAACAAGATATCCATTAAAATGGAATGGTCGGTACTTTTATCCCACTTTAAAACTGCTGTACAAGTGTAAGAAAACAGTGTTAAGTTATTAATTTAAAAAGGGTTCTCAAGACAATTAATTGAATTGTTGACATTTGAACTGTTCTAAATAAATTCACTTCTGTGTGGTGAATGGAAATGAAACAAGTACCAGAATGATCAGCACACAATATACTTACCGACTGAACTACAACAATGCCTGTAAAATGCCATCTTGAGGACTAAACATGTTTAGCTGCACCCCATAACTTTATCTAGAGTTTAGCAGGCAGGGGTAATCCAAGGCAGCAATGAAGCTTGGACACTAAGTTATCTCAAATCATCCCTGTGATGTGGTCATCATCTCTCTCTCTCTCTCTCTACTCTCTGTGGGGTACTTTTCACAACTTATCACCTCTTGGTGTATTTTAAGATGTTATGCATGATACTGAAAGGTTCAAGAGAGCTTTAGTCCACTGCATGGACACTGTGGCATAGAGAGTGAATGGATGGTATCAATTGTAAGAGTGGCCCTCTCTAGGTCAGATGATCATGAGATTTCTATGCTACATGTCAGAAGGAAGAATGTTCCACAAAATTATAATTTGAATTGTTTAAAAAATGGAGGTGTATTATTTCAAAGCTAATATCATAGAATTACAGTATCCTGATGATTATCATGGTGACAATCAAGCAAGTAAGCTCCCTACATCATAAGTTTGTGCAGGCTGTGGGGGGAGCATATTACATGCATATTCCAGACTAGAGAGTGTGGAGGTCGAGACAATTCTTACACTGGGGAGTGAATGAGAAAGAACCAAAAGAGACTGTCCGACAGAGTCACAATAAAAATCAATCTCACTCCAAATGGCCTGTCTCCACAAAGACCGACCAAAAAGAGAAGATTACATTGCACAATTTCTATGTATTTATTATTTTTTCAATTTATGGATGTAGGTTGACTTTCTTAATAGGTTTGTCTGGGACAATAATCATAATCCCAGGCATGTAGACAAAATGATAACAAGAACAATATAATTGAAGTAATGTGCGTTTCTGCAAGATGACAAGTTATTATTCTTTAAGTTATTATTCCTTTTAATATATTTCTTTACCTTTATGTAATTAATTTAACCTTTGAAAACGTAGCATTATTCAATGAAAATAATCCTCATCACATTGTTTAATCAATACTTTGCCAAGGGTAACGACTTATTTCAGAAAGCAGAAATCTAATGAAAGCCAAAGGCTTAGGAACGACTTGTATTTATGTATATAACCTTGGAGTAATTATTTATTACTCCAAGATATAACTTACAAAATGAGACCATGGTTATATAACCCTTGGAAAAATATTTAAAAATGTGTAAATTTGTCAGCGACATAAAGGTTTGATGAATGTCTTTTGGAATTATTGCCAAAGTTAATAATATTTTACTGACATATGTTAATATATGTCCCAATATACTACGTAATATGTACTCTCAATTGTCCCATGATCAGATGGGTAACTTGATTGACACTTATTTCATCAAAAGGGGATGGAAATAGTCTCATTGGTAAATAGAATGGATAATTATAGATATGATTGATTGTTTGGTGGTATAGGGAAATTTAGTAAGCAGTAATTATAAGGTATAGATGGAAATTACATACATTGGCAGATGGATTATAATTATCACGGGCCACAAATCTTTACAATAAAATATCGAGAGAAAAAAATCTGCCCTTATTTATCAATTTACTCGCTAAAGTTATATTTAGAAGTCATATAAGAGTCAGTAACACACGTATAAAGATATCAGCAGACACAAGTTTTAATACAAAATACACAACAACATAAGTACATGTGGTTCCATAACTTCCATTTGTATGTTTCATTTCGTCCTTTTAACCCGTGTAGAAACAGGGTGCATGTATACATTTAACACTTTCAATACACAATATTGTATGAAAATAAGGGAACAACACTAAATGTTTGTCCTCATTTGGTGGTTAATCTTATATTTATCATTAGATCTTAACACATATCCGAGGTTCATTTCCTTCATATAAAAAATTATAAAATGTGAATACGACATATTTTAAAAGATATCATTCCTCATTTTCCCAATTGCAAATTGCCTGTCACACTGATAAGTAATTATAAGCGGAAAGGTATTAATTTCAATAGCAATTTATATGACCGTTTTTGGTACGATCAACAGGAATTCATTGTCTAACACCGGACACTTTAGCCGGTCCCATAGTTGGCGCCTCCTGATTTTTTCAACTCTATTCGGATGTGTTCTTCGTCAAGCTCTTCTCTGTCTGAGGACTGAATCTCAACAGCAAAGTTCTGAAAAAAAATGCACAACAATATTACATGCCTTTTTATAACTTGAAGTTTGTGAACCCAGTTAAATGACAAGACCGCCAGAGTCATTTGAATATGTTTTAGTGATTTATCCACTTGAATCAGACAAGGTCATCAATAAAAATAAATAATATCTATTTTGTGTTTTTATTCCTGATTGATCATCATATAATAGGTACATTATGTAATGGTGTCATTAGAAAGGGGGCGTGGTATTTTATGAACTTTGATTATGCTCTGATTTAATGCCGGAGATATATTTGGGCAAGATAAATGCCTACATACCTGAACGATTCCTTTGACTATAGTCTTATCTGTGCTCATCTTTGCCCGTTTCATGGCACCGACCTCGGGACCAATCCATGTTATTAAGGCAAATTTTGCTCTCTTACTCATCTCATCTCCAGTGGTAATTCTTACATATCCGAACACTCTCTCATCATCTAGAAGCACAATAAAATATCACATTTGTGTACCTAAAAAATTCTGTGATAAACAACTCCATTTACATCAAATATTACAAGAATAAAACTGGCAGCATTTAAAGTATGGAAGGTCCATAATGGGATGGTATTCTGCAAACCCCGGATTTGTTACATAAAACAATCTACACCCATTCACCATTCACCTAGTCAATAACATGTAGCATCACATAATACAATTTCATACTTGCATTGTCAGTGTATTGGAAGCCCCACAATGTAACATATTTTTTTCTGTGGTTCATATTAAAATATTTACTTCTCAGTTTAATGTTTTAACCTTATTATAAAAGACTGAGTTTGTATCAATATTAGCATTTTATATTTGGTAATCATATGAGATTTGTATGGGCATAGGATCATAAGATCTAGGTTTCACCGCATCCTTGTCATGTCCTGTTAACCCTCAGTGGTGATTAATGTTAATGAACGCTGTCTGAACAAAATGACCTAATTTAGCATGGCATGTGCAGACAAACACACATGTCAATGTGCCAAACTCACACCAGGTTGTGTTTGAACATTTGATTTACATTCCTAAAATAAAACTAGCTCATATATTTTTAATATGTGATAGAACACTGAAACATTTTCTAGGAATATGCGATTTAAAGCTAAATCGGATGTTGATTTTCTCAGATATATCAGAATATAAATTTGTAATTTGTCATATCATATCCTGCTGCAGATACTGACATGTCACACAATATTATAACCTGACAACCAGGATCTGCATGCAATCTGTGAGCTTATTCCTAGCGCTCTGTGATGCAACTCCGTTAACTTCGGTCGAAAGAGATCCATCAAATAAATTATTATTATATGTTTACGAATACAATTTTGCAATTAATTAAATTCTGAACATTGAATTGTTGGCACACTAAGTATAATATCGTAGCGAGCCATACTTTAACTTAGTAAAATGGTGTTCACAAACATCGTCCATAAACTACTTAATTTCAAGATGATTTAAAATTATTTTTTTTAATGTATTGGTGGTTATTGTAAATAAATATATTATGTCTGGCAAATCGATGTTTATTTTTCACCTATATCGTGATATAATATCAAATTTTCTCTCAGAATTTACAATGATTTGAGCAGGAAATGGAAAGATATTGCGGAACTCTGTAGCACTTCCTTAAAAATGTGTAATTACAATTTGCACTGTCTTATTACAAATATATTTTGTACTTTACATTTGTTAACCAGTCATGATAATAAGTTATTGTGGACGGGGCTGAGTCTCGTGCCTCTTTCGCCAGTGTTTGTTGGATATTTCAATCAACACACAAAAAACCTCTATATCGCGAATTGGGTCTGCTCAATCTAAAATTTTATATATATATATATATATATATATATATATATATATATATATATATATATATATATATAAAATGTAAATTTAATATGGTTAATGCAGAGTGTCACCTGTAGGTCACAGACCTGATTATATCAAGCCCATTGATAGGTGATAGCATACATGATAGGAATCATGTTCTATTACACAATGCTGGTCTTATGCAACATGTCTTGTGTAAATAAACACTAGACCACATACAATGCCGTGTAGTATTCAGGAAACTACAACTTTCTAAAATTATCACCATTTCCTTTATTGGATATATAGAAAAAGCTTTATTTATTTTTAATTTGAGGAATTTTTTTTCAACCCCCTAACGCGATTATATCGTATACAAGCAAGCACGCGTCATTTCATTTGCCAAATTTGCCATCCTGAAACACCAGTCACATAATGTTAGATCGGTAGCAAAATATCATTAAAATGGTTACTTTGATTAAAATGATTACTT
Organism: Amphiduros pacificus; assembly: GCA_949316495.1. Lineage (NCBI taxonomy): Eukaryota > Metazoa > Annelida > Polychaeta > Phyllodocida > Hesionidae > Amphiduros > Amphiduros pacificus. Next base: position 42,539,794 of record OX439001.1, on the reverse strand, counting down.
TGATTATTTCTTCATTATTTCTTACATATGCGGACAAAAGCTCTATCGGGCCTTTATTGACATTTCTCCTATGAAAACTAATGGAAATATGAACAGTTCTTTTAAGTCGACTTGACTGAGCTTTGTTTCGCTCCTCCCACAAATGTTGGAATATAATTCTCCAAGCTCAAATGAACCCTCACAGCACAGAAACAATTCACGGGGGTGTTAACAGTCAAGGAATCGAAAATGAATGATATGTCAATCGGAACGTGTAAGATAGTTATTATAAAGGAAATAACTATATTATTCTGTATCTAGGATTGAGATATGTGCATAACACATCCAATAAAGAAAAAAAAAAATGATAAATTTACCTCATAGGAAAAATGTACATGCTACAGAACTGACTTTTTGTCATGATCTAATAAAATTACATATATATAAAGACAAGTTATTTTTACCTGTCAAATTATTTTTTAGCATGTGTATATCTTTGCATCTGTCGAGGATGCACGCGATCAACATTTACAAAAGCCACACAACATATATATCCCGGGATATATATTCTTATTATAATTTCTTTATATCACAAAAAAAAAAAAATTTGCACCGGCCAAGAAGGTCATATTGTGATATCTGTTTTGGCCAAATATAATGACCATCAGAAAATAAACAGGAAATGAAACCAAGGATATGCGAGATGAGCAAAACAAATGAAATACGCCATTTAACATATACACATCTTAATTGTCCCAATAAAAAAAGCCTCGCATGCCGATCAGTGGCGGTTGAGCTCTGCAGTCGTCTCGCACCCGATCCAAATCATTTCATTTTGTATGATTGAGAAGAAACACAGTTCTAGCTCTGCGGCGACTGTATCAAACTCCGTTTGAATTTCTAACTGACGCGCAAATTGCATTTGGGATAAACTGATAAAAATCTTAATTTAGAAATATTGTTTTTAAAATATAGATTCCATTTATTGCAGATAAATATGCCACCCGATTTCAATTTGATTTTTGTACTTCCTTAATGTTAAACTGTTCCTGAATTTAGTGTTTTTCTTCTATTGTTTGATATAAATTATTATAAATGAGATAATGCATTTCCCAGATTAGACTGACAAGTTGTTCGTTTCCTTGATTCTGTCAGAAATTTTGAGATATATTGATGTAAGTTCACTCTTCATAACTGATATTCCTATTAAAGGGAAGCCATACACATTTCGATTGTTAAAAATACCACTTCTCAAAAACTGTGAAAACATTGTTGGTGTCCCTTTAATAGATGCGTGTGATGTGTTTTAATAGAGACATTTATTGTTTAAATATCTCTGGTTAAAAGATGCCACCATACACCTTCAACACTTCATAAACCGTACAGAAATTTAACAAATATATATAATACAAGAAGGTATGAAAGGCAAATATGTGTAAAATAAATAGTGATATGCCTGTGTATATTATATAATGAAAAATAGGCATGTCATTTATTATTTAGTCAAGAGTAAATGTAAACCTTGCATGCCAGGCATTGTGTTACAGTCAAAGGTCAAGTCAATTTAAAGGACAATATCCTTACACAATAACCACACTTATATATGATTTGCAAATCTCTTGTCTTTATCAGCTACATCTAATATTACATTTAATCGACATAGTCACACTATAAAAAGTAGCTGTAGAAATACAGCAACTTTTGTTGTCTTTTAGGGCAATTTCTACAATACCTAAATTCAAAATATATACAATAGTTCCTATTAAATTAATAGATTTTAACAAAACCAGATGTTTAAAATTGGGGAACAACGAAATATAAAATTATATTTTTCAAAAGCTAACTTCACATTTCTTGTTATATCCGCCTTTTGCAGAAGTCTTGAAAGAAATGTCTCAAAAATATGCCAGAGATCGTGTGCCAAAAGGGCAGCATCGGTAAATAAAAGTTACTGCTAATTTACAGCCACGTTACTGGCAACTGTGTTATAAATTAACAGTACATTTACTTTTTACATTGCAATATAATAACTATCTTATGATAAATATATATATATATATATATATATATATATATATATATATATATAATTTCACATGAGATTACTCAATGGTCAAATATTGACACTCAAGGAGGAATGGACGTGAGCCAGGTAACATAGAAGCACCATTAGCCCGTGCATGGTGACACTTAAACACACCCCCAAACATGTAACCCAGACAACCATTGTACCAGAGACATTGTACAAAAGATGGCCACGTCTGTATTCATTGTTATTTTTTGTTCACATGCGCTTTACTCCATTTCGCCTTTTGAACATACATAAAATATTTCATCCAAACGATTTCGAATGTCCAAAATAATAATTTATGAATGAAGGAAATGTATTTCTTATTATGCATAAAACATTGCTCAGCTATATATCAGAGGTGGTCAAGAACACTGGTCAAAGTGGCATGATTAACCTTCCCTCGCCTCTGATTAACCTTCCCTCGCCTCTGATTAACCTTCCCTCGCCTCTGATTAACCTTCCCTCGCCTCTGAGGAATTAGTTAACTACCATATGACACAGTTAGGTGGAGGTTGAAGGAGAAATTGTTACAAATTAGATATGAGAACGTTTACTTGCTTTATGAATCAATATGACCATTATCAGTTATTATTAGTTGTATGGACTTGATTCAGGATGTGGGGCAAATGTTATCAGGGCGAATACATAAGCGACGCGACATTCACTGACCAAAGGGCATCGGCAAATGTTAGTCATTACGCCACCCCACCATTGATCATACAAATATATGAAAAGGTCATTTTTTTAAGTATCAATAAATTTCGATTTATTACTGTACAAATAAGTCAAGAATGATATGACATATGCACCCAGAGAATTCCTACGAACTATTTCTCTGTGTGTGCAGGTGGGAGGATAAATATTATAATGTAAATGTGCACAGGGAACTTTAGATATGATCTAAATGTGCATGATACTTTTTTCTCCATAGTATACTCTTGACCCTGTGATTTATGTGCGTGTGACTAATATACTAAACTAGGCATCCCTAACAGTTCTCGGGGCTCTACGAGAATCTGTAAATAAGACAATATTTAAATCCTCAATAAGACATGCAGGGATATAGGGCTTATCATGCTTATGTGTAATCTACCTGTTGGCAGATAAAAGTTGCCTGTCATTATCACAAGTCTCTATCACACGGTGTCACCACAAAACAAATAGCATGCCCTGCCTGGGTGTTGGCAAATAGACAGTCGTGTTATCTTACCTCCAAACTTCTCTTGGAAATGAGGATATTCTGTCCCAATTGATTCTAATATTATACTATTGCCATCGAATTTGAACACCGCCCTGTAGATAGAAATATACAACAATTAGTTTTAATTACCTATAGTATGTGTCATCCTTACACGACATAAATGAGTTATACCTGGTGGGTCCAGGGTGTGGCATCTTCTGGTGACAAGAAATGGCACTTAGCCTCACGTGCATGCATATCAATCTATACCAAAGCATATAACATATATTCATTAGTCAGACCATGATTTGACCTGGAGATATAGTCTGTATATATATGTATCATGTATTCAATGTCATTATGAAGTCTGTGAATGTACACATTATGTCATCTTGCATATGGCACAATTATATCTATAGCATAGTAGTAATATTAAATCTAACAATTAGTTTAGTATTGATATCTTACCAGTTGGTATCTGATGCATCATTCCTGACATCATCATATGCTGACTTTACAGCCTCTTTGTCTATATCAGTCGACATCTTCACGTTAGGGAATAGTAAACTAAATGACAATTAAATGTCGGCTGGTAAAATGATATGAAATCCGGACCCACCCACCAGTTCCGTATGTGCACAGTGTGTGATCCCCTCTCATGTCATGCCACGCATCAAACCATAGCATGTCACTGGTATCCTACTGAGTAGGTAAATAAAGTTACTCTGCAAGTCAACGCACATGCCACGCACCAAACCATATCATGCCACTGGTATCCTACCGAGTAGGAAAATAAAGTTACTCTGCAAGTCAACGCATATACCACGCATCAAACCATAGCAAGTCACCGGTATCCTACCGAGTATGTAAATAAAGTTACTCTGCAAGTCAACGCACATGCCACGCATCAAACCATAGCATGTCACCGGTATCCTACCGAGTATGTAAATAAAGTTACTCTGCAAGTCAACCATAGCATGTCACTGGTATCCTACTGAGTAAGTAAATAAAGCTACTCTGCAAGTCAACGCACATGCCACGCATCAAACCATAGCAAGTCACCGGTATCCTACTGAGTAGGTAAATAAAGTTACTCTGCAAGTTAAAGCACATGCCACGCATCTAGCCATAGCGTTTCACTGGTATCCTACTGAGTAGGTAAATAAAGTTACTCTGCAGATCAACGCACATGCCACGCATCAAACCATAGCATGTCACCGGTATCCTACCGAATAGGTAAGTAAAGTTACTCTGCAAGTCAACGCATATGCCACGCACCAAACCATATCATGCCACTGGTATCCTACCGAGTAGGTAAATAAAGTTACTCTGCAAGTTAAAGCACATGCCACGCATCTAGCCATAGCGTTTCACTGGTATTCTACTGAACATGGTAAATAAATTTACAAGTCAATACACATGACATGCATCAAACCATAGCATGTCACTGGTATCCTACTGAGTAGGTAAATAAAGTCACTCTGCAAATCAACGCACATACCACACATCAAACCATAGCATGTCACTGGTATCCTACTGAGTAGGTAAATAAAGTTACTCTGCAGATCAACGCACATGCCATGCATCAAACCATAGCATGTCACTGGTATCTTACTGAGTAGGTAAATAAAGTCACTCTGCAAATCAACGCACATACCACGCATCAAACCATAGCATGTCACTGGTATCAAAATAATATATAAATACGATAAATAATAATAAAACAATTACCATGCCAAATCGAAATAGGTCAAGGAGATTATAGTATCTGACAGCCATTTGTGGTTTCAACAAAATGCCTTAAAAATAAAAACATATTGAATATTTGTTTTTCTTTTACATTCAGAGGTATCACCAATACTTAGAATATAGCATGTATGTTACCCAGAAGATTTTGAATTAAAGTTATGTAGTTGCATGACTAATATGTTTGAATGTGACCTTCCCTGACATGTAATTTGATATGATTACATCATGCATGCATGTGAACGGGAATATAATTTTCAATGTTCTCCCATCTCCAAAAAGAAATTGGAACATGTAAAACATGCTGCATATTGTGGTTTTCCAGTAATATTTTTGGAAAATAAATCATACCAACGATGAGCTATACATTTATTATTGACTTGTAAAGAACATCTGTTTTTCGAACAAAATATTTTGGTGTTTTTCTCATTCCAAATCAAGCAAAAAAAGAGGATGTGATCTTTATGAAATTGAAATGTATTGTTCAATTGATTTGTCCATTCATTGTATGTTGATCTACACGTTATCATAATTGGTGGTCCAATTCTGTACACGTGAAAGATAAATAAATACTAAATGTAATGATATCAGTGAATAAATATTAATCTAAAATGTGAAAGTTAATCATTTATAAGGACCTCAGGACACATAACATATTGGAAGTATGAATTTTTCATTACCCGAAAAGCAATTTATTTGGGTTTAGTTATAACAAGAAACTTTTTTTCAAAATGGTGACCATACTTCATTTTTTCACTTTGTTTGTAATAAGTCAAAATTCGTAGTAATCGTTTGCCCACGTCATCCAGCTACCCACAAATACACCTAAACGGATGCTGTTAACCACTTAAAGTGTGCCGAGGTTCAGAGGTCTTGTTCCATATTACTGTGCATATATGAATGAGTAAACATTTTGTGGAGAGCTGCACAATATGGAAGTTCCCAGTCCCCTTCTCAGATATAAGGAGATCTACATGATGTGACATTTTCCAGTCCCCTTCTCAGATATAAGGAGATCCACACAATGTGACAGTTCCTAGTCCCCTTCTCAGATATAAGGAGATCAGCACAATGTGACAGTTCCTTGTCCCTTTCTCAGATATAAGGAGATCAGCACAATGTGACAGTTACTAGTCCCCTTCTCAGATATAAGGAGATCAGCACAATGTGACAGTTCCTTGTCCCTTCTCAGATATAAGGAGATCAGCACAATGTGACAGTTCCTTGTCCCTTCTCAGATATAAGGAAATCCACACAATGTGACAGTTCCCAGTCCCCTTCTCATATATAAGGAGATCTACATGATGTGACAGTTCCCAGTCCCCTTCTTAGATATAAGGAGATCTACATGATGTGACAGTTCCCAGTCCCCTTCTTAGATATAATGAGATCTACATGATGTGACAGTTCCCAGTCCCATTCTCAGATATAAGGAGATCTACATGATGTGGCAGTTCCTTCTTCCCTTCTCAGAGGAGATCTACATGATGTGACAGTTCCCAGTGCACTCCTCAGATATAAGGAGATCTACATGATGTGACAGTTCCCAGTGCACTCCTCAGATATAAGGAGATCTACATGATGTGGCAGTTCCTTCTTCCCTTCTCAGATATAAGGAGAGCAATATTAAAACATAAAGCATTCATGAAATCACAGAGGTCACAGGCAATTTTACAGAGGTTTGGGGTATGTTTAAATGATAGGAGGCCACAAAATTGTGATACAAGTAAGCTATATCATTAAAATTAACCAAAATGCACTGACCAGGGTTATTGCGTTTTGCTGAAAGTGCCAAGTACTGACTGTATTCTTTTGACCACCAAGTGGCCACATGGACATAAGCATTTGACCTCTATTGTCGTCTGCAGGGTGTTAGTCCTGTACCAATTGACAAACATCAGTGGGCAAACAGAGCTCTGTAAGCCAAATCACTCTATTGTCCCAATCACCTTACCTTGCAATGACCAGCTGAAACAAAGTTTGTTGACAAAGTGTCCAAATGGATGATTTGGAATTCAGCAGAAGACTCACCCAACATTTGATCACATATGAGTTTCGGGTATAAACATTTATATTATATGAGGAAAAAGTGTATGAAAACTTTATTTAATGAATGATTAAACTAATCTACACTAGATTATTAACAGGTATTCCCAATTATAAGGAAATCAATTATAAGGAATGTTGTGCCTTTATTTGGATGCTAATTGGTTTTATACTTATTTCTGATACGAATTACATTCATTGTACATTTCTAACATTATAAGTTCAGCATCTTCTTGCCAAACTCTCTATTTCTGATTTACCCTCAGCATCATATGCATGTATAGTTTGGAAACATGCTAAGATTTTGGAAACAGATCCATTACACGCTGATAAGGGGAGATTATCTGATAATAAATTATATTGATAATGATGATGATGATGATGATGATGATGATGATGATGATGATGTGTCCTGTTATGTAACTGTGATTAATTTATTACATAATAGTCATAAAAGTGTAAAACCCGCTCTTATACGCTGTTTGCATACCTGCATTGTATGGGTAAAGTTTACAATCACATCGGCTTTCCCCTCTCAACTAGTATCTCTGTGAATGGTTTATTACATAAAGCCTCATTAGAATATATTTGCATCTTATCTTTTTTTTCAGATAAGTGTTAACCAGAGTTGTACCAGTTATTAGGTTTATGGGTATCTCATCTATGAAGGGCGGTTGCGGTTAGTGCAGTAAAAATCAAAACTTCATCATCTTTCTGGTTGCTGTTTTGTTGGAATCCATATTTGGTAAAGAACCATGTGGCGTGTCTTCAAATGTTTGCTGCTGCGTCCCATTTGCGCATGCTGAGGTAGCTTACAGTGCTTTTTAAAAATAAAACAGACGGCAACGGTACTGGTTATTGAAAGAACACTCATTATGGAATTACTTTCTTTACTTGATTGGAAGTCAGATAGTTTATACACACGAGGATATTATGGAATCTCTACCAACCAGTGTTACAATTATTACTGATTATAAAAAAACAACAAAAGTTAAGTTAAGATTTTATCCATATCAACAATGATATCATTTTATTGGATTAAATTAATTTCCATCTATCCAGTGAAATATCTATATTTGGTTCCTGTGAATTTTTATTCTGGACGATTGGGAAAGGGATGTGAAATTACACAACTTTATCAGCAGAATTCTTGCAAAAGACACAATATGACATTAATATTCTGACAAAATAAAATACAATATAAAAATAATTAAAAAAAAATATATGCAATATTTAAGTTGATATTAGTACTTAGAAATGGGATTATACAGAAACTAAGCCTCTTCCAATATATTACTATTGAGCATATACATTTACACGATGCTTGCAAATTATTGAAAACACACTAAAAATTGTGTGAATATTTTAGAGAAACTCTTACCAGTAATTAACATGTGTTCATCTACATTTCTTATAATAAATAAAAAGTTAATCCACCAAAATACAATATTTGTTCAAGTGTTATGCAGATTTTATATTTAATAAGGAGAAAACATAATTATGGAACATTAAAATTACTCGTGCCCCATAATCTCTAAACAGTGCTTGTAAAACTTATAAAATTTAGTGGCATAACCACTGAAAAATATGAAAAAATGGCCAAAAAAGAACCTCTCGGTCAATGAGAATGTGGCATCAACTGATCCACCCAAGATGGACAACTTATGGACAAGTAAAAATGATTAGACCAACTTGAAGACAAAACTACTAGTAGTTTGGTGAATTCTTCACATAGCAGAAGGGCACGTCGAAGTGTACAATTCTTAGCATTTACCTTTTCGTTTTCTTTCTTTTTTTCAGGGACAACTGCGCATTAAATATTGACAAAAAAACAAGCTCTCTCAGGGAGGTTACTACGATAATAAGTGGCAGTCACCTTCAGAGAGAACCTTCACCCCCAATAATATGACTACAGCCCTAATCCTGGATGTGTCCATGATCAGTTACATAGGAGATTATGGCTGATATTTCAGTCATTTCATGATGAGATCATCTTAAAGCAAATATAATGCTGTCTTTTGAGAGAAAGAGTCTGCCAAATCCCTTTTCTTAGTTTTGTGCAAAAGCAGATTGTTATCGTATTTGGTTTTGTTAGTATTTTGATGTCCTTGGTTTAACTTCTAACAATGGTGCTTCTGAGAAATTATGATTATATAAATTCTTGGGGGCTCTTTAAGTATATTCCAATTGTATGGTACCTTGGTCAATTTTATAAATAATAAAATAATATATTCAATTTAACTGATGATGCATATGTAATAGTAATGGGGTAGTTATTTGAAACAATAATCAACACAGGCTGCAGCAGATTTAAAGCATTCATGAAACCTGGAATGTTCCAGGCGATTTTACAGTGGTTTAAGGTATCTGAAAACAATATATGATCTTAAAATTGACATACATACAGGCTATCTGTCTGAATTCCACAAAAGAACATCTGCCCTGAGAATTATGATTTTTTGTAACCACCAAGTACTGCCAGTACTTAACAGGAAGTGTGTTGTGTGACCTTGACCTTTGAACTGTCAGGGGGCTCCGTAAGTCACAGGAGGTGTTGTTTACCAATTGTCAAAATTGGAGCAACACATTTTCGGCCATTTTTTTCCACTTTTTAGAGAATGAATTGGAAGATAACACTCATCATGATGATAGTGCCTTTTCTTGGCTTTCTTTTGGCCCAGCTTTTAAGGTGGAATCCATGCAGCCTTTGATGTCTTCCAATTCAGTGGTGTGAAAAACCCCAAATTTCATCAAAGATGGTCAAATCTTAAATTTTACTGATACCAATTATCACTGAGCATTCACAGTTTTGCCATTCAAAGTGATTTAAGGCCAAACCAGTGATCAAAGGGTTTAATGTCACTTTTTCAATATCACGGCTTTTAAGTTAAGGGGGATTCCATGCAGCCTTTGAGTCATGTCTTCCTTTTTTGACAGAAAGGTTTTCACATGCATAAGATACTTTTCAAATAAATAGTATACTTTTCCCATAAATGATATATCTTTCACAACCATAGATATTTGTCACAACCATAAAATATTTGTCACAACCATGAGTTATTTCATTGATTCAAATAATATTAAAATAATCTTATGTTGTTCTGAAGTATATTCCTGGCAATAAATTGTACAAAACATCTCCACCCTGTTTCCCAAGCTGGACAGGTGCCCAACTGGTAACTCATTAGGTGTTTACACGAGATCACAGACCAGCTAAACAAAGCTTGTTGACAAAGTGTTCAATTGCTGGTGTAGGTTCCAGCAGACAACTGATCAACTTTCAAGTGCCACAGAAAGTTGTTAACAGGGAATATTTTGGGTACTACTACATAAAAGCACTGTTTAGGGTATAAACATTCATGTTATGTAAAGAAAATGTGTCTGAAAGTCAGGTTTCATGAATGCTTTAAGAAGTTGCAAACACTCCAATCTGATTGGTCTCATTAAATATAAACTAAATCCCTTCCAAAATATTTAGTTTGAATGGGATATAAATAAAGTATCCAGTTTAATTTTTTTAAGCTGTTTAGAATTATTGTGCCAGATGATTTGCAGAATGTTCCAAAAGTAACAATAGTTTCAATTCTTGTATTTTATGCACCAGATCTTTATCATAAATATATTGGTCTTCAATCAAAGTCTGGCAAATGCCTTTCTCAAGCCATTTTATTATATAATATTGATACTGCATGCTAATCTTGTGAATCTGACCATCATGGCTGATTGTATGAGTTTTCAGGTACAGGACAGTCGATTATATAAGAAATTAGATTTTAAAATTGAGATTGTAAACTTCATATTTACTCATAATGAATATTCATGTTTGAAACTAGATACTGTCCTGCCAAAATTGGAAAGGTCACATAATAGTGCTCATTTTATAATTATATTAAAAGATAAGGCTCATGACAATGAAAATTGTTTTTATTACCTCAAAATATACATTACATATTGGTGTGATATTACAAATGTTCTGGTGGATTATTTTTAATTTGTTTGGGCATTTTCTTAATCGACTCTATAGAATATTTCTCTGTTTGAATAGCTATGTACATCATTTGGTACACACAACTAATGTGAAAACCCTATGTACATCTCATCAATACAAATAATTGAAAACTCCAAACTGTTGAAAGTTTATATAACATTTAAGACCAACAAATGCTCCATTTAAACACTTCATTCCTTCCTTAGTACTAGCCCTTTCAAACCCATGCATGTCGTGCACATAAACCTGCACGTTTTTTTCCCTATTACTGTCCACATGGAAGAATTGACTACCGGTAATTCTTTAATCAGAATACAAAATTTTTAATTCCCAAAGAAAATCATTACATCAAAATTGCCATATTGCTCCAAATTTATGGCAAATTTGAGACATGAAGAAACCAGATACACAATGGCGTCTGCTGGTCGTCTCATTTTTACCTGTCCTCTTATTTTGGTCCCTCCCCGTATTCAGAGTTATAATCATTTCATCCACAACTTAACTTATCTGTCAGAAAAATGTCAGTTCATAAATATGGATTGTAATAATAAGTTTGTCCCTGATAACTCTAACATTCATCAAAATGAATAATTTAACAAAACTAAGCATAAGATTCATAGTCCATCCATTGCTTCATCAGTCATAGTCACTGAACATTGCTTTCAAAACATGACTGAGGAGTGACTGGTCACTGAAACATGTATTTCATCACTGATACCAACTCCAGTTGTAACTTTGCATAATCCTACAATAATGTCTGCAACATTTGATACAGTCAATGATTAGTGCAACGACAATGTCTTGTTTAATGAGGAATATCCTTGTCAATAATTTCTTTAAAGTGATCACTGATTAGTGACTGCATATTAAAGCAATATATATTAACAAACCCATAGAACCCATAATAGTATACAAGTTTCAAGCTTAGATGTGGATATTAGCCAATATAGAAGACACACCAATCTTGTCTTCACGACAAATGGTGACTGGAGTGATCGCTCAATAAACATATTTATCTGAAATATTTATCAAGATGTATCAGCCCCCCCAAAAAAATTAGGAATCTACTTATCATAGCCAAATTATATAGGCCCAATATTGTATCTAAATTTCCACAAAGTTTCAAGCTTGGATGTTCAACAATAGCGGAGATGAAAGGGTGGTTGGTTATTTCAATTAAGTTGCCTACATTCTACTTGTTTTTATTTAGATTTAGCCTGCTGGATTTTTTCTGAGTTTTGAGCAGATACAAAGTGGAAAGTGCCTATTATGCACCTCTTCCAACCACAGTTGAACCAAGGGACAGATTATTTGTGTTGTGGCTGCAATTCAAGTAATTATGATCCATGATTTTTAGTGAAGAAAACAATAAAATGTATATTTTACTCTTCCACAACATTTTCTAACATGATGTGAGACTCATATAAATGCACATTTTAAATACTAAATTAAATCAGTTAATGCTAACAGTCTTTGTGATCTTTTTTATTGCAACAGGTGTAGTGGCATCCTTTTGTTTTCTTAACCTGTTAATAATGGCCAGGTGACTAATATATAAACATATACTGCATTGGTGGTAATGATAGATACCAACACATAATGGTGAGATTTAGTGGCAAATATTTGATGTATTTTCCAATAAATTAATCAAATTAATACTTTGGATTTGCTGGTACAATATAGTGTAAAGGCCCTTTATGACCATATGAATATGGTTTAAAAAGAAAATATCAGAAGACATCTTTTTAAAATACAGACTCATGTTAGGTGATGTGTCTGTTTTTAGGGCTTTCAGCACTTTCAACATTATTATATTTATTTCATGACAAGACCGACTAGGAGCAGATATGGTGCTACTTTGTTATGCGGCAGGTCCTGGATATGAAAATCCGTCAAAGATTTACAAGGAAAATCAAACTCATTAACTTTGAACCACTGCAGAGGACTGGTGCTAATAAGCTTGCACTCTGTGCCACTGCCCATGACCCCCATATTAGGTGAAGGTTTCTTGCCCCTTTAAGATTGGACATAACAAGTCTACTATCTCACTAAAATAAATATGTAGTCAATGATATCAACTCTGCATAGAGATCTAACTTTTTGATTGAACTGATCAGTGCATATCTTGAAAATTACAAAATTTATATCCTTGCAAATTCAAGTTGAGTTAATGAAAAAGTGTTCCCCTATTGGTCAATGTAAAGATTTGTGACACACAGTTAACCCCTAAATTATTGGTTAAAACCAGGCTAAATCATATCTGAATCATTTTGAAGGTTGAGGAATAGAAAATGGCATGAACATCAATTCATTACCATAAATGCACATTTTACCTGATACATCAGTAATTTGATTGCTCAATGGACTTGTGATTATGTTTTCTTATTTGATCTACCTAATTTGTGCCTACAAACAAAATACTGATTTCCATTACTTTTTAAACAACAAAAACACTATGAATTTAATGATATTTTTAATTAGCTCAATGCTTCCTGAACACAAAGTTCAGAGCAAAAAAAAAAAAATAATAATAATAATAAAAAAAATTAATAAATAAATAAAAACAAAAAATAGATTATCCTATTATTATTATAGTGTATCCTGAGTTCTGATTTTATCAAAACTGGGAAATATTTCTCTGTCGATATATAGAAAGAGAATAAATTTTAAATTGTGAGCAGATATGAAAATGTCTATTATTGCAGTAACTTTGGTGGGTCTCCTTTAACAATAAGTATATAATTGCCCTTAAATGGTAAAAAAAACTATCATACAGCATTAGGGGAAGAGTAAAAAATAAATCAAATCAAAAACAGACATTTGTATCATATTTCACAAACATATAATTAAATACCTCCTGTAATATAATATAAATATAAATTCATTCACTTATAAATCTAACAAAAACTTTTCTATGACAGTGTAATAATATAACTATGCAATTGATTTTGTAATTGAAATAAATCATGGACAAAACTCCAATATTAATGTAATATAGAACAAAGTATCAGAATACATAATAAAATGACAGACAAATGTGTACTGTATTCCTACTGATCTTTATCTTGGAACTTCTGATCCAAAGCATTTTAAAAACTTTTTGAAATATATTTTTATGAAAATACAATTTATAGGTTAAAATACATGAAGCTTTTACAAAGAACAGTTGAGTATGAGATTAGTGCAATATGATCTATAGTTTTATTTGATGAAAATAATACAAGAATAAATAAAAAATGCTGCTCATGAAACTAATATATCAACTATAATTAATTCATTTGAATGCTTTTAATTTAATCTGCTACACCAGTAAAATATTAATTTTAACTGACATATGAATATTGTCTGCACAAAACTTCATTTTTTCATTGAGACCTTGAAATTTTCATTACAAATCTACCAGTTATATAAAATAAACTAACTTGGAAATTCTACTTGAAAACTATTCTCAGCATAGTAGTGACAAATAAACAAAATGTTTGGATTTGAGTAATGTGTGAACTCTTTGGGCAAAGTTTGTGTGAAACCATATTGATTTTCAACTCCAACTGTTTAATGCTCATAAATGGAGGTTTGTTCAGTGAGAAGAGACTGTGTTCAGGAGGTAAGAATATTCAAAATCCCATGTATAAGCAATCATAAAATGAATTTCGCTTTATCATGAATTTCTCAATAACACAAGTGTAAGTGACAGACAGATGGACAGTATCATTACGCGATGGAATATATCCAGCGATTAGTCAACAGAACATGCTGAACAACAGCAGGTTGACACCATAATTCATTTGATCATTTACATGTACATCTACATGGTTGATTACTCCTTACAACCTGAACAGGTGGTGCTGTAACCTGTGCATTAAATGTTTTGGAACTGGCTAATCAAAACTGAAAAGAAATATGTTGACCAAATAAAGTGAACTCAAAGTGAAGAAAATGAGGTTAACATCATACTGGTATGCACACAGTGTCTAACATGGAAGTTGTTGTTATTGGTGTGTGACAAAAACAGGAAAGAAGTTCAATGCCTGAGTATCTACATTTATCACAATGATTATCACAAGTTATCCTGGCAAGTATCTCACTGTATATACTGCCTGTACCACACTATAGGCAGCAACATTATGATGATATCAATGGGTTTTCCGACTCTTGCCAGCTACATCACACATACTGTCAAATCTTTTAAGAGTTATTAAGACCTAGCTACTTCTTCTCGTTCCTTGATTGATTATAGATATATTATGGAGTTGGCCGGTTGGAGCTCTAATCTTGGTGCATCTATTTGCTATGTGAGATCTGTTAGATGTAAGGTCAAACATTTTACAAATTATTTCCCAACAGATTGCCATTATGATGAAGGTAATATCCGAGCGTGCCAATGCATCCTATCTCTGTCCAAACACTAAATTTCTCATGCAGATGGGATAACAATAAAAAGTAGATTATTAAGTAAACCCTACCACCTAAACTAGATACAGTAGAGTACAGTGGGTACCCATTAAATAATGATATTCCATATTTTGAAACTTTGTGAAAAATAACATAACCACAAAACAAGATAAGTCACAGAATTGTACAAATACTACAAATTACAAAGCAATCTGCATTGGAGATTACTTGTATCTATAGTGAAAAATGATGCTTTAACCACTTCCATATATCCAGCCTTTGGTTTGAGCATGACACATCAATTAATAATTAAGTTATGTAAACCTGAGAGCAATAATAAATAAATTATTATATTGCTCTCAGGTAAAACTGATGAATCAAACTAAGGAAGGCTCCAAAAGCAAGCAGAATGGAACTCATACATCACACTGAAATATGTTAAGCAAAACTCAAGAATCATCATTCCCTTTCCTGTGGCAAGCTTTGCTGAACTCATTCTCCTCATAGGAAGGCGAAGTAGAATTAATCATCATGTCACTACTGCCAAGTAAGATAAACCTCCCCTCTCTCTTTGATAGTAGCCTGGCCACAATTCATGCGAGTCTGAACTCAATCTGACCATCTATTACCTTTCATAAATGAAAATAAAAGTTTTTAAAAGTTTATTTTCATTTGACACTGGACCCATGCCTGATGGTAGTATGCAACATAAAAAAATAACAAGGATGCAACTAAAAAAAGCATATCCCATAATTTTTATGCAAATTAGCAAGAAAGCTTTTTGAGGAGATTACAAGAATTAGAGAGGGTGATATGAAAATGAGCCTGAATCAAACAAGCAAAGTAATCCACCAAATTAGCGATCACCAATCTACAAGTACAATTAATCGTCAATCACATAAATTCATGCTTCTAAGAATTAATTGTCAATTGATGGATTGATGTATATCAGGAAGAATTAATCATCAATCACAAGATTTAATGCTATTCAGAACTAATCATCAATTGCTGAAACTAAAGTATGCTTGATATAATTCATCATAAACAAACTATTCCATACTTCTTAGAGTGAGTCATCAATTACTGATCAGATTTTTATCTGGAAGAGGTTCTCATCAATTACACTATTTCAAGATTTACAGAATCTATTATCAATCATTGAAAAATAATCATTAGTTACACCTATTTCAGTTTAATATAAAACATTTGGATGTAGAATAAAAATTGCCAATGAGTCACAATCAAATATATTCCCAAATTAATATTTGTGAAGTACCTGCATCACCCTTCCAAAATATGTTCCTCATTCATTTCCAGAATTATTTGGATGACTCACAAGAATCTGTATTGCAAATATGCTTATACCAATCCATACATTTCCAACAAGTCAAACCCAACTGTATCACTATGATGTCCTGAAGCAGCAATGATTGTATATTAGTGATGTACTGACACCATCTTTACAGGGAATTAACTGACATCATCCAAAACATCATAACACCACCTAACACAGTGTCATATATCAACTAGATGATTCCTGACAGTGTGAAACATGTGTTAAACCATCAACATTAGTGTCAGAAATGCTGATTTCATCAATGGTAGTTTCAGTAAGAATGTACTGACATCATCACGTGAAGTCAGGAATATGCAGACATCATCTACTCTATTATCTTCTGATTACTGTGAATGTAATAAAGCACAAATCTACATCACTGCAGAATTCAGTAATGCCTCTGTGTATTATTTCTTATTGCTTGTGCCAGCCACTATATCACCACAGAACTGTTGACGTGAGGCTTTGGTTCTGATTTTCAGTATTTTCCTGTAAAAATGGTTGGAATGGTGAGTGGTTTATCAAAGTATACCACACATCTACCCTGTCCATACCAGCGGACAGTACCACCCTTTAATGTCACATTGTCTGGTTTGTCTATCATTCTCTTCTCACACTCTACTATGTCTACCATGTCGTGGCCTGCTTGTACTGCATTCTGACTGGGCGAATATCCCAATGTTATATGTGCTCGACTGCCAAAACCATCGGTGGGGCTAAAACGGTGCCTAGAATTTTTTTCTTCTGGTTCTTCCTCCTCAATGGCAACTTCTATTTCCTCTTCTTCGTCAAGCTTTGCACTGCAATCTCTGTTGGTTTCTTTCAGGTCTTCCTTCTCAATTTTCACATTGCCTGTTTCTTTTTCATTACTTTCATCTGCTACACAGATATTTTTCATTTTCTCATTCATTTCTTCATCTGCATCTTCCTCTTCTCCGAGATCTTCCCAATTGTCTGCCACACCTTCATCATCAACATCATCAACATCATCAGCTGGAACTTCACTCATATTTTCTCTTTTTGCCTGTGCTTGATCTTCCTCCAATAAATCCTCCCAGTTGTCAGCTATCTCTCCTTGTTCACTGGCCATCCACCCTTCCTCCTTTTCCTGTACTTCCTCTTCCTCTTCTTTCATCACCTTTCTCTCCTTCCTTTTCTCCTTCTTTTGCTTGGTCTTTGACTTGATGTGCTGGGAAGCTCCATGCACCTCGTCAGATTCTTCAGTCATCCCCATCGCCTTCAGTGTTTGGTAGGCCAATGAGTTCTTATCTTTCACCAACATCTGAACTCCTCCCTCATCTGACGATTTCACTCCACCATCTTGTTTTTCTTCGTCATCTTTTGCCCAAAGCAATAATTGTTTGCTGGTCAGTCTGACTCGAGCAGAAATTGTCCTGGGTGTTAGAACCAACCCAATCACATAAAGGGAAGACAATTTACCTATGTTCTGTTTTACCATATCACTCGAGGCATACTGATGACTTGATTTACTTTTTCCAAATAATGAGAAATATGATGTACAGTGTAGTGTTCCTGTGCTAGATGATTCCCGGGAAAAACATTTGTCATATTTCACTTTGCTGACATCTGGAACATAAATTTAACAAAAATAATTAATCTTTTATCATTTAAAGTGACAAACCAATTATTCCTATAAAAATCTAGCCTAAACTGTTAATCTGGTTTTTGTATGCTATGGTATGCTATGCACTTGCAATGGACAGGCTGCAAGTTGATAAAAAATATCATTTGCAAATGAATTCCCTTAAAGTTTGTGACCATTTCACAAATTTTGGTATGAAGATGAGTTGTCAACCAAGTGTTAAGTTCACTCTCTAACATCATTAGGCTGCTAATTTTTAATTTGCACTGATCTATGTGGCAAGAACTTTTATATGGCTAAGACAATTTGGAATAATTGTTCTTCTCATTTTACCTTCATAATTTGGTGAACAAGAAAAGTCTTAAAGGAGGGGGTTCAAGTATAAAAGCAAGGGGGTGGAGACTATTAAACAGGTCTTGACCATCAAAACACCCAGAGCTCAGCCAGTATAAATTGAATACATTCTAATATATTTGTTACTTTCTAATAGAAATGTGTAGTACTTGGTACAATGCTGCATGAACACAAGGGCTACAACATATTTTAATCTGAAATCTAAATGTTTGATATCAAAGCTCTTTTAAACAATAAAACTGTTCTGAGATTTAAATTATTTTGAATTTGATTGACAGTTGACACGGTGTGTGAGATGTGGGTTTAGGTTTGTTTATAAATGCCAAGCACATGGCTGAGTGCATGTGTCCAGCATGTTACAACATATTTGTGGTTTTACCCCATACCTCCCATGGGCTAGATGTTGCTGCAGCTGGGTGGGGAGCGGTCAACTTCAGAGACTCGTTATATAACTTGTGTAAAGATAAGAATCTGATTTCCTGGTCCTCCTCAGATAAACTTTTCAGTGCTTAATTTATGTTTTCTGAATGGTCCGAAAGTTTTTGATTGATAAACATGTAAAAAATTACATATGCACACTTTAAATTATAAGGTTCACCTTTTCTGCTTTTATTCTCTTCCCCCTCTCTTTATGAGATCAAGGAGGACTGTCACCGAGATAGTCAGAGGGGATAATGCAGGGTGGTGTGATACATCCCCTTTCTTGCCTATGTTTACAAACAACCTGCCCAGCCACCAGCAGCATCTGAGTGGGCTGTGAGTGGACAGTTTGACCAACGGTCAGCTTGTGAGGTAGCTGTGTTGTGTGGAGCAGCACCAATCAGCAGCTGGGGCAAAATCTGGGGTGGGGTTAACTGACCGTACGGCTTTTCAGGGGTACTGGACCCCCCTCTTTAAAAAGAAATATAATAATTAAGATTTATCATGCGGACAATGTCTAGGGGGTGGATAGGTTAATAAACCACAGACACATGGAAGACAGATCTCCAGGGCTACCTTGTTAATATTTTTTTGAAGGCCATGAGTTTAAATCAAGATTAAAACAGCTTCCAGACTGTGCCCTATGTATTTTTTCTCAAAATATGAAGCCAAAAACAATCTGGATTTACAGCCTAGCTAATTTGATGTTGACCTCATTTGAGAGGTCAATAAGGTCATGGAAAGATCAGGACGTTGGGAAAACCAAAGTTGGTCGAGAATAAATATGTGTGAATTTTGAAATGGATATTTCTCAGGTGGATTATTTTTGTTGTTTATTAAATAACATTATTGAAAGGTATACTAAACTTAGACTCCATTGCTTTACCCTTTTCGCTCCAGTATTATGGGTCACTCAAGCAAAGCAGAATGAAGCACAAGAGATGACTATGGTATCTATACTAAACTAAGCTATGGACTGCATAAAATACAAAGAAGGTGTGAATAATATTTAAATTTGAACGGAAAAGTATAAAGAAGAGTGTTATCAGTTGCAAATAACAACATCTGTGTGATTCATATTCTTGTGGTTGAAAATAATAAGTTCCACTTATATGATTGTTTAGGTTTTATGGCATTAAAAATATGATTTCAGAAGAACACATGGAAGAGACTCTTTTCAATGTTCCCCATCCACTTTGCTGGGATGGGGACCACAAATACCAAAGGCTTTTATTACACAAGTGAATAATATGGTGGTTTGGAGAAATGTGCATTTTACTTACCTTCTGCATCAATAGTTTTCCTCATTTGCTCAGCAAACTTTGGTATTTTCTCCATGCAGAAAGAGAAGCAGTTTTTTCCAAGCTCAATCAGTTTCTTGCTTTCACTGCCATTCAAAAACCACCCATAATAAAGAGGAAGACCACGGTCAAAACTTTTCTTTCTCTTTTCCAGGTATTCTTGTGTCACCCCATGCTTGTTACACTTGGAAAGCTCAGCGGTGTCCCATCTCCATTTGGTTTTAGGCAATACCACTATGACAGTATAATCATACTTTGCTGCTAATTCAACATAATACTTCATCTCCCACTGACGAACCTGTGAATACAGAAATATATGAATGACACAAAATTCAGTGTCATTTTGAATAAACTACTGACTTTACACTGTAAATCATAGATAAGTTTAAAATTAAGTATCAGTAATAATCTTACATTTGTGTTGTCAACGATGATGGGGCTGCGACTACTACTGCAGGCTTTCTCAGTCACAGAATGACAGGAATCATGGGCCTCGGACAGCTTATCATGATCAAAGTGGTACTCGCCGTCCATCAAAAAATAATCATCTGCAGAACATATCACTCCTTCTTCATAGATCTAAAACAAATATTTTCACATCAGATGCAGTCTTCTTTTTTATTTGGTTGCAGTACCAGCATGCCACGTACAAATTTTAAAATAAATATTATCAAAATATCTTTAAAATGTATTTCTAATTTCCTAACTGATATTATTGTATGTCTTTCACTTATTGTATTTTAAAATTCAAATTCATAAAAAGGTGTTTTTCAAATTGACAATAATAATAAGAACAAAACAATTGATGGCTTCTATTTCAAGAATAAGAAGCAGGTTCAAATATAGCCAGATTTAAATTAAAATAATTATTTAAAATTAAGGCCATTGTAAGTTTTCCTTACAACTAAAAATAAACCTGAATGCATGAGTCAGGAAGTTATCATTATTCACAGTTGTTACTGTAATATAAAACCTCAATTACCTCCAGGATTTTCCTCACAATTGTAGATTTTCCCGATCCAGGCAGGCCTCGCATTATGAACATCACTTTTGAATTTCTGACATGTTCAATTGTTTTCTTGTGTAACAGGAATGGGAAATTAAGGGAAGGCTTTATTTGAATGGTTCTAACAGAGGTGTCAGATGCCATTCTGATCTGCAAAGAATGAAAGCTGTGTTATTTCATTTCTATAATCAAAATCAAAACCTTTAATGTGAAAATATAAAACTGACAGGTGACAGCAGGAAGCTAATTCCATCTCTTTCAGGTTACATTCAAAGAAAAAATATTTTCCTGATTATTCAGTAAACAGATAGCTTTGGGTATACAGTCTGGACCAAATACTCTTTAGGCTACCAGATAGCTGGGTTAGTAAGTGATTTTCACTAGCTCAAATGAAAGTTTATGTGCCCAAACCATTTTTCACAAGATTTATTTTATTAATTACATGTATGAAATATATACACCATTTCTACACTTTCTGCGACCCTCATATACAATATATATCATATTATGTAAGATTAATCAAATGACAAAAGGACATTTTTACTAATACTTGAAAAATCATGATCAGCTACTAGACAGTCGGTGTAGCATCAGGGGAAGGTGTACTAACCCAACAGTGTTTCTGCTAGTCTGGGACTACAAATCCAAGACTAATACATTTGCATGTCCAGGTAGGAGAGATCCAATAATAATAATTAAGCACTATGAACAAGACTATCTGGTTTCAGCGCTACTATACAAATTTTATTATTATTATTATTATTATTATTATTATTATTATTATTATTATTATTATTATTATTATTATTATTATTATTATTATTATTATTATTATAATTATTATTATTATTATTATTATTAATTCCTTCAAGTTTTTTGTCACTATTTACTACTAATACTAGTGATTGTGTAATTTTGCTCAAAAGCTTATTGACAAAAAGTGCAAAGAACTTTTGAATCAGTACGACAATCATAATTCTTGCTATATGTGCTTTCTGGATTTTTAGCTGGTCCTTGCAAGATTGACTAAACTTGAATGAGAGACAGCTGCATACCGGAAAATAATTTTTTTGGACTGTTTAAGACTTTCAAGCACTGTTTTCTGTTTAAGATAAATATGGATATGTTTAACTAAAAATATCAAAGACCCAAAATTGGCCCTGTGAACTTGAAAATAGCTCATAGGTTGAATACAGGAATGGTCAAAACACCCAGCCGCTGTAGTGGGGTATACCCACCAGTAACAATTGACATTACTTAATCTTATAAAGCGATAATTGTATGCTATATTCTTACAAGATTTACAAGTCAAAGTCACACCTTTGTACATACGACGCTGGCCTTCACACACTGATCTTTCTTCAATGCAAAAATATGAAAATTAATGTATCGATCATCTGACTTACATAATTGAAGAGAAGAGCCCAAAAGCTAAATTTTGAGTTGTCAATGATGTAAATTGGCCAAGAACTCACAGAGTAGTGCCTATTTGTATACTTTTGTGACAAACTGTTACTTAAGTCTGTGCCTATTGTGATGCAAGAGAGGTCACTGGGTGCAATTTTCACAACAATTCTTTTGTTATATATTCATATCAATTTTTCTATGACAAAAGGTCTGACTTTGTGTATGTTGTATGTGTACATGACAATTTTCTGATTATCAGCCAATCCTATGATTGTGCAAATCTTATGGTCATTATCTCTACTATTCCCATATTCAATGTCAAAATAGACTCGAAATCCACTGTTTTCAGAAAAAGCACACATTATTTATCCAATTAAGTCTTGACTCCAGTACCCGGGCTCCAGTAGAACTTCTGCTCCAGCAACAGGTTTAAAAGGAACCATGTTCCCATTAATTTAATATTGGAAATCAAGCTTGTCAGAAAAAAATTCTTTGTTTTTTTCTTGATCTCAGGGTCATATGGTCATTGTTTATGAGTTTGTGCAAAGAAGTGAAAGTGGGTCAGTTTATTCATAGGAGTACATGACAGCATCGACCTGAGGCTCCACAATGCTGTGGTGCTTTTGCTGACATTTGATGTTTCTCCCTTTGTGTTTCCATGACGTCATCACTTGGACTCTTCTAAATGCTGTTTCAAGCTGTCAAGTGTGATATCGAGTAAAAAACTGAAGAAAGAATGTTAGAGATAACACACAATCACAGATCTGTAATAGACTGTATTTAGGAATACCAGTGAAGTTGGCCCCCAATTAAGTGAAGTCGACCACACCGTGGGTAAGTTAACTCGGCCCCCAAGAGAAGCTGGCCCCGGTCACTCTGTAGCTCCACTCTGTAATGGCTCAAAACTCATGAAATCTCCTTTGAGAAGGCTATTCGACCCTAAGCCAGCTAAGGGCATGAACAAACCCTAGGGACTCTTGGTACTACGGTAGCCGTTAATTACCTTCCGGTAACTTGAAAATCTAGCCACATAAATCTGGGGGCCGACTTCTCTCTGGGGCCGACTTCTCTCGGGGACCGACTTCACTTAGCGGCCGACTTCACTTGTTACCGTATTTGGAAACATCACTGTCATCAGTCATCGTCATGGGGTGCTGGACGTTCCGACTCACGGCGTTCCGCCTCAGACGTTCCGCCTCACGACCTGTCCGCCTCACTACTTGTCCGCCTCACATTGCTAATAATTGACCGAATTTGACTCTCTTTTTTTTAAAACACATCTACATTTCACAAAGAATACGAATGTATGTCAAATAAAGCTGTATTCTCAAGAAGAGGTTAGTAAAACATCGTTATTCGTATATCGCGAGTGAACTGTCAAACTGCTATTGTTGACATATATTCTACTGATCTCATATGGGTTAGAATTGACATATTTGAACTCACTTTTTTTTAAAACACATCTACATTTTACAAGGAATGGGAATAAATGGCTGATAAAGCTGTATTCTCAACAAGAGGCTCGTAAAACATCGTTATTCATATATCGTGAGTAAACTGTCAAATTGGCTTCTGTTGAACATGTTGAGAACTGGAATGAACAGGGGACCATTTCAATATTATACAATGTCAATAAGCTGTCTTATCCTGGGATTGTACATGTGTTGAGCAGTTTAGCATATCTTATTTCACATTTACTAATATCTTATTTTCACTTTTACTAATATCTTATTTTCACTTTTACTAATATTTTGTTATGTATCATATTTCCTAGAAACCTATTGAATGTTTGTTTAGACACTTTTGTGCAAGGTTTTTTTTTACAGATGTAGGGGGAAAAAGGTGAAAAAGTAGTAATAGTCACGATGAAAAAAGTATTAATGTTGTTTTTTTTTCAGACCTTTATGCTGCAAAAGAAAAGCACAGTTGTATGTTTTGTTTAGAAATATAAGATGAACAGAAAACTGACATTTTGGGTGCTCTGTAGATTTCGTATATTGTCACTGCTTTGTATTAAAATGTAAGATGAACAGTTTCCTGCCCCATATAATGATAATTTTGTAATATTTCTGACCAAAACCAACAAATGTGAATAATATAACAAGCTGTTATCACCCTAAATTTACATAATGTGTTCAAATCCAACCTATTTTGCAACAAACCTGTATGAAATAATATTATTTTCCTTGATTTACATGATACATATATGTACTTTCTCCACCCAACTGCAAATATCATGTAGAAATTCAGTAACAATGTATTTGTGAAATCTACATTATGATTTCTTTTTAAATGGGATATTCAATTTATCAGATAACTACAATCCAAGATGATAATATCTGGGTAAGACAAAGTAGTTCTTGCTGAAACTAATAATAACAAAAACGATATGGGGCAGGGAACTGTTCATCTTACATTTCAATACAAAACAGTGACAATATATGATTTCTACAGGGCATCCAAAATGTCAGTTTCTTACTTGTGCAACTGTCAGTGAAAATATCTCTCATTTGTGTAGCTATCTCTTACTTTTGTAGCTCTTACTTTTGTAGCTCTTACTTTTGTAGCTCTTACTCTTGTGCAGCTAACTCGTTTGTGCAGATATCTCTCACTTATGCTGCTGTCTTGTGCTTGTACAGCTATCTCTCTCACAAATTCTTGATGGTTGAAATTAAGGACAAGATAATTTTGACATCTTGGTATTTATTTAATATATACTTTTTGCAGAGAGTGGGAGCCGCTGATGTAGCTTGTGTACATCAGGGAAATTATACTGATTTCCAACAATATAGCAGTATTTTTGTACATGTCTTATAATGAGCATGCACTATATTATCATTATATTACAGTTTGCTACATTATTATCTTGTTATATCAAATTACATTTTGTTATGTTAAATGCAGATTAATCTGATGCTAATTTTTTCTTTGCTTTGCTTCCTTAAGCAGTTTTTTTGTTTCAAATATGCTTTCTGGACTAGTTAGTCCAGAAAAGAATGTTCCTGTGTGTTCATGAAAATGTTTGATGTTATATTTGCTGATGATTCTGATTGTTTGCTATACATTATTAATTTTTTAAATGCAGTACTTATATTTTGTTTCATTTATATTGTCATAAGCAATTTAATCTGCTGCTTAGTTCTGTTCTGCTTGCTAGATAAGCCCAGTTTTTTTCCAATATGCTTGGTGATTGTTCACCCACCAAGCATTAACAGTGGTATAGCCAGGTGTTTCAAGGAAAATGTTAAGAATATTTATTGAAACCAATTGCTATTCAACATTTGAGATTTGTGAAGTACATGTAATATTATACTGGCTACCCCACTAATTTGGTTTTTCTGGGAAACCAAAAAAAAGGAAACCCAGTAAATGATGACTGGCCTTGACGTGGCTACTGGGCTTATGCGTTACGAAGAAGTCATCAGTGTGAATATGGAACATGATCATTAATTACAATGCAATAAATAAATGCAGTTTGTATGACCTCAGATGGGCTGTAGCCTGGTTGTAGCTGAGCCATAGCCTGGCATCACCTTGAAACATTTGTCCATTGGACAAATCAAAAAACCAAAAAACCAAAAAACCAAAAAACCAAAAAAAAAATCCCAGGAGTTTTGTAACCAACCAAGCAAGTATAATTTTGAAATAATATTATCAATGTTACTATCTATCTTGCTATAATCATGGACTAAATAGAGATTTATAATTGACGAGTTTGAGGTGCTCCTCCAAAGATAAATCACGTTACATTGTCAGTGACAACTAACCTGATATTGATGATATGATGACAAGAAATATTAATTCCTGATTAAGTTATGTTTTAAAGGTAGGTGATTATATACTTGCATATGACTTATTAAAGTAATATGAATCCATAGGCCAGTGAGGCGCACGAGTAGTGAGGCGGACAGGTCGTGAGGCGGACAGGTCGTGAGTCGCTGGTAGCGTGAGGCGGATCGTCTAGCAACCTCGTCATGTCATGAATTGAAGGGAAAAGACAGTGACACTGGTCATACTTGCTACAGTCAATCGGCAGAGGTCGAGGTTTCTTAGTTAGAAAACTTAAATACGATGGGCAAATTATCATATTTCTGGAAACAGTGGATTTCAAGTCTATTTTGACGACGAATATCGGAATAAGTATAAGAATGATCATCCTCAAATTCGAAGTTAATCTCAATCACAGTTTCACACACTTCCATTTTCGTCACATTCTGTGCTATTATGCGTTCTCTATGTATTGTAAACAGCTGTTAGTACACCACCTGAATAGAAAAAGGATCTTGACTTCACGTTTACTTACATGATGGGCTATGAAAGATATAAATTTCCCAGTTAATTTGTATTTGATGTTACCATTCCAGGTTGCCACAAGTCGGCGAAACAACTTCAAACCGGAAGGGATATCCCAACTTCAAAGCGAGACTGTTCGGGAGATCCACCTTTTGGACGTCAGTGACGAAAGTTCATCACAGTTTCTGAGGTAGATAAAGACATGATTAATGATAAAACTGTCCAGCTTATAATGTATATGCATATTTATTAAATCAAATATCAATGTGTTTGTTCAGGTAATTATGTAAATTTCAAACAATTGAATTAAAGGGGATGACATCCCATACAAAATATGCAATGTCATGATACAAGGAATCTGGGCCACTCAGATTCATAACAATCATGCCATTCATGGTTCAACTTCAAGTTGGCACCAATTATTTTTATAACTGTACAGAAATATGAGAAGAATGAAGTGATTTTCATGAAAGGACTGATACAGAGAGCTGGAAAATGGAGATGAAGCGGAATAAAAAAACTTGGAATTAATTATTTTCTATGTTTTAACTTTTATATCTACAATTGATAATTGGGTGTGCATGTCAGTTTATGTGGATTCAATTTTTTTTTTTTCAATTCAATAACTTTATTCCAGACTCATCATAATATACAGGGTATACATGCGGTCCATATAAAAACTACCTAATCAACTAGTTAACATATAATTAGCATACATGAGTTTTATCCAGTGTCTTTTGATTTCAGATGTGTAAATTAGACTAGTATTTAACAAATCATTTATGATACCATTTTCAGACTTCACTAATCTACACAAGAACTTATATATAAGGTTTCTAATTACAGCTGAACAACTTTGCACATCAAAAACAGTACATAATAAACTAGTGCTTTCATATTTGGAAAAGCCCAGAAGATATTTCAACACATTGTGATAAGCAATATACAATTAGTTAATAACTCCTTTTTTATAGTTCCACCAGAGATGAGCAGTGTACATTGGCATACAATAAGCTTTGAAAAGTGTCAATTTCACCTCAATGGAACTAATGTGAAATTTACGAATGATAGTATTTCCCTGTACATACAATTTACGACATTGACGATCAATATCATCATTATCTGTCAGATCATCAGTAATTTTATGTCCTAGGTATTTATAGCTTTTTACTTCCTGTATAGGTTCATTATTCAAATAAAATCTAGGGAGCAAGGAACCTTGCAGGTCTTTGGACAGAAATTTTTGAACAGCACTTTTCATAGCATTAAACAACATATCATGACAAATAGCAAATTTTTCACAAACTTTGAGCAACTTGTTCAATCCAGATACGGAAGGAGAGAATATTACAAGATCATCAGCATACATAATATGATTAACTATTCTACTATTAATACTACATCCAATTTTATGCATATTAAGATTTGTACTCAAGTCATCAACATAAATTGAACTGGATCTTTTAAAGAATGATATGTACACGTATAACAAAGTGTCAGGGTGTAAATGATCCAGTTCCACCTCCAGTGACATCTTGTGCTATATGCAGGATGCTAGTTGTTTTTGCCAAGTAGATTTACAGATGTAGATAACAATCAACCACTGAATTATTAGCTTCCAGCATAGGAGGAGCTATTTATCAGGCTCAGTTTGTGTGCAGGTGTTTGTCCCTCTGTACACAACAATTTTGACATATTGCTCTATCTCATCACCTACTTCAGGAAAAGGCTGACACACATGCATCTTACGAAGACCATTATTTTAACCAAATTGACTGTTTTCGACCTGAAAAGGTCTGTAAATAGTTTAACCCCTAACGGACGGGAAGGATGGCAACGTCCACCACCGGCAACTGGCGTTGACGTCCCCATTGTTCTGGCTTGATGACGTCATTTGTAACATTCTGAAGGGCTGCAACTTGTTACAATGTAATCATGGTAATGACGTCAGACTGACTGGATCAACTTTGACCCCAGCACTTCATTTAAAAGCAAATTTAGTGACGATGGTTATAAACTTTATAAATTTAGTATGTGGATACACTAGTCCAGACAAAAATTGGTTAGTCCAGCCAATCGAAAAAATTGAGATAGCCTAGTCCCTTAGGGGTTAAATAATTTATGAAGCAATTTGCAGGTGTTTCCAAAAAATACAAACATTACAAAAAAACAATTATCAGCATTGTTCAAAGGCCATTGGTCTATATTTGATCATTCCCAGCATTAGCTCAAATGTTCTGTCACCCTGTTACTTTTCCGCTCATTTAACTTGAGTTAATCATGGGAGTCTCTAGGTCCCATCAGGGCCCTAGATATCATCTTGTAGTTGAATTACAAATTGAGTCATAATTTTGTGAAGATATATTTTTCTCATTGCAGGAACGTAAAAGATGGAAAGTTGCATAGAACTACCTTTGTCAGATGAACTTTTAAAAGAGAGTGTATCTCAAGCCAGAGATTATGCACTCAGTCATGGTAAGTATGTGTGTCAGATGACTTCTTAAAAGAGTACAAGTACCTGTGACAGATGACTTCTTGTAAGCATGGTAAGAGTGTACCTCATGCCAGAGACTCCATCATGGTGAGTAACTGTGACAGATGACTTCTTGTAAGCATGGTAAGAGTGTATCTCATCATGGTGAGTAACTGTAACAGATGACTTCTTGTAAGAGTATGCCTCATGGCAGAGACTCAGTCGTGGTAAGTACTTGTGACAGATTACTTCTTGTAAGAGTATGCCTCATGGCAGAGACTCAGTCATGGTAAGTACTTGTGACAGATGATGCCTCCATCAGTGCTCACATCAAGCACATTTTATATTATATCAGTACCAAAAAATTAATGCCAGAGACTCCAACATGGTAAGTACCTGTGACAGATGACTTCGACTTCTTGTAAGAGAATGCCTCATGCCAGAGACTCAGTCATGGTAAGTACTTGTGACAGATTACTTCTTGTAAGAGTATGCCTCATGCCAGAGACTCCATCATGGTGAGTACCTGTGACAGATGACTTCTTGTAAGCATGGTAAGAGTGTATCTCATCATGGTGAGTACCTGTGACAGATGAATTCTTGTAAGCATGGTAAGAGTATGCCTCATGCCAGAGACTCCATCATGGTGAGTACCTGTGACAGATGACCTCTTGTAAGCATGGTAAGAGTGTGCCTCATGCCAGAGACTCCATCATGGTAAGTACCTGTGACAGATGACTTCTTGTAAGCATAGTAAGAGTGTGCCTCATGCCAGAGACTCCATCATGGTGAGTACCTGTGACAGATGACTTCTTGTAAGCATAGTAAGAGTATGCCTCATGCCAGAGACTCAGTCATGGTAAGTACCTGTGACAGATGACTTCTTGTAAGGGTATGCCTCATGGCAGAGACTCAGTCATGGTAAGTACTTGTGACAGATGATGCCTCCATCAGTGCTCACATCAAGCACATTTTATATTATATCAGTACCAAAAAATTAATATAAAATGGGCAGATCGAAGTAATTTTGCTTTAATCTGAGGATCTCTGTCCACATGGTAAGGGTTTGGTGAAAATGTACTGTTTGAATGTCATTCTAAACATATTTTCCCCCAATAGGTTTGGTGCTTAGAACGAAGGAGAATCCTGACTCAGATGACAAAGTGATACAAGCACCAATCACTCTGCTTCCAAGCCCTGTACCAAAGCACTGTTTTATAGCTGCCAGAGATACACAGACAGACTTCAACCTACTAATGCATAGGGTAGCACATGACTATGAATTTCTGAAAAATTGCCTTGAAAAGTAAGTAGAACGTTGCTGAGGGTCAGGATGTATGATATGAGGAAATATTGCTCTCAGAAATTTGTGACTTAAGTTTTAAAAAATTTAGCACCAATTTCAATTGTACATAGCACTCATAGTAAAAGGATACAAAACAGATTTCCAAGCTGATGCAAAATGATTAACTTTTGTTATATAATTGAATCTATAAATCTATATTATCCTTGGCTTAAAATGTTTTCAAACATAACTTGAAAAATGTCAGGTAGTTCTCAGTAAATGATTAGTAACCAACATAAAGCTTCATCTAGCACCAAACAGAGCTCTTACTACCGGTCTTAACTTATTTAGAGAAACACAGAATATACCATAAATTTAAACTCATGTAACATTTGGCTTTCTTAGTAGATTTAAGCCAAATATAATAATGGCATAACATTTGCTCAATATATTTTATGCAATAAAAGCAATTGAATATCGATCTCCAATGGTAATGTTGCGTATTCATATTTAAAAGTGTTTTTTTTGGAAGTAACGATTCTGGAATAAATGCTTAAATATTGTTTTCAACAAGTATAATTTGTCTAATATTTTTTTTAAAAGATGTATCATTTTAAAAATTTAAAACAGAACTATCAAGGTGGATGATTTCACGGGCAGGTTGTGGGAAATATATGAGACAGTAAGGAATGAGGGCATTTCACAGGTAAGCACTTGTTTATACACAAGATCCAAATGGAACATAATTTATGTAGTTTTTGGCATTGAAAAGATATAATTTGAAAGTTTAAGTTTTAGGAATGAAGTTTTCTTTTTGTTCTCTGAAATTTTAACAGTAGTTTCATCCCACTAACCAGAATGTTTAATGCAATAATCATTAAAAATTCAAATACACAGTCCTAATAATAATAATAATAATAATAATAATAAGATTTATATAGCGCTGATAACAGACTTGTCTGTTATTGCATTAAACATTCTGGTTAGTGGGATGAAACTAAGGGTTAAAATTTCAGAGAACAAAAAGAAAACTTCATTCGATTGCCATTTGGTCATCATGCTGTTTATCATCTTGTTATATATATTAGAAATAATTAATCTATGTTCAGACTAACATTCTTGATATGACCTTTGCAATTTGTTCAGTTCTCATTCATTCTAATTTACGGGGAGTTATGTTAGTGTATGTATCCAGTCTGTTTGATCAGCATTCTTCTAAATTGTTTGTTCTCTATGTAAGAAAATATCAAAATCTTATAGCTCATAGAAAAATGTACTTCAAAAGTACTCACTGAGAAAAAACCTGATCTGCCATAAACTAATACTAGAAAAGCACAATTTATATGTCAACAATAACAATTTTTGACTCATGAATAGGTTGTTTGTGTCAAGATATCATTTAGAAATAGCTAAATGGTATTGGTATTTTCATGGAAACTTTGAAAAGAATAATTAAGTCATAAAGAGATTTTTTTCATATTTTGTTTGTCATTTTGCCACTAGTGGCAGCACAAGATGCGGAAAGGTAAGGCCATTTTAACTGCCAAAGGCACCTTTATATTTACAGAATTACTTCTTCAATTTAATTAATTAATTTACTGAAAAAAATTACATTCATGTAAAAAACATTTCAATAAATCGAAAATGTTTTAATATAAAATTGTTCTCTCCAGTAGTGGCACATATACAGTTTTATTTACATTTAAATTAGGTTTGAAAAATGTCAAATAAAAGGGTGGTTTTGGTGGACAATATTGGTTTCCATGATAAAATCAATGCTTGAGTTAGCTGTCACATTTCAAAATCCACTGTAAAAACACTTTGAAATACAGATACTTTTCAATGACTATTATGGATGAGGTTATTATTGGTTAGATGAAACATCATAATGAGTACCGGTAATTATTATATCAGTAATGGATTCATAATTCAGTGTGCAGTCATGTCTCAGTACAACTTACTATTAATTATAAAGAACATGAAAACCCTGGACCCTTGTAATATGATCACATTTTTCCCATTAAAAATTTTTTCTGAAAAGTAGTACATTTGGTTCAAAAAATATTTTTAAGCCTCTTTTGTCCTTTTGAAACTCAATATTCTGTTTGAATAGTCTTCAGAATGTTGTACTGTGTCTAATCTGATGTCTAATTTCTTCAAAATAGTAATTTTTATTTAGACTATTTATGAAATTAATTATATTTTATGAGGTGCTTCATTCATTATATGTTATGTCATTCATAAAAATAGGGTTTGAGTCTAAATGAGGCTAGTTGGACAACAAAACATATGTTGCATGACATACATGTACTGTACAATTTGAAATAATTACATGATGTTCAAGGAATTCATTTCAGAGATTTGTTGCCACAGGTTTACATACCCAGACAATGTTCCAGTTGTCAGTTTGTATTTATTGTTGTTGAAAATATTTTTTCAGCCATTATCATTGGGTATGAACAGATCAGACTATATGTTCCATTGTCATGGTGGTCATGTGACTGACCCTGAAGAGAAGGTCAATGTGAAGGACATCAGCATCCGTCAGATAGAGTTCAACACCATAGCATCCAGCTTTGGTGGTTTGTCCACCCAGATAACACATTATCATCGGTATGTTCATTTATTATAAGACTCACAAATAATAAGGTTCCAATTCTCCAATTCTTGCTGACCTAAAATTTTTTCAAAATGAGCGCCAGATATGTGTCAGATCTCAGCATTTCTATCCCACATCCTTAAGACAGGATATTGCATTATGTTGGCTGCAGTTGGCAGAAAAGACTGTGACTGCATAATTAGGCCAGGCTATATTCCAGCAACATTAGAAGTAATTCTTATTTTGAAATATAGAATCTACTTATGGGGTAGGTGTACAAAATCATGTTAACTTGAAAATGTGATCTTTTTGCTGGCTGCAATGACCTTGACTCTGAAAAATTGTCCTCCCTTTTTCTCTGCAACAGCAAATAGTGGGCAAATCATATTTTTTATATCAAGTAACCAGGGATGATTTTCTCTGGGACTGATGAGATTTGGGTTTTAATTTAATTTTATACAAATAAATTTTAGTTTTCTATCTAAATTACTATATTCACCACCAGAATTCCATGCAAACTATTTTGGAATCATTTAATATGCACCCCCTGTGTTATGATGCAGTGAAATTGTAAATCTATGATATCTACTTTTAAACAATGTGCTTACTTTTTAAAAACAATGTATGTTATGCCTTTTTGTGAAATGTTCTTCGTATGGACATATGATATACTTGTGTAGAAATCTTCTGATCACCTGAACTAGAGAGGGCTACTTTGACACTTGATACCATCCACTCTCCATGCCGAGTGCTTCAGCAAAGCTCTCTTGCATATTCATAGGGCTGCCCTTTCATCTTGTACATCTGCATGTACCAGCCTTTCTCACCACACAACCACACACTCAGGTTGCAGTTTGCAGCTGGGATTATATAATAAAACCTAATTAACTTCATAAAAAAAAAATCCAACTTTAAATAAAATATCTTACTATATTCTACAAATTATTACAAGAGAGAAACATGAGCAAATTTCAAATGATCAATTATCATCATGACAAAATCCTTTTTCTTACATTTCAAGTCAATATTTTATGTTTCAGATATATTTTAGATTTTTTAGGTCATTCAGATTTGAAGAATCATGTAAGTAGCTCTGTGAATTAATTAGAGAATAATTTTATTTTGCATTGTTGGCTTTGTATTTATAACAATATATTAGCACCATACAATGCGTTACTCTACATTGCTTTGGGCTCACAAATATAATCAAGGTAAGAGGGTTAATAGTGCTAAATAATATTTTATAAATAATTCAAAGTAATCATGTCCACATATTGATAGTGAAATGTTTTTTTTATATTTTAATGTGGCCTAATTAGCTCCCTGATCATGATGCTGCAGATGGTTTGGCTGAAGGCATGGTGACAGCATGGCAACAGTACAACAACAGCAAGTATGCACCACCCAATAACTAATGCCATTAACACTCTACTGCTTACAGGCCAAGGTCTTAGTCAACAGGAACATGTAACTTCTGTGCACAATATCAATCTCACCTGATTTATTATTTTTCTCAATTTATCTGCACAGGATAGTTTCATAATCATATCTCATAATCATTTATCATTCACTACTGCAAAAAATGTTTTGTCATAAGAATCCTTTTGTGTTCAGTCTGGGCCACAATATGAAGGGCAAAGCTACTGACCTATACAAATAAGCCAGGCTTGTATATGAGTTGATCCTCAAGAGTAAATCACCTGCAAATCACAGATTTTGAACTTTTTAGAAGCACAGAAATGCATAAACATTTAAATGAAAAGGGACTCATGTTAAAGACCAACAAAACTCCCTTTCAAAGATTTTTCAAAGTGTTAGGCCCCAAATATGTTGAATTTCTCTATAATTAAATGACTGCAGTTAAAGCATGTTTTGCAAGTTGACGAATAAAAATAAAGCACTTCTCTCATGACTTACAGTGATCAACATAAGGGATAAAGGTCTCATGGTTGCCACAAAAGCATGATCTAATTATTTTTAAATGTCTATTCAGTAACTTTATGTGGTATGTTAAATGGCCGCCTTTTTTCAAAGGTGTGACGGCAAGCACTGATTATGTTTCTGATTGTCGATAATGCTATAATCACCTTGACAAGATTGCTGCCACCAGCAAAAGATGATCTTGAATTATGAAAAGTTGATAACAGTAAATTATATTATTGAAGCAATACCTCTGAATATTCTTATCATGTCTTGTATTTGTTTATATTAATGGTATTGATATATTATCCATATTTTTGAAGGTTTATTTGCCCTTTAATAATAGCATTTGGGTTAGACTGGTAGGGAGATATTTATGATTAGAGTTATACTGGTCAGGTTATATTTATGAAAACAAATGATATTGTTGCTTTCTGGTGTTGCAGAGCTGTGATTCTATTTTTGGTCACAGAAACTGAGCGGAATGTTTATGATCAAAGATTTTTGGAGTTTGCTGTTAGAAAAAGAAATAAAAAGATTAAAGTCGTGCGAGCATCATTACAGCAACTTGCCAAGGTTGGCTCACTAGGAGAAAACAAACAACTCTTAATGTAAGCCCTCTTATCACATCATCAACAATTATCAATATAAACTGCAAGTTAAATAGTAATCTTATCTAGATTTACTTCAGCACATTGTGCTATTGCAGGTTACCATCTTGATTTTTTAATGATTGAATTTTATAGAGCTTTTTGTTCAGTTCAGTTTTTTGTGTGCAGTTCCGGTACATGTTGTTTTCAATGGAGCAAGATGGCAACCAGCAATTGGCTTTTGTGACTTTTAAGGAATGTAAAACTTTATTGGCTTTATTTGTTCAAAGAATTGATGGATTGAGTTTTTTCTCTGATGAAATATTTTTTTTTTTACAGTGATGACAAGGAGGTAGCAATTGTATATTTTCGCATGGCATATACACCAAGTGACTTTCATGGTGAAAAGGTATGCCCTATTTAGCTTAGGTTTTTAGCTATGCATTGCATAGCTTATGCAGTGATGACAATTTTTCTGTCATTCTGTCTGTCCGTCAACTTTTATTTTCTCCTCTGAAACTACTACTCAGAGTTCTTAGATATGAGTATATATGATGTTGCATTTTCAGGGGACCACTTTTATCTATTTTCCATTAGGCTCAGAATTTTTTTCGATCATTTAATGATATTTTGAACAAGAAAGTCTTTAAAAAAAAGAATTTTTATGTAATTTTCTTTTTGAAATAGATATTTATATTTCTCCATCCCCCAAATATCAAATGACCTGGCTGTAAATCTTGTCAAACATTGTCTGAAAATGTCTTTGATTATGAAAATCTACTGTGATGTAGGCAAAGTGTACAGTAGGCACTGACTTGATTGTTCCACCTAAATTTCTTTGACTTAGAAACCTGTTTTACTGTCTGATAAAGTCAGTGTGGGAGACTTTTATAAAAAACATTTTTTTAGGATTGGGATGTGAGCAAAACTGTTACACTTTTGAGCGCTATTCCAGACCCTGTATGGACCCTTACATCATAAAAAAGGTTCATAATGGACAGGAACAGTCAATATAAAACCAAGATTATATTAATTATGGATTTTCATAACACAGTATGTCTTATCTCATCTGCAAAATAATTCTGTATTTTGACATATATAATCAAATATTTATAACAATATAAATCCTGTATATATATTGCAGCTGGATATTGATTATGAGAATGATAAAATGGTGAATTATTGATTAAATGGTGAATTGTTTATTTCCGGTACATGATACATTATTGCCATAATCTATTTGGAGATAATATACAATCATCATTTTTTTACACTGCAGCAAATTGCAAGAAAAGATATATATATATATATATATATCAATTGTCCATACTGGCATAAGAGTGTTTTATAACTGAGAGTTTAGTTCACCAACTCTTGCTTATAATACCACACTATTTTGACTGCCAAAGTAAAATCATGAACAAGTCTGAATTTATTTATTTTTGAAGTTCTGAATTTAGTTCATTGATGCCACTTTCACATTTGATGCCACTTTCATATTGCTGGTTCAGTAAATCAGTAATTTTATTGCAGAAAATTAACAAGAAAGTCTCTAAAAAAAATTGTATACTGTTTCCTTTTTGAAAATGATATTTATATTTTCTCATCATTTTGAAGTTGCCGTAAATTATAGCTGTCATTGACTAGCAGAATGCTGGACAATTTGAGCGTTTAACGGTATGTACGTGGGACTAATTCAGTGAGCATCACCATAAAAAAAAAGGCCTTTTTGAGCTGTACCAAAAAAATGGTCATGTTCATGCTTTTAAAATATACTGTATTATCCCTAATTGCTGCCCCAGGGACAGAAACATAGTAAGCTGAAGTGACAATGATGTGGTGTGGCAGTGACTTAATGCTTACCACCCATGGTGTGGAAGGTGCTTGTTAGTGTTGTGAGGCAGTATGACTCAGTTCCTTCTTTCAGCAGTTTGCAAACCTGCTGTGAAACTACGAGCATACAAATCGAATGCATCTACACAAATAACTGATGTGTACACATAAGCCCTCGTCGTCTCTGAGCAATCATAGTATACAGTATGTTATAATATAGTCTATATTATAACATATACTTATTACTGCTTGAAGAGATGTATACAAAAAAATGGTATAAAGACAGAGCATTAGAAATGGTGATTTTTAAAATCAAATTAAAATATCATAGTGGAAACCAAATAGAAAATAAAAAGGAAAGTTATGCAATTATTTCAAAAGTTTGATAAAATTTCGCAAGCCAAACATTACATTTTCCAAAAGCTCCATCACAGACTACAGTTCACCTTTCACCCTTTTTGGCCTTCTTTATGTATTCTTAAATCTGTGAAACAAGGCAGACATTTTTATTTTATTTGCATAAAGGAGATGAAAAAAAAAAGGGAAATTGTGTTTACAAACCTTTCAACAACAATGAACATTTCAGGTAGACCTTCGAGCCTTTTAAACACTGTAAAAGTAGCATTGCTGGCAGTGCGAGTTGAACTTCAGTTCTCCACTCATATCATGAAATACCTCGCTTAGAAATGTATCCAATAACTTATTATAATAAATCCTGTGATATGATAATGATATTTGCAGGAATGGGCCACCCGGCTGCTGATAGAGAGATCTTGTGCCATAAAGTGTCCCAACGTTTACTATCATTTGGCTGGCACAAAGAAGGTACAGCAGGTACTAGCAAAACCTGGAGTGGTTGAGAAGTTCATAAGTGACCCCTTGGCCGTACAACGAATACGTAGCACCTTCGCTGGGCAACACAGTCTCGATCTGGTGAGAAATATAACCAACCAAACTTTTTAATCTGATTTGAATGTGTGTTTATGCATTGGTTAATATAAAACAGTTGAAATTTGATTAATGGACTATTATCAATTAATGGGTGAATTGTTTGCAGGGAGAAGAAGGAGATGAGGCTATTGCCAAGGCAATTAGTAACCCACAGAAGTATGTTCTTAAACCTCAGAGAGAAGGTGGAGGTAATGCTCATTATAACTCTGTATGTGATTATCTGAAACTGTGACTTCTCAAAATTCATGTGTAATTATAAACTGAATGAAAAGTAAATGAAAAAAAACATTTTAAGAAAAAAAGTTATTTTTTTTATAATTTTGTGTTCGCATATTGCCTGTTACCATGCCTAATGGATCTTTTTATGCCGTGAGGGCCCTGATGTGAGGAGGGGGCCTGAAACTCAGTCAAGTTCACACATAAAACATCTTTATCTTGGTTGCTGGTGTGTTTGCACCAATACCTGTTTGACCATATACTACCACTATTGCTCAGCAAGCTCTCTGAAACTGCTCAATACATGAAACCTCCATTAAGAAGGATATTTGATATAGTGAATATTGACAGTGAAAGTGGGTAATCTAATTGAAATTATGAGATCAAGTATGATTGAACAGGGAATGGGCGAATAGGAAAACAGTCTTACATCTTTCATACTTCCCATTGGACCATTTGGAACACAAACTTAACTAAGTTGGGCTTTTGAATTCAGAGAGCGCTTACAGCTGACAGAATATTTGTTGTAATTTGCTATCTTACTTTTATAGGGAAATAGTTCTCCTTATAATCTGATCTCCCATATCCATTACATTTTTGTGTTGGTTGAGAAATCTAAAAATCTTTAAAGATTACCTTTTTTGTGATCTTTAAAGTAGCTCAGGGTTTACATTTAGGGACCTGCTCCAAGGTTAACTCACATAAGATGTTCATGGTTTTGGGCTCAGTAATGCAAACAGAATTTCCAGACTGTTGACAATGACAGATTGTTATTATTGTTTTGGATAGAAGTTAATAAGAATGGAGGGAGAAGCAAAAGTGGGGAAGTCATGATAAATGTCTTTATTTAGTAAACCACAGTACCATGGTGTTTTTCAGGTAATAACTCTTTTGGGGAAGACATTCCCAAGGTGCTTAAAAAACTGGGAAATACTGAGGAAAGAAATGCCTATATATTGATGGAAAGAATACATCCTCCATCTTTCAAGAATTATGGCTTACAAGCTGGTTTTCCTGCAGTATATGAAGACTTTGTTAGTGAACTTGGAATATATGGTACAGTGGTTGGGTAAGTAAATCAATTGAATATATAATCAAATATGGACTGTACTGATTTTTGACAAATATGTCTGGAACAATTTTGTTATCTGAATGGTTATGCTTTATAATTCAGTCTGTAAAAGTTCCTTTGCAACCCATATCAAAGAGACATATTGAGTTATATATTACAATTAAATCAATGCATGAGTTACCCATACAAGAATTAAGACTTCATGATCAATGCTAATCAATATGTCCTGCTTTATATTTTAATTTTTTATGAAGAACTTCAACAACATGGAAAACTAAATTGGAAAAAAATGTGTGATATAGTACTTTTATAATCATACATTTTGTACTCTATTGTATGCAGTGGTTATAAATATGATATCTGTCTGTTTGAATGGTTAACGATAAGTTTTTTGAAAATATTAAATATTGACTGAAGTACTTTGTGTTCTAGGACTGCTAATTCGGTGATTCTCAACACTCAGAGTGGTCATTTATTACGAACCAAGACAGTGGGAACAGATGAAGGAGGTGTAGCCACGGGATTCGCAGCCATCGACTCACCCTATCTCATCTAAATTCACATGCACTAAAATTACAAACTCAATTCCGAACCATGCTGTTATATTTCCAGTTTATGATTTTATTATATCTTATCAGCTATATGGGATACAGGCTCCAAATTTAAAGGCCCAAATAGGATGACCTTAATTTTGACTTTGACTTATTCAAGGTCACAGGCTTCAAATTGTTTCCAAAATCTTTGATATTTTGCTGTATCTTATCAGCTATTTAAGATACAGG
Organism: Amphiduros pacificus; assembly: GCA_949316495.1. Classification (NCBI taxonomy): domain Eukaryota; kingdom Metazoa; phylum Annelida; class Polychaeta; order Phyllodocida; family Hesionidae; genus Amphiduros; species Amphiduros pacificus. The sequence goes on along the minus strand of OX439001.1, from coordinate 42,498,951 downwards.
CTTCAAATTGTTTTCAAAAACCTAAAACATTTTGTGACATCTTATTGCTTATTTTGGTGACAATTTCTACTAAACTTTCTCAAGATTTCTACTACACATTCACCTCATAGAGGCCCACAATTGATATTCATGATCAATTGCTGCTGGTTTTGGAAGCTCATTGTGAAGGCATTATTTAAGCACGCTGAAATAGGTTATCTTATTCAAAAGTACTTAATAATTCGAAACAGAAATTTTAATTTTGGGTTTCTTTTTATTAGTTCCCACAGCCTGAGGGACACATTAACAGGATTTGGGCTCTTTGTGTTGATGTAATTGTCACTAATTCTAAAATAGGATTTTAAATATTTTGCATAACTAACATACACATAACTGAGATCAATAATTTATTATAATTTAAAATGTCAACACATTTTAAAAGTTTGCTTAATTTTGTGTAGTTTACTATTTATCTAAAAGTGGGATTTGAACCCATTCCATTTCATGTCTGCAGGCAGGATACCATTATACATGTACATACCATTGGGTTTTCACCTTAGTGATTGTGAGGTGATTTGTATCTAGATCAGGAAGACTAAGATTTTTAAGTTTTTGGATAATACTTTTTCTTCATTTAGACTAAACAACTTTACATGCACAATGTAATTTTTTCCTATATATTTGTATTTGCTCTGTCTTTGACAAAATTAAAGAGAGTGATATTGTTTTATTATGCAAACATTGTACAAGGGACAAAAATATATGATAAAAACAGCAGCTATAATAAAATATAAAATATCTTGGTACAATATTTTTTTATAAAAAAAATAATCATATTCTATTTTAATATTGTCACGTCTAGTGTGGATGAGGAATTAATATATATTATATATGGTGTTCTTGTTTTAAGGATGTAACTCTAAAGTAGATGTGACTCTTTGATATATGAATAAAATGTAATAATTTGAAAAGATTTACAATTTGACATTTGTAAATTTATTATTAAATTGGTTTCAATATAATTGCAACTCCTTAACATTGGCTATTAAAACTAAACTAATGATTGAATTGTCACTGATTGAAAGGAATACTTTTTACCCTCAGCCCCTGATGTAATCAGGCTGAGGGTATTGCAGTACTCCTGGCGTGGGTATGTCTGTATGTCTATGTCTGTAGCGAACATCCTTGTCATCGCGATAACTCAAGAACAAATGATGGCAGCTTCATGAAACTTGACACACATAAGCATCTGGTGAAAAGCTCGGACGAGTTCGATGGACAGCGACCTTGACCTATTTTTCAAGGTCACAGGGACAATTATGTGAAATCCCAAGAATTGCAATAACTTAAGAACAAATGATGGCAGCTTTATGAGATTTGACACACATAAGCATCTGGTGAAGATCTCAGAATCTTTTGCTTTGAAACATGACCTTCACCTCCTTTTCAAGGTCACAGGGACAATTATGTGAAATCATCCTTGTCATCGCGATTACTCTAGAACAAATAATGGCAGCTTCATGAAACTTGACACACATAAGCATCTGGTGAAAAGCTCAGACGAGTTCGATGAACATCGACCTTGACCTATTTTTCAAGGTCACATGGACAATTATGTGAAATCCCAAGAATCGCAATAACTCAAGAACAAATGATGGCAGCTTTATGAGATTTGACACACATAAGCATCTGTTGAAGACCTCAGAATTTTTTCTATGAAACATGACCTTCACCTACTCTCAAGGTCACAGGGACAATTATGTGAAATCGTCCTTGTCATCGCAATAACTTGAGAACAATTGCTGGCAGCTTCATGAAACTTGACACACATAAGCATCATGTGAAAACCTCGGACGAGTATAGTGGACAGTGACCTTGACCTATTTTTCAAGGTCACAAGGACAATTATGTGAAATCCCAAGAATCGCAATAACTCAAGAACGAATGATGGCAGCTTTATGAGATTTGACACACATAAGCATCTGTTGAAGACCTGAGAATATTTTCTATGAAACATGACCTTCATCTACTTTTCAAGGTCACAGGGACAATTATGTGAAATCATCCTTGTCATCGCGATAACTAGAGAACAAATGATGACAGCTTCATGAAACTTGACACACATAAGCATCTGGTGAAAACCTTGGATGAGTTCGATGGAAGGTGACCTTGACCTATTTGTCAAGGTCACTGGTGAAGACCTCAGTGAAGACCTTCACCTACTTTTCAAGGTCACAGGAACAATTATGTGGTGCGGTGACGTTTTGTTCACAAATATTGTGTGGAGCGAATGTTGTGCAATAAGTTACCAGGGCTGAGGGTTGATGCATCTCTGATGCCTATGTTTTACATTTAAAACAATCTTTAAAGAGTACTGAATCTATGTACTGCAATTGCTTTTCATTATTATCAAATAGCCTTGTAGATATTATTGATGAGCACTTTCAAATAAACATTTGTAAGAGAGGTCATTTTGAACCACATTTATTTTGATGTCATACATTTTAATACATTTCTTGTGTTTGACTGACAATCTTCTAAGGGACACTTGTCATTGGACTCTATTTAAAAATATATAATATACAACTGGCTGAAATAGGGCCATCCATCTTGAGACCCAGGGATCACTGGTTCATATCCTGGCCATTTACCATCAAGTGCTCAGACCAGTTACTGGCTTGAATCAGCACTATATAAATGTTGCCTTTACCTATTTACAACTTGATTGACATGTTCCCTATTAATAACATTATCAATAAATGTTAAATACATGTACAGAATAGAACATACAATAATTTGAAATAAAATATAATGAATATATGGAAAACATGGAAATTATCTTTTTTCAAATGGCTTCTCCCAAATACAGTAGTTTAGATTACCGGTACATTTCTTAGATTATTGGATAGCCATGATAACCAAGAAAAACAACTAACAGAGAATGAAAGTGAAAAATAACTGCAGTCATTTGTAATGTGTTAACTGCTGTATTGTAAGCCATTATATATAATGCAAATATATAGATTGATGTTGAGAGGTTGATTTTTTTTCGTTTGTTTGGGATTTTACATCACTTTCAACATTATTTCAGTCATTTCATGATGAGACCTACTTGTAACAGATATAGTGCTGCCTCACTGAATTGTCATGTCGCAGGTCCTTGACATGACAACCCACCCGGTCACAGATTTACGAGGACAACGGGTTAACCCTTTAGGCACGGGCCTCAGCTCATATGGGAAATTGTATCATGAGTTCAACCTCAGCACGGCCGGGGTTCGAATCCACGACCTTTGGATCACCACAGAGGAACTGGTGCTAATAAGCTGGCGCTCTAACCAACTGCGCCACGGCCTGTGGCCTGAGAGGTTGAACTATGTACATTTGCTGTTGGGTATTCTGAGCACGGAACAATTATGGAAAAAATTCAAATCAATAAAACAGTTTAAACCACAATTTTCATGCATTGCAAAAAGTGCTGCTTTGCAGCTCCAACCAGGTCTTAGTCATCGTATGTTATCCCAAGCAAAAATGCAAGTATGAATAATAAAGGCTTACAATCAAAGACTGCATAAGATATTTGGGAAAGCAACATAATTTTGACATTGACAGGCTGTGAGTGTGCCCAAAATAAATAGTGACCTTTATGGAAATGAAAATTGAATTAACTAGATAGTTTGTGAGTGGCACAAGACTAAAGTCTTTAATGCATACGATACAGTATTTAATGCATACGAGGTCATGCACTATCCAACTCACAAGTGTCAATCTCTTTTGTGCTATAAGGAGGTCAAAGTAATCTAGTTACATAAATTATTATCCAAATCATGAACATATTGTACAGGATACATATATTTACATATTTACATAATATCAAGATCTAATCTTCTATGATTTGTAAAGGAATAGATTCACAAGTTGTCACCTATATGGCCCTGAAGTTGGTCATTATCACAAATAGCGAATTTTGAAAATTGGCTCCTGTGACCTTGAAAATAGCCCAAGGTCACCCAATATTGATCTTATCCAATCCCCTCATAGGTAGATCACATCTACCAAGTTATATTAATATTGCTGTATTTTATATAAAAAAAATTAGAGCATTCACAAAGCAAAGTTGCTCCCGTGCTGGATATAACCTTGACTTTGACCCAAGGTCACAAAAAGTTTAACCCCCAAAAATTCCCAGGCCTACATAATATATCATGTTATAGTATCTAGTCCTTATGTCCAAGCATAAAGGAATGATGAAGAAAACAACGCGCAGCAGATGCAGTGGAAATGGAGCAAGTACAAAAAATCTGCTTGTGCTGACTTCATGAGATAGCTAATCCTGTTATATTCCCAATAAAACAAAATCTATTGGGCATTTCATTACATGCAAGTAACCTTTCCTACAGGTGATTAAAACCTTAATGTTTACAAATTTTGCTCTTTTTTTCTTACATCTTACAGAAAATTCCATGAAATATAATCATGGTCATTGCAAAAATATTAATACTAACAACCCCAGTTGCTTCTAATCTTGCTGAACACAGCTGGGTGAAAATGAAAACACAGAGTCCAGGCAAGTACTAGTACCAAGTAACAACCAGTATCAAATCCTGGTATGATTCAACTGCTTTATATAAGTGTTATTTTACATTCTAAGTGAGAGGTCAATTATACACTTAAGATTAACATTTATGTAGAAAATTCAATGTTATTAATGAGGGATGTTGATCTCTATATTTAAGTTTTCTTTGTTGAGTTTACAAATTTCTGTCAAGTTTCTCTTTTATTTTCTGTCATGATATTTTGTGACTTGTCATTATTATGTATGTACAGAACAATTTAGAATGATCAATCAAAGTTTATTTTCCAAGATGGTTTGAGTAAACCAATGCCTTCTTTATTTTGTATTGTTGTGAAGCCATGAAAGATATGTATAGTCACCAAATTAAATAACCTATTTACTGTGGAGGATTAAAAATCAGGATAGAAGTGGACCCGATGATTAACAGAACACTTGTTTGACAGATGCTGAGGACAAACATCAGTCTGGTCATATTATAGCATGCAGAAAGATTTTAGGCTATAAAACATTTTTTTTCCAAATTGATCCAAAAAAAAGAAAGAAAGAAAATGACCTCTATTTGTTCCAGACATAATGTTATTAAATTTATGGAAGAAATAATTAAATGTTTATTTACAAATTTTCATTTGTGATGAATATTTGATATTCTTACTGATTCATATTCTTAGATTGAGACTTCAAGGACATTGTTCCCAAATAAACACCACTATCTTTCTCAATCACTTTAAAGTAAGGCTGTTTTGTGAAGGAGCACTGACTTATCACATCTCGATTACTCCCTTCAATACTCAGATCGTCATGGGATCCATATGCACGCTTATCAATATCAGTGAACTCTGCACTTGTTATGGAGCAAACTGAGGCTGCATCAAGAAGGGATGAGTCTGAGTTGGATCTTATGAATAATGTCCTTCGCATTCTGCTACCAAGTCCTGATACTGAGGATATCGAGGTAGCAGCACTTGTGGATCTGGACACGGTTGTGCCTTTTATTTTATGTGTCCAGTACTTGGGCAATTTGATGCTGCTCTGTGGGGTACTGGCAACAGCCCCAGGTAGACTTGCCATTTGGTGTGTGGTGTCCATGTCAACCATCTCCATACTGGTGTGAGCTATGGAAGATTCAGTCTCATCAAATGGTGTGAATGCACTAAGCCTTCTTGCAAAATACTTACTTGCTGCAGAAGAAGGTCGTGAAGATTGGGCATCCCTTGATGCAGTAGACAGACAGCTTTCTGAATCACAGCTGATGAAATCACATAGTTCCTCATGATCTGTATCCAATGATTTTATTGTCCTGTTAGGTTTGACAAATAGAATGTGGGAAGAATCTCTGCTGCTGGGGACATTATCATGGGAAGTTTGGTCCTCACTTGATTTAATAGATTCATATATTGGAACAGTTGAGGTTCCAACTTCGTCCTGATAAATGTCTGATGTGTTTGAGTTGCCATTGAGGACAACATTGTCCTCACAGATTATGCTGATTCCAGTCACATTCTTGACGCAGGAGTCTATGTCTGATTCTCCCAAGTTTGGCCCTTGGAACTTATCTTTCACACCTCCTGCCGGCTCTGTGTACCTTCGCCTTGCAGGATTCTTATGTGTGATGTCCAGTTTAGTCTTCTGTGAGGGGCTGTTAGGTTGAGACTGAGATGTGTGGTTATTCTCCTGCTCTGGCCTCGTCACATACAAGTAAGTTAGTTTGCGTTGGATTTTGGCCGAATGTGGCCGAGTGGAGATACATGTCAGCTCTGTATTCAGAGGGGATCCATGTGGAACAACCTTGGCTGTGCGGGTTTTCGTCATATATCTATTACAAGTAGCACTACCGGACAGACATGGATTCATATTGTTCCTGAATCTTGTACTAACCATGGCGAGGTAGAAAGGCTTTAAGCCTAGTGATGTATAGAAGATTATGTTAACAAAGATCGAACAGATATTTGATGTTTGTCCACTTAACATAATTGCCAGCACTTTGAAAATCACAAGGAGAATCTGGATGAATACAGTGACACTCGCCATCCATACCACAACTCTGCTACAGTAGATCTCATAGATGAAGAAGCTATGCTGAGCAATTCTCCTCTTTAATTTGAATTGTACCTTAAGATAATTATGACAGATTGCACAAAGTAGAAATGAACATGTGATGAACAATGACAGGAGAATAATTATCACAATGATGTGATAAGTAGTCAAAGTAGATGCACACAATAAATCTAGCTTCTCCAACTTTCCTGACACTATTCCAAAGATACCTGCAAGAGAATTGATTGTGCTAATTAGAAAACAGAAATCTGTCAGATATCTAAAAAAAAACATATCTTGTGAATGTTATGACTAAGTTACAGCCCCCTCCAAAGAAAGGTATGGACCCTCATGGCATAAAAAAGGTTCATAAGGGATGGTAACAGTCAAGTGAATGTCCCAAATAGAGTTTTATATCTGGTATTGACTTTTTGAAATTGAAATATAACAACCCATTGTACACTTCACATCTTAGTTTTTGACATTTGTCCCTTCATCAGTGATGTAGAAAACTGATCTTATTTTTTTATGATCTACATATTATACATACAAACAATGCATTTTTATCATGTTTATATTTTCCTGAGGAATTAGTGATATGCCATGAGGATTGTTGTATTTTGATGCATGCATGCACTGTGAGGCATTACTAAGGATACAAATAATTAAAGTTACTGACATTCAATTCTCTGGCAAGAGAAAAGTGCCAATGTGTGACAAAATGATTCTTACTTGTTGCTGAAATCATGATCCCAATTGAACCAAGTACCAATTTATTGGGAAACTTGTGGTTCCTTTGCAATGAAATTGATCGTAGTTTCATGTACCTGTTAAAAATATCCATTATTCATGTTACATATTTATTTTTGTATCAAGCACTTGGATTGTATTCATTCTCAATATCAAAGCTATTAAAAATAGATGAAAACAAAGTAAATTCAAATATATTTTAAGGTAATTAAAATATTGACCAAATATGGTGACCTTTTCAATTTGTTAACGTTAGGGGGAACAGGGACTCTTCATACAGCTGTATGAAATGTGTTGTTGACGGTTGCTAAGATACAAACAAGTAAGATGTCACTATTTCATTGATAAATAACCAAAGCACCATTATCACATCATTGCTCCTTCAACTGCATGAAATAGTGCACCTTTGTAACATACCAAAGTAAGCTAAATAGGTAACATATTTCTGTCCAGAGGGGATCAATGTTGATGTATACATATGAAAACATCATTTAATGATCTTTTATGACTAATCCATTAGCCAGTAGCTGCTGCATTTGACCTCATCACTGCCCAGTGATAAAAAAAAGGGAAATAAAATATCATATTTCTCAAAATTTCCCACGCTTTTTATGACAAAATTTAGAAGTTTTGCAAGTTTAATTACCAAAATTTAAGAAGAGGTTTACTCCAAATATTATTCTATTCAGTTTGAATAGAGGGAATTTTGATTAATGGTCTATATCTTGGGATACCTAACTTTCTTCAATTTCAAGTTAAAAATTGCCAAATTTGTCAAAGATTTACATTTATTTGAATCATTTTATTTACAAAAAACAAATTACTTGAGTTCTAAGGTATCAAATTACTTGAGTTCTAAGGTATCTGTCTATTTAAACTAAATAACATCATTCTAGCTAAAGATTAATACCTCAGTTCTGCAGATTGCTAGTGTAGTTTTTCCCAAAAATGTTTTTCAAGTAAGCTCTATCCCTTCTTTAATTATTACCCAAAAAACACCTTTTTCTGATTTTTATTTCAATTTTAAATCTAAAGTGATTAAAAATGATAAAATTTTAAAAACAAATTAAAAATCAAATCAAAAGAAAAATCCATCCCTATAAGCATTTGATACATTAAAGGCTGAAATCCGTTTTTAGTTATTTTCAGACAAAGCAGTTATTTTGCACCATGTTATTTTTTGGGGTTCAAATGACTTTTTTTTGGCGGGAAAAAAGAACTTTAGAAGACGCTGTTCCCCCTTATGTTAACTGTTTATCTCTACTCTGGGATAAAATCAAGGAAGATTGAAAAAGTAAGCTGCTAAACTTCATGCTGCTTTTCAGAAAAACAGAAAAATATTTAAATGAACATAGGCATCAGAGATGCATCAACCCTCAGCCCTGGTAACTCATTGCACAACATTCGCTCCACACAATATTTGTGAACAAAACGTCACTGCACCAAGGCAAATTGATGCAGGGGTAAAAAAAACCCATAAAATCTACTTCCTTTGATAGCTTAGGTGTGTCAAGTATCATGAAACTGTCATCATTTACTCTAGAATTATTGAGATGGGCCAGTGACCTTGAAAAGCAGGTTAAGGTCACCGTCCATCAAACTCATCTGGAGTCTTCCCAGATGCTTATGTGTGTCAATTTTCATGAAGCTGCCATTATTTGTTCTTAAGTTATTGCAATGACGTGGATTTGACATGATTGGTTCTTGTGAACTTGACAAGTAGGTGAAGGTCATGTTCCATCAAGAGAAGTCTGAGGTCTTCACCAGATGCTTATGTGTGTCAAGTCTCATAAAGCTGCCATCATTTGTTCTTGAGTTATCACGATGACAAGGATGATTTCACATAATTGTCCCTGTGACCTTGAAAAGTAGGTGAAGGTCATGTTCCCTCAAGAGAAGTCTGAGGTCTTCACCAGATGCTTGTGTGTGTCAAATCTCATAAAGCTGCCATCATTCGTTCTTGAGTTATTGCGATTCTTGGGATTTCACATAATTGTCCCTGTGACCTTGAAAAATAGGTCAAGGTCGCCATCTATCGAACTCGTCCGAGGTTTTCACCAGATGCTTTTGTGTGTCAAGTTTCATGAAGCTGCCATCATTTGTTCTCGTGTTATCGCGATGACAAGGATGATTTCACATAATTGTCCATGTGACCTTGAAAAGTAGATGAAGGTCATGTTTCATAGAAAAAAATTCTGAGGTCTTCACCAGATGCTTGTGTGTGTCAAATCTCATAAAGCTGCCATCATTCGTTCTTGAGTTATTGCGATTCTTGGGACTTCACATAATTGTCCGTGACCTTGAAAAATAGGTCAAGGTCGCCATCTATCGAACTCGTCCGAGGTTTTCACCAGATGCTTTTGTGTGTCAAGTTTCATGAAGCTGCCATCATTTGTTCTCGTGTTATCGCGATGACAAGGATGATTTCACATAATTGTCCATGTGACCTTGAAAAGTAGGTGAAGGCCATGTTATATAGAAACAATTCTGAGGTCTTCACCAGATGCTTATGGGTGTCAAATCTCATAAAGCTGCCATCATTTGTTCTTGAGTTATGCGATTCTTGGGATTTCACATAATTGTCCCTGTGACCTTGAAAAATAGGTCAAGGTCGCCATCCATCGAACTCGTCCGAGGTATTCACCAGATGCTAGTATGTGTCATGTTTCATGAAGCTGCCATCATTTGTTCTCGAGTTATCGCGATGACAAGATGATTTCACATAATTGTCCCTGTGACCTTGAAAAGTAGGTGAAGGTCATGTTTCATAAGAAAAAATCTGAGGTCTTCACCAGATGCTTATGTGTGTCAAATCTCATAAAGCTGCCATCATTCGTTCTTGAGTTATTGTGATTCTTGGGATTTCACATAATTGTCCCTGTGACCTTGAAAAATAGGTCAAGGTCGCCATCCATCGAACTCGTCCGAGGTTTTCACCAGATGCATATGTGTGTCAAGTTTCATGAAGCTGCCATCATTTGTTCTTGAGTTATCGCGATGACAAGGATGTTCGCTACAGACATACAGACCCACGCCAGGAGTACTGCAATACCCTCAGCCTGATTCCATCAGGGGCTGAGGGTAAAAAAGGCAAATTATTTACCTTTCAATGAGTAGTCCAATTATGAAGAGTACTGATGTTATATATGATAGCCCATCAAAGACCAGCATAATTCCACACAACCTCCTGTTACTTGGGTTCTGCAGCTTTGCTCCCAGAAAAGTAACACTGAGAAATGCCAGCAGTAAGTCTGTGACAAATACACAGCCTAGGAGTATAACTACAACAGCAATTAGTCATTCCTTGGAGTAATTATGTATGGAGGCGTCACGGCTGTTATTTGAGCTATGGCGTCATAGCAATGCATTGTTTCACCCAATGGATTCAAAATCCTTTGATCTTATCATAGTTGCCGACTTCAGAACAGTGAAAAATTGAAGACTGAGATTTAAAAAAAAAAAATTGACCAAAGTTTTATTGAAGTATTATACCACACTTTGGTTTATTTTTTTAAAAGAAAAATTCTTTTGAAGCATACAATACTATCCACTCAAAATTACTTCAAATAAATCTGTTTATTTCTGCTCTGATTGCTTCAATAATAAATATTATGAAAAATAGAAAAAAATGCATATTCCAAACCTTTAAATTATTTTTTATACATGTTTATAAAAAATGTGTCTCCATTCATGTTACTTTGTAAAACAAATAAAACAAAAAATATTTTATGATACAGCATTTATAAATTCCTGCTAGCTTTTTATTGTTAATTTTTTATTTATTCTAAATGATGACAAGAAAAGTATCTATGACGGCGCATATATTGGCAGGGTTATAAATTGCATTTTCTGATATATTTTTTTTACTGAACAATACTCTGCCAATATATGCACCAATAATTAATAATAAACTGGAAAAACAAAAATAACAATAAAGTATATGAGAGGAAACCTGAGAGGAAAACGGAAATTTTAACTCATTTTCATAAATATGATATGAATTTGAAAATCTTTTCATAAAATCATCTCAACTTGGCGCAGAGAAATAAAATTTATCAAAATCTCAGTCAGTCTATCAAATCAGTTTATTTTTACCCCAAACTTGATCTTGCAAAAATTGAAAGTAATACAAGAGGATGTTGTGGCTAAAATATATTTTAAATGTAAGGATTCTTTTCTTTTACACACACACAAAAAAAAAGAAAAAAATTTCATAGTTACCCATATTATTCTTTTTGGTCCTGGAAAGAGCCAATATGGCGGATACATTTGCAAGGACTGCAGAGAGGCAGATGAATGTGTACACGATTCTGATGACCACTCCATTGTCGACCATCTCTGTTTCCTGCACAAACCAACACTTCAATGTGATCCCATATTTTCAAGTTAATTTAAAATGTGATCAATCAAAACACACATGGCTGTCCACCATCCAGTTATCTCAGTCACCATCATAAACATAGCGAAAACAAATTGGATACAATATGAAGGGATTTAAAAATTATATACATACCGGTACCATGTCTGCAACATGAATTGTTGTGTTATTCATGCTCTTTGTCTCTACTTTATGTTTGCTCATTTGAATATCAGTGTTCAGTAGCACCAGCCATATCCTGATGCTCTTATTATCATTATCATATAATCAACTCTTCATGGGGGGTCCTTCCTGTGCTACAGCATCAGCCTCCAATGTTTAACTGGTATGTTGTAATTTGATTATAATAAAGCAAAAGTTATCGTTCACTTACCGGTATTTATAAATATGAGAAGAGATGTATCAAAATTAAGACATTATAGACAAATTCAAATGCCCAAAATACATTTTGAGCTTTATGTACTTGGGAAGGTCCCAAAGGTCATGAGATGTTCAATTTCAAAGGGGCTCAGAAATAGTCACTACCGGTACATCTGTGAAATACAGGAAATTTGGGGCAGGTTAGTGTACCTGTTATATATTATTAACTCAATTTTATTGAAAAGGCTCACCATGGTCATAGAATTATCATGTAATATTTGATTAAACATTTGCCAAGAATACATTTGTGCCATTTTAGCAAATCAGATCTCACAAAAGCTTTCATAAAAATCTGCAAGTAAATCTATTTATTTAGATGCCCAAAATCCAACATCCCCCAAACCTCCTATTCCCCAAACCCCACATTCCCCAAACCTCCTATTCCCCAAACCCCACATTACCCAATCCTCATATTCCCCAAACCTCATATTCACAAACCCCACATTCAAATAAAACTATAAAAAAATGATTTACAAGAAGACTTCTGATCCATTAGAAATCAATTTGATGGAAAATGTTAAGAATCTCACTTGTCTCTAAATTGTTATCACCTTCAGCTACCCTATTTTTGGCATCTGGGACCATTCAGGATAGCTCTTGAGCAAAGATGATTTAATCTCTATGCTCAACTTGAGACTTCTCCAAATGAACTATCTTCGGGGATGGACACATTACAAGAAAATATGTAGTCCCATACAATATCTCCAAATTATATTTTCATTATTGAATAAAGTTTTCTCTCCCCGATTGGAAAAGACAAATCTTGGCCTCACGTGACATATTAGCAACAGACAAGGAGGATAACAATTCAATTATTTTGCGAAAGTTGTTGTTTAATTATGACTTTCCTTTAACTTCATTTGTCTTGATACTCTGAAATTCAATTTGTTCTCTTGAAAACCTCCTTGGTGACTTCCAAGAAATACAAGAAAAAAATTAGCGATTATATTGCAGTAAACCACTACACCAAAGGCAAAAACCCATTTTCTTACATAAACCAGATACACAGTAGGGTCTTGCCTGTTGCCTCATTTTGGTCACCCAGAAAAACCAGATAACTTGTGACAAATGTCACAATCGGTAATGTAATAATCTGTTTTGTCAACAATAATATTATACATGACTATAGCCAGATTCCTTAATACTATATACACTGGTTGATATTTGACCAAATGACATAGGTCTTTTCCTCAGTGCTGCAGGCGGTTGAGTGCACTTGCACTGTTCTCTGATCTTATTCATAGACATTTTTAAATACCAAAACCCCTGCCCCATCCCCATGCCAGTGGCCTGAATACAGAAAACATACATAATCTACTGTGTGCCTTGTGCAACACCACACATATTGTCATTTCTTCCCATATTGTTATTGGCTTCATAGTACATTAGGTTTCCATGGATAGGGACACCCAGCAAAGTCAGAGATTAATTTTAGCACTGTTTCAAATGTATGTAATTATCAACAATAAAAGCACTATAGAGTGCTGTGCAAGAGATGTTGATCGGATCTGATCACTGACCTACTTAGTCACAGGGATCACCCCCCCCCCCACACACACACACACAATGTTCCTGATATTAAGCAATCTATAACTTGCAAACAAAAGTTCAAAGGATCTGTCTATGGCTGAATGACATGAAGTCAAAAGCATCTTTTGTGGAACATTCGAAGACATGCAAATGTAAAAACATAGAATAAATATACATATTTGAGGCTGCAATTTGGAATGTTATAAAAATATTTATATGATGTTCATACATGATATGAATTTACCCTTGTTGGGGATCTTCCTGGTGGGCAATCTCTTTCCATGTGGTGGCAGTGCTGCACAGAAATAAATAATGCCACCTGGTGATAAATTTACACAATGTGTGGGCATCAAGCCAATCTCCCTTTATGACATTCTTATGCTTTGTCAAATTAAATCATTAATATAATTCAGACTTTTCAGAAAAAGGGTTTGTAAAAAGTAAAAATAAATCATTTAATGACTCAAATTGGTCAAACTTGTCATAACTCAAATACATATGGCCTAAAATAACTTCTATGGATGCTTTGACATCTCATATATAAGGCTGAAGAAATCCAGTACCTAAAATGAGCAAAGTGCAGTGTCAAAAAAGAACAAACCAAAAACAAAAACAAAAAACTGATGTAATCAAAATCAAATATATATATATATATATGATTTTTTATTATATTTCTTTGCTTCAGAATACACTACAATTGTGTTGCATTCCACAAATATCTTCTCTTCTCATTTATATACCGGTAATTTATTTTACTGGAAAGTATCTCCTTAAATAGTTTATTTTGTCATAAATATTTGAACTCCAGTATACACATATCATCTCCAAAAAATAACCTACCGGTAGTTTTGACTATAATTCCAATTATAATGTCATATTCAAAGAATTCTATTCTGAGATTGACAACTTAAAATTTACCCTTGAATATATTTTAAGATATTCCAGATAAAAACCCACATTAGATGAAAGGATATTAAATTGTCCTGTAGAAATTTAGAAAAAACCCTTTAAGGAACTTAAGAGTCCCTGTTGCAATTCTCATGTGAGAGATCTCATACTTGTTATATACAATGTGACACTCTCAATTTCTAGATCAGTTTGAGAGACTGACCAGTCCCTGTATATAGTTCATTTTAAGTCTCTATTGCTTGTCACCAGTTTTAGAGATGTCGTACTTATTTCAAAGAACAGAAGAGTCCATTAGCTAGTCTGATTTGGGAGATCTCATACTTGATGTAGGATAAAGTCCATGCTGCTAATCTAGTTTGAGAGATCTTGTATTTGTTGTTGGACAGGAGAGTCCATATTTCTAGTCCAGTTTGAGAGATCTTGTATTTGTTGTTGGACAGGAGAGTCCATATTTCTAGTCCAGTTTGAGAGATCTCATACTTGCTATGGCATTAGCTAGTCTCTGGGGCATAGTTTCTGCAGTGTCGCTGTAGTGATCTTCAGAAGTCTGCAGTAAGGTGACCATCTGCTGCATGTTCTCGGATGTGTGCAAGCCTAGATCATCCAATACATTGGACAGGTAGTCTGCAAGTTATAAACAGGACTATAAGTCAAACAAGTCTATTTAAGATCTATATAAGGGTAGAGGAGTGGATCTGTGCCATTTTTGTTTTCATGAATAGGGGACTAATTCTACTGCTACTTGTGTAACTTGCACATTGGTTAGATGGGCGTGAAAATCAACTGTTACTGAAAGGGTCATAAAACACCATTTTACATTTTCATCTGCAATCTTTGATACAAAAATGCATACCACAATGTACATCACCTAAAATCATTCTTGCACTATTAGCTATCAAAAGAAATGCACTTATGATGTACTCATCGACTGAATAAATAACCTACACTATTATTGATTCACAGCCAGACGAGTCATCAGCTGGAAACCTCTCCACATTGAGTATTAACCTTAGAAAATGTGAGGTGAGTCATCAATATGAAATTATCACGACATGTAACACTGACCTTCATAAGAAATGAGTCAGTAGAAATATCTACCAAATGTCAATGACCTTTCAAAGTGGTCATTGAATTCTATGTGTATAAATAACCTACACAATTGCTGATCCGTAAGATGAGTCATCAATCATCCTTGACTGGATCAATTACCTACACTATTGCTGATCCAAAGCAAGATGAGTCATCAGTCATCCTTGACTGGATCAATTACCTACACTATTGTTGATCCACAGCAAGATGAGTCATCAGTCATCCTTGACTGGATCAATTACCTACACTATTGTTGATCCACAGCAAGATGAGTCATCAGTCATCCTTGACTGGATCAATTACCTACACTATTGTTGATCCACAGCAAGATGAGTCATCAGTCATCCTTGACTGGATCAATTACCTACAATATTGTTGATCCACAGCAAGATGAGTCATCAGTCATCCTTGACTGGATCAATTACCTACACTATTGTTGATCCACAGCAAGATGAGTCATCAGTCATCCTTGACTGGATCAATTACCTACACTATTGTTGATCCACAGCAAGATGAGTCATCAGTCATCCTTGACTGGATCAATTACCTACAATATTGTTGATCCACAGCAAGATGAGTCATCAGCCATCCTTGACTGGATCAATTACCTACAATATTGTTGATCCACAGCAAGATGAGTCATCAGTCATCCTTGACTGGATCAATTACCTACACTATTGTTGATCCACAGCAAGATGAGTCATTAGTCATCCTTGACTGCATCAATTACCTACACTATTGTTGATCCACAGCAAGATGAGTCATCAATCATCCTTGACTGGATCAATTACCTACACTATTGTTGATCCACAGCAAGATGAGTCATCAGCCATTCTTGACTGGATCAATTACATACAATATTGTCGATTCACAGCAAGATGAGTCATCAATCATCTTTGACTGGATCAATTACCGGTACCTACAATATTGTTGTTTCACAGCAAGATGAGTCATCAGCCATCCTTGACTGGATCAATTACCTACACTATTGTTGATCCACAGCAAGATGAGTCATCAGTCATCCTTGACTGGATCAATTACCTACAATATTGTTGTTTCACAGTGAGACAAGCAAGGCAAGCAACCTTTCTTTATGTATCACTGACACGATCACTGGTGTGCCAGAAGTGTAGACCCCCACATTGTACAAGGTGTAATGTTGGTTACCTATATCAGTGATAAGTTGCCGTGTTGACATGACGGTCAGTTCATGTATACGCAATATCTGCTCTACATAGGTATGCATTGTTCCCCTAGCTACCGACTCTAACCAAAGATCAGCCAGCTCATGGTCACTACTCTCTGCAAATAGAAAATAAAATTAAAAATCCACTGGCATTAAATTTTAGTTATTTACATGTACATGTAGAGTCATTATTCATATTTTTGCCAAATATTTTTCAGTTTGTGTTGTTAGTTACTTTACTTTTAAATGAGTGAAAGAATTTAAAATCATACCAAAATACCATAATTAATTCTGATATTTAACCACAAACACTATCCTTATCACATTCCATGCTACTTGACTAATCTTAAGAGTGAAGTCTATTTCTGAGATTTACACGAGAAATAAAAAGCTTTGATGTCTATCTGAATACATCCAAAGGAGAGCTACTATTTTATGTCAAGCATGGTTCAAAATTAGCTGAACAGTAATGCATGACGATTGCTGTGACCCCAGGTACCTTGCTGTGCAGTGTAGGGCAGCTTCCCGTATTTGATGGCCACGGTGAGGGAGGGATTATCCTGCATGGTGAACGGATCCAGCTGCTGGGGCAACGTCAGCAGGTACTGGCCTACCTGCAATCACACAACACATCTCACAGTGAACTCTTGCAGGCTCTGAGTTAAACACCTTATTTGTTGGATACAATATTATAATAAGAAATTACCAGTTTCCAAGTCCAGTTTGTCAAAACTTCAGCCTGTGTACACCTGAACTCAAATAGATCTTTCACAAATTTATTTTAGTTAGACTCAACATAAAAATAATATGCTAGTTTGAATGAAAAATCTCCTATTATTCAATAAATGATCATTATTTGGATCTTTGAGATAGGTTATTTCTAACATTGAAAGAGAGGTCTTTGATATGGAAGTGGCTTGGGAAATTAAAGGATTTGCACATTGATAACATTGGCTTATAATCAGGAAATTGCCAAACAACATAAACAATACCTGATTTTTTGGCAAACTTGAAATCTTCTATCCATTCATGTTCAAATGGTATTTTAAATCAAGCAGAGTGGATAAAAGTATTGTGCGAAGGATTTTAGCATTGGTGAGTAAATGATGTGACTTAGACTTGACAATCTTGAAATAAAACTATGATCATCACTTTATAAGATTAAGTACCGGTACTGTCAAGTGTAACTGGCCACAATAGCACATACATAATCAACTATCCATGTTTTGTTGCATAATATAATGATTGTCAAAGATCAAAATTCATACAATTGATGAGTGTTAGCTCCACATGATATACAGTTAAATCTGTCATTCTATCAATTTTATTTCTATACATAAATACAATAATCAATAGTGGGATAGGGCCAGCAGCAGAAAATAATTTCTTTATATTCTAAAATAAAAAAAAGTTCAAAACAATTGATTTCACTTACCTTCGTGATGTATTCTTGTGGAGAGAGACTGAAGTTTGGCAGATCTGATGTTATAGCTCCTCCAGCACTGGAAGAAGTCCATATCTAAAACATATTACATTAATAACAGTAATATTATTTATAAAGGTAATATTTGGAAAGATGAAAAAGATCTTGGGCAAAAAATAATACAGTAACTGTACTATTGAAATAACGTATTCTAACATTTGTAGATTTTATTACACAAATTGGGAATAAAATTAAACTACCTGGTGTGGACAAACTGATGATGTTTAAGCACATTTAGTGCACTAAGATCAGGACATGCAGTAACATATATAGTGACACTACATGTATGTCTCTAAGTTGCAATTTCCTTTTAGAAAACGATATTTATATATCTCCATCCCCCAAATATCAAATTGCCTGGCCGTAAATCTTGCCAAATGTCTTCTGCTGAAGATGCGTTTGATTATGATAATCTAATCCAGAACCCCCAAAAGACATACTACTACTCTTGAAGAAAATGTGCATGGCTTGGAGCACCATCATCCGAAACTCACTACGTGAGATTACGAATCAAATGCATCACAGTATGACATGTACATAGAAATCTCTGACGTATACACACCAGCCCTCTTCATCTCTGATTGCTATATATGCATTTGTCATAATATAGTCTATATTACTGATATTACATATATTTATTATTGCTCTGAGAGTTGCATACAAAGAGTGACTTGGACTAAATTTCTGCACTTACCTCCATGCTTGGAACATGAGAAAGTTGTTCTTGGAGAGGGGCAAATACAATATCAAAGGCAAATTTATGTGCTGTCTCACTAAGGCTACACATATCAAGTTTTATTTCATCAACCACACTCGGGGTGTCACCTGCAACATAAACCCACATTCCTTTTTTAAGAACTGTATTTGTAGATTACTTCTCCTTAATGTGCCAATTGCTAGACTAAGTTTTCGTTAAAATATTTAGTGAGATAATCAGGATCAATCAACATTATGACCATAATCTTAAGAAAAATTAAACAGGCTAATGGCCTTAGGACTGTGCTGATCATTGCTTTTAATGTTTTCTGGAAAATGCCTACAAATTACTTCATAAATGATCACCTTACATATTTACCGAGCTTTGCAGGTTGAGAACAGTCAATATAGTAAAAATATTGTACTCAATATTGGGGCTAACTCTATCACCATCACATTAATTTATTTCAGAAGTCTCATACTTAGGCTATATTTTAACCATTGTATCTAGTTTTAAATCATTTTTTTTAAGTCACACTAAAGTAAAACAAATAGAATTATTCCCCTGAAAATACACCATTTTACCTACAAATGACTATAAACTCCACCCAGTAGTTTCAGAGGAGATGGTCAAAGTTGATGGACAGACAGAATGACAGAAAGTTCCTTTCCTCGCTGCATAAGCTATGCTAATTTAGTCAGCACAGCATAAAAGGTTCCTAACTTTAGTCCTGTTAATCCCCACTATCTCTGGTACTGCTAACATATTCCTTGCACACGGTGCTGATCAATGATCAATTTTTACTCTTAGTTTTTTATTTTGTAAATAGTTCTCACTGAGCTAGAATAAACATATATAAACATAAATCAACATATGAAATATACTAGTTGAAGGCCCTTGTGGAAGGAGTAGAAATTCATAATTGTTGCATGGTTTAAGTTTGTTAATGTTATTTTAATTTGTTTGATAATTTATTGTGGTACAAGATTTTAAAGGCGTGGTCTCACTGTAGCGAACAGGCTTAGTGGATGAGTTGCAGAGTGGAAAATTTCAACATGTTGAAAATATTTTGTGGACTAAAGCAAATTAATTTAGAAGGAGAAACGAATAAGGCGTTCAAGTTGTGTAGACTTCTGAACTCATTCTGAACGCCAAGATTTTCCTGTCCGCTTTCATCTGCTTTCCCCATCTGTTACAGTGAGACTGTCACTTAAGAGATCAGGTCACATGACCTGTGTAGGTCAAAATGGCACTATTTCAAGATCTGCATGTGATGCATAAGTGATTTAAGTTTCAAGAACCAAACATTTTTTCAAATTATTCTCAAATTATAGCGTTTACCGATGTTCAAAATTTGAGTTTGCTTTGTTGCCCTAAGTAAGCAACTTAGACCAGTAAATTTTGAGTACTATTTTCCATTATTTAAATGATTAAAGAGGCTAACTGCAAGCAACATTTCAAGCCACATATCAGACACTGGGTTCATGAGATTTTCAAAGATCAGTTCAAGACTTACAAATGTAGGTCAAGGTCACTGACAAACACACAATTTCAGGATTTTCAAATAATGCATCACTTGTTTAAGTTTCAAGAATTAAACATTATTTTTTTCCAAGTTATCACATTCACAAAATGGGACAGATGCACAGACTTAAATAATAGACAGATGCACAGGCTCTGACAATACCCACTCTGCAAATTTTGTCAATGGGTAAAAAGGAGATGTGATTTCATTGAGATACTAGGTTTGTAACCCTACCTTCTTCAAGACTAGTGAACATCTGCTCTACAGCCCTCTGGTCCACTTTTCGCTCTACTAACAGCACAATGAAATCATGGAATGGTGGCTGATGCTTGTCATGTCTTGGGCTGGAAAAACAAATTGAGAAGAAATTAATGTAATCAAGGTCAAGGTCATATAACAAAGAGTCCAAACTGATACAATATCTGGTTTGATATCACATTTGGGAAAAATGATAAGGTTACCTGGTTGTCTGTTTGAGTGGTGAAGTAGCGTGGGATAAATGATAAGGTTACCTGGTGGTCTGTTTGAGTGGTGAAGTAGCGTGGGATAAATGATAAGGTTACCTGGTGGTCTGTTTGAGTGGTGAAGTAGTGTGGGATAAATGATAAGGTTACCTGGTGGTCTGTTTGAGTGGTGAAGTAGCATGGGGTAAATGATAAGGTTACCTGGTGGTCTGTTTGAGTGGTGAAGTAGCGTGGGATAAATGATAAGGTTACCTGGTGGTCTGTTTGAGTGGTGAAGTAGCATGGGATAAATGATAAGGTTACCTGGTGGTCTGTTTGAGTGGTGAAGTAGCGTGGGATAAATGATAAGGTTACCTGGTGGTCTGTTTGAGTGGTGAAGTAGTGTGGGATAAATGATAAGGTTACCTGGTGGTCTGTTTGAGTGGTGAAGTAGTGTGGGATAAATGATAAGGTTACCTGGTGGTCTGTTTGAGTGGTGAAGTAGTGTGGGATAAATGATAAGGTTACCTGGTGGTCTGTTTGAGTGGTGAAGTAGCGTGGGGTAAATGATAAGGTTACCTGGTGGCCTGTTTGAGTGGTGAAGTAGTGTGGGATAAATGATAAGGTTACCTGGTGGTCTGTTTGAGTGGTGAAGTAGCATGGGATAAATGATAAGGTGACCTGGTGGTCTGTTTGAGTGGTGAAGTAGCATGGGATAAATGATAAGGTTACCTGGTGGTCTGTTTGAGTGGTGAAGTAGCATGGGATAAATGATAAGGTTACCTGGTGCTCTGTTTGAGTGGTGAAGTAGCATGGGATAAATGATAAGGTTACCTGGTGGTCTGTTTGAGTGGTGAAGTAGCATGGGGGTTGCAGTACTTGCCCACACTGCTCACGATACTTGTCACCAATGCCTGGTCTAACTCATCGCTGTGCATTATCAAGTCTCCTGTAAACACAATCAACACTTTGATATTAGGCACTAAAACATAATCCTGAGAGTTTTACCACTTGAGCTTCACATCATATTCCATATAAAGTTTCAATGGCTATTAATATTGATTACAAATGTCAAAATTTTACAAAACAAGAAGAAGCACATGCCTGATAAAAATTATAAAAGTTTCTACGGGCAAATATTATAAACATATTGTATTCAATATATATTTACTGGTAAAAATAAGTTGGCAGCTAGCATCTTACCACAGGTCTGTATGATACGCAGAGAATGCTGGAACCAGGTCCAGTCCTCCGACTCCATGGCTGACGCATCTACCTGACACTTCTCTCCAAGGTTGACCACCACACGCCGAAACTGAGTCACATACTCGCTGAAGTATCTCTGACAGGCCAAACAACAACCATTTAATTCTAGTTTCTAGTCATAATCTTCACAAAATGAGGTAATTTATGAGTTTGTTATGTTACAGAAAATTCAGCTGAATGTTTAGTATTTGTATTTATTTGTACTCAATTTTAAGACAAGCACATGGATACTTTTTGTTAATATATAAAATGTTGATTAATTTAAGGAGACAATTTTCTCTCTACATAAATCTATTTTGAATAACTTTCACAAATATGATTTGCAAATTATTGTTCTATATAATATTAAATACATCATGTCAAAAACTTTTAACAATTTACAAAAGTGACTTGCATTTGATATGGAAGCAGATTCTTCCACCAAAAGTAAAAAGAGTGCAATAAAACTGAATTAAGTTGAATAATTCATGAAGAATATGGGTGTGTGTGTACTTTTGTGGTGCGGCAATGATAATGCTGAAGCATGCCTACCTTGAGTGCCTGAATGAGGCTCAGATATCCACAGCCATTGGTGAACTGAATACATCTCTCACTGGCCTGCAAACACATACAACCCCACCATTAGTGCCTCCTGTCTCCATCATATCACATCACAACACTTCATGTACAAGAACAAGAGGATTCTTCATGGTAACTTATAAAGATCTCAGCACAGAGCAAAATTTCAAAGATTGCTTTATACAAGGTATGAGATTTGTGTCAGATGATTTCAATTCAGAATCAATTCCTCAAAAATGAGAAAAGCAATGAAAAGTTCATCCTATCTTGATTATTGACTAAGAGGTCAAGTTCACATTTCCTTGTGCTGTGTACTAAACATAAGCAATCCATACAAAATTTGTAAGGAGCATTGCTAAAATATTGTACTCTGAAAGATTTAAAACAATCGCATCTGCAGCATTGATAATGCTACCCATCTGCAAACCCCATCAAATTATTGATATGATCATTCAAGTATAAAAATATTGTTACAGATACTACCGGTATGTGCAGGTAACTATTGAAAAACAAGTCTCTGAATTTGAAAAAAGAGGTGAAAGTAAGCAATCCTAATAGCTTCCTTCACATAAATCAAATTTATCCAAAAACAAAATTTACCCATCCACCAAATCCTACCACATAACCAGTGGCTATGACAAAGAATGACTCATTCATTTTGGGATTATGTATATTTTAGCTGTTTGCAGTAAGACCTGTGTCTACTATTTGATATGTGGGACCAGGGCATACGAAAGTAGTTCTTGATAATTTTCTACTCCCCCTTATGTTGCATGATAATAACGAGATGAAGATAAGAAAAGGCTCCAATTAAATTGCACTCTTTAATAGTACAATAATGGCTTGTTTTGAAAAAAAATAATGAGACTTATTGAATGGAATATATTTTGGTCTTTGCTGTTCTTCCTTTTGTTTTCAAGATAGGTGGCGTTTTAACAGATCCTGATGAAAATTTTCAATGGTCAACCACACTTCATACTCTGCTTTTAGAAAGATGAATATTTTTGCCATTTAATAAATATTGTTCAAAATATTCTTGGTGGATACATATATTTTATTTTTGAAGGTGAGGCATTTACAATGGTTTTCAATCGGGCATTGTAATAGTGGTCCGAGGCCTAATAAAAATCAGGTCTGGTGGCAAAAATCATAATAAATTGAATCCAGTTAGTGGTGTCATCTGATGGTGGGTTTGGAATAGTCAGGAAACATTATGATGGATATATAGTAGCTGCAAAGCTCACTACTAAACTGTCCCTTGAACTATGCTTCTATAATGCCACCATCTTATTAAAGTTAAAACAGCAACATTTACAATGAGGATTATTTTTATTACATTCTAGATATATTCTTCAAATATATTTTTCACAGGAAAATGCTCCTTAACAAAAACTTATTTGTAAGACAATTTCCACTTTCTTTTATTAATTCTGTACTCAAGGATTACTCTGTTACTCTGTCAAACTGAGAACTTAGAAACAATGATAACCCACTGTTGAAGTGTGATTTACTCTGTGCATTTTGGTCGGTCTTTCCTAAGACCAGCCATTTGGCGTGCTGTGATCAATGATATGGGTGATACTGTGGTGAGATTTGAAGGAGACTACACCAGATGAGAGATGTACCATGGAGGTCTCAGACTGTGGTGCTGTGATGAATGATATGGGTGATACTGTGGTGAGATTTGAAGGAGACTATACCAGATGAGAGATGTACCATGGAGGTCTCAGACTGTGGTTCTGTGATGAATGATATGGGTGAGACTGTGGTGAGATTCGAAGGAGACTACACCAGATGAGAGATGCACCATGGAGGTCTCAGACTGTGGTGCTGTGATCAATGATATGGGTGAGACTGTGGTGAGATTTGAAGGAGACTACACCATATGAGAGATGCACCGTGGAGGTCTCAGACTGCAGTTCTATGATCAATAGCTACTATGTCTGCTTAATGTAACTTGACATTGACAGATTAAGGTCAAAGATACACAAAGAACTGTGCATACATGCCCATAACCTAAACCATTCAGGTGGAGCTAGAAATTAACCAATCACAATCCCCAAGATACCATAACCTGCAGCAGCAATAATGATATTTAAAATTCTTATATTTAAAATTAAAAACATTTAAAATCCAGATCATCTGAGATATGCTCCATAATCATGATAAATCAATGTAAACCTGAAGTTGGTAGAATATATTTAATACATTGGGTTTGTTTGGTTATGGTATCCTATTTTATCACTTTTCAATTATGTGTAATGATTTATAGCTAATGAGTATAAAAATAAAGTATATGAAAAAATACATAACAACAAATAATATTGTGTTTGAACAAAAAGAATTAAATAATTAACAAATTAATGTCAACTGATTTGATAAAAATGCAAATAAATAAGAAAATTTACTACATATGTTTGTGATTATAAAGCAGAACTTTCTGCATCATCTATTACCCAACACTGGGGAAATAACACTTTAAAATGTTCTTTACATGAAATTAGTACTGCAGACATTGGGTATAGTGAAAGCTCTGGTTTGCAAAATGATCTCATGCTAGACAATACTAGTGGTTTCCAGGTGAGACATGATGTAGTGTGGCTGGTATGCTTAACCTCATGAAGCAACCATGCAGAACTACAGGGTCATCATTCACATATATATCAATGCCTGTGTTCATGATAACACATTCTGACATTATTCCTGGATTATTTACTCTGAAAGTCAATCTAATTTCCAATTCCATTTGTGTGTGCTTTTACATAAAATGATATTACTGGTAAACTAATTCTATATATACCGATCAATAAAAATAAAAATGCCATTCTAAAGTTAAATTTAACTTCTCATTTTAGGACCTTGATGTCAAAGTCTTTAGATGAATCTGATCTCATTGTTACAATAAAAGGAGTCCATAGGTAGAGATGAGAGTGGGTCGCTGTGGTAGTTGCAAAGGATTTCTCCTCTGCCTGTGATCCTTGACCACCTCTAGACTGGTCCCAGTTAACATGGTTAAGACTGGGGACCCGACATATGGGGGCTGACACACTCGGGACAAGTCTACTTGGAGAATCCACACTTCTCTCATACTTACACCTTCTTTTATTAACACATCTTTCAGGAAAATGCAATAATAATGAGGATCTGTGAAGGTGGGACATTTTCCTTTGTCACATATTTCATTTGTGATTTAGTGATGTATCAAAGTATAATGATATTAGAAAATATGTTTTCGTATCAGATCATTTGTTTAATTATTCCTTACATGGCTTGAATATTTCAAATATCCTGTCTACATCATAGTCAATTGAAAGAGTCAAATTATCACTATTTCTATTGTAACCTTTCAACCCTTTGTGGGGAGTCATAATTGTTAACTAAAGTCAACACTGAGCCATGCACTAGATATGCTGTTTATAATTAATTTATACTTTTAGTTTATATGCCATCTCCACCCTCTTACAATAATATACACCATCCGTTTCATTCCATTAAAAGTATTTGTATGCCAACTAACTGTCAGCAACACAGACATTTTAAAGGGTTAATTTAAGTTCACAATTCAGGTTTGGCAAGTTTTGAAGTTGGGAAGCATTGAAGAAGATTTATTTTTGGGCATAGTGTATTATATTCCTCATATCTGACCATCAACAAAAATTTGCAACAATGACAAGGTGGCTTGAATTTGGTATTTCCTATTATTCAACATATATTCCAAAATGAAATATGTTAAGCATCTTATGATTACAGAAATGTTTTTGTAGAAGAGAAAATAACTAATGTATATGTATTTTATATGATAGTGCATGGGAAACTACATTTAAAATGGGGAATTTTCTGAAATATATGAGAATATTCATTCTCTGGTGTGGACTAGAGATCACAGTGTAAATAACCTCACGCAAAGAAAGCCTAATTCAGGCAATAAGAGTGTGACACACACATGACATTGGCCTAGTTATGCAACAACCCAAAACATTCACTTCAGAATTCCCACCAGTTTACCAAAATATTTGAATATACAGAGATGCACTCCTGATAAATACATAATATTATGCCTGTCTATATAATATAACCTAAACCATAGGCATAGTTTACATGCTTCATTTTATATCAGCATTATATATTTTTTTATCATACACCTATGGACATGTGTGTGCTCCTGAAACCTACCTGTCCTGCTCCCAGTTGTTGGAATATTTTTATTATTCTATCTAAATTTTTATTCTTCTATTCTGAATAGATTTTCAAATCATTCAGATGGAGGTGAATTCTTGAAATCATTTTTCAAGTATGTTTTGTTACCTTCAAAGAAATAAGAAATATGTTGAGGGGAGTAACTTTCCATGGCAAAAATTTTAATTTTGTTTAGAATAAAATTGTCTGTTATTTTTTGTTCAATCTTGGATTGTAATTTTTGCACACCTCTAACTCATATATATAGACTTAACATCACTTTGAGCACATCAAGACTTATCTAAAACATTTTCAAATATGTATTTGACAACCTCCATGTGTTGAGACAGACAAACCTACATATTCTTCCTATTTACAATGCCAGCTGTTTAATGTCAATAGGGATGACATGGGAATGTACACAATGCTTCCTCGCTGAAACATTGGCAATAGCAGGATTACACAACTGCACTCTCTATGAATCTGGCAGATTTCTATAACAACTACTCTTACAAATTTTAGCCACATAAATACCCCATGTAAACTATATTGACAGCTTTATTCACATGTAATATTATCTAGTGTGAATGTCATATTTTTTCAAGCCCTTTTATGTTTTTTTGAATTCCTCTCTAACAGAAGGGGAAAATTTCTGATACATCAATCACTCATTTGTGAAATTCTAGACAGATTTGCTCCAAAGGCTTAATGTGAATAAGGACTCGTATAAATATGACAGCCATCACACGTGGAATTCATATGAAATGGCATTTATATTAATCTATCCATAGTAATATCTAATAGTTGGGAGTTACGCTAAATTCTCCAAAATGAAAATTCAAGGAAACATACAAAAGATGCCAGAATTATCATTTTAAAATAATGCATATTTTTTACTCAAAATAATATAAAACATACAATCTGTTTGGAGTCACAGAAAATAGATATTATGAAATATGAAATTATTTATCTTAAAGCCATTATGAAAGAAATTTGGAAACATAATATCAGTCAACAGTGATGGATGTAAACCCATGATCAGCTGACAGAGATGAAGTTAAATTCATGATTTTTTTTTAATTGCCCTGTGACCTTGAAAATTAGGTCAATCCATAAGTGGGCCCAACTTGGCATTTCCACTGGAGAAAATTGAGGAATGTTTAGCATGTCCTTGAGATATTACAATGTGGAAGATTTCCTAAAAATAGTATTGTGACTCGGAAAATTAGGACAAAGTAATTCATCATCTAATCAGACTGAGGATTCCACAAGAGACTCACAAACACTTTTTTATCCTGCTATATACTGAATATTCTTGAGACATCACATACTATAAAATCTGTAAATGATAAAACAAGTATGGGAGAATATCAGCAACTTATAGATGTGGATAGTTTAATAGCAGATTTGGATAGGATTGAACCAAATGTTTAATATTTCATTGGCGGCAGACAGTCTTGTGGTGTAAGCAGTTGGTGAGGCATTTTTTGAAAGATTACACAAAACATGGGATTTTCTTTTTGATCCAACAAATGACACTGCATGATGAGAGCAAGGGATATGACAGTGACAACAAAGCAGAAAGAGTATCACAGTTTTGACCCACTTTAAGTCAGTTTTGACATACACATGCACATAGTTGTACCATTTAAGTTAGTTAATGACTTGCCAGGGTGAGGTTTGATGCCCCTGTATCAAATATTGATGATACAGGTGGGAATTTAATGGAATTGTTCTTTGTTTTCAGACTATGATATTGGCAAATCTATCTGCATTGAGATTTATTTACACAGCTGTCCGGACACTTGTCACCTGCAGTCCGGACACTTTATCTCTGATATGAGAGTTGATAACGATAAATAATGACAAAAATCTCCCTGCCTCACAAGTGGCATGTAAACTCTGGTTCGTTGCATTTGCACTGGATGCCAAAGAACAAATCAATTCAAATCATTTATGCTTCTCATAATACAATATATTTATGATCATGTCCCAATACTAAAAAACCTTAAAGGAATTTAGAATCGATCTTTTAAGAATATGGTTGGGGCTAACTATAATCGATGAATTGAAAGACAGTGAGCAAGTGTGTGTGCAGTGTGCTACGCAGGCCATGCTGAGCAAGTATGTGTGGTACGCAGGCCATGTCGGCAGTTGACATATCACACACCTCCACCCAGCCTGACACAGAGGGAACCTGGCCACGTCCTGCGTAGTGTGGCCGTAGTGTGGCCGCAGCACACTAACTGCCTGTCATCAGTGAGCACACACATCAGCTGGTTAGAGGCTGCTGCACAGTCTTGGTCAGGTAGGAATCCTCATTCTTATTCATCTATCTGCATTCTCACCTTTCATCAGTGCATATCACACTCAGTCTGGGTAGCCAGTATTGATAACTTGTTTATATATTCACTGCTGCTCACATCACAGACAATAATACATATGCATAAACAATATAACCATAATTCTCATTTTCATTTGGGAAATGTGAAATTCTTGGATGAAGTAGAATTCTTATGAAGTTTGAGGTTATGGATATGAATCATTTAACAGGTAGAGAATTCTCTGCCTAGAGCCAATCTTAAAATCATGTTTTATTCATTTAATTTTTTTGTCTGAAAGGTATGGTCCTTTGTGGATGTTAAGTATAAAAAATCAAATAAACATCACACTTAGTGAAAGTAAATAACATAAGAAATGCATTGAGTCATTTCCTTTTTGGAAGAAAAAGTTGATCTAAAGAAAATCATTTCAATGACTAACATTTATCCAAGTCCCAAACTTATTTTTTTACCAAATAGCTTACAAGATGAAACACTGTTAGAGTAATATTGTTGACTACTTAGCTTCGTTTAATCTAATTGCCTTAAAGAAATCAATGGCAGTGATATTTTGGCCTGGCATTGAGGGTCCTGGAGGCAGTGTGACTGCCAAGTCTAATAGCCACCAGACTGCCAACATTTATCAATATGCCAATGTCTTACCGAAAACTTGTGTGAAATTCCTTATATCTTGGAATTAAAACATTAAAACATTGTTATTTAACATCTTTAATGTGTTTGGTGTAGGTGGTCCTTATCTAATAAAATGTGGGGATTAAATAAAACAAATTTCTTTGGGAGGATTGTTTAAATTTAAATGTGTTATGCATATCAATTCCACAGCTCATGAGATTCAAAGCTATCAGTAATTGCTAGGTCCTTTTTTAAACTCAACTTGGTCATAAAATGTGATTTCGATTAGGAAGACATGCAATAACTACATCAGTGAATATCCATAATTCAGCACTGCCTCATTCCATCAAATACTTGATTCTTTCTCTGTAAGCATGACAGCTTATATTAAGATAACATGATTATGTAAGATGTGGTTGTCTGTTTATCAGGGTGGGGTATAGTTGTCTGACTGGCAGTGTGGGTGTAGTTGTCTGATTGGCAGCTTGGGAGTAGTTGTCTGATTGGCAGTGTGGGTATGGTTGTCTGTTTATTAGGGTAGGGTATAGATGTCTGATTAGCAGTGTGAGGTGTGGTTGTCTGATTGGCAGAGTGGGTGTGATTGTCTGATGGGCAGTGTGAGGTGTGGTTGTCAGATTAGCAGTGTGAGGCGTGGTTGTCTGATTGGCAGTGTGGGTGTAGTTGTCTGAGTGGCAGTGTGGGTGTGGTTGTCTGAATGGCAGTGTGGGTGTGGTTGTCTGATTAGCAGTGTGGGTGTGATTGTCTGATGGGCAGTGTGAGGTGTGGTTGTCAGATTAGCAGTGTGAGGCGTGGTTGTCTGATTGGCAGTGTGGGTGTGGTTGTCTGAGTGGCAGTGTGGGTGTGGTTGTCTGAATGGCAGTGTGGGTGTGGTTGTCTGATTAGCAGTGTGGGTGTGATTGTCTGATGGGCAGTGTGAGGTGTGGTTGTCAGATTAGCAGTGTGAGGCGTGGTTGTCTGATTGGCAGTGTGGGTGTGGTTGTCTGAATGGCAGTGTGGGTGTAGTTGTCTGAGTGGCAGTGTGGGTGTGGTTGTCTGAGTGGCAGTGTGGGTGTAGTTGTCTGAATGGCAGTGTGGGTGTAGCTGTCTGAATGGCAGTGTGGGTGTGGTTGTCTGAATGGCAGTGTGGGTGTAGTTGTCTGAGTGGCAGTGTGGGTGTGGTTGTCTGATTGGCAGTGTGGGTGTGGTTGTCTGAATGGCAGTGTGGGTGTGGTTGTCTGATTAGCAGTGTGGGTGTGATTGTCTGATGGGCAGTGTGAGGTGTGGTTGTCAGATTAGCAGTGTGAGGCGTGGTTGTCTGATTGGCAGTGTGGGTGTGGTTGTCTGAATGGCAGTGTGGGTGTAGTTGCCTGAGTGGCAGTGTGGGTGTAGCTGTCTGAATGGCAGTGTGGGTGTGGTTGTCTGATTGGCAGTGTGGGTGTAGTTGTCTGAGTGGCAGTGTGGGTGTGGTTGTCTGAATGGCAGTGTGGGTGTAGTTGTCTGAGTGGCAGTGTGGGTGTGGTTGTCTGAATGGCAGTGTGGGTGTGGTTGTCTGAATGGCAGTGTGAGGTGTGGTTGTCTGATTAGCAGTGTGGGTGTGGTTGTCTGAATGGCAGTGTGGGTGTGGTTGTCTGAATGGCAGTGTGAGGTGTGGTTGTCTGATTAGCAGTGTGGGTGTGATTGTCTGATGGGCAGTGTGAGGTGTGGTTGTCTGTATGGTTTTCTGGGAAGTGGTCAGAAGCGTGAAATACTTTTTTTATGGTTCTGTGGAATATGGACAAATGACACTGTGTTTTGCTCACAGTGGTCCATCTATAACATCAAAGCATTACAAAATCAGCTTGCTGTTATATTTGGATTCTTCTTGATTTATGAGAAAATAGTAACCTTGTTTCAAGTGGATCCAGTGCACCTCAGTGAAACTCAGGGGCTAATATATCTAAAACATATTCCAATATTCATGAAGGATTTTTTTTCATCAACTTCACACAGATCCTCTAGTTTACATGTTCAAGAACAATACTGGCAATTGTAATCTTCTATTGTAGCTATTTGTATGGATATTTTCATCAATGTTTATATCTATGGTCTTTAGATTAGTGAATTACCGTATCCACTCGGGTTAGCGCCCATGCTTGGCTTAACGCCCACCCCCCTTTTTAGGAAGAAATCATTAAACGCCCACCTTCCCTGGATGTCCGTAATACGATGTACGTGACGTCCTTTACCTTAGCGTCTGGGTGCCCACGAGACAAAAGTGGAGCGGCCAACATGTCAAATTGAACTTTCATATCCGTAGCTGATCGATTTTAATTGCGTTTTAAATGATAAATAAAGGTATGTACTTAATATTATCACAATTACGTCGACAATTTCTCCACATCATTGATTTTAGCTTCAAAACAAAGCGTTTTCTTTATTTATCATTTGAAATGCAATTAAAATCGATCCGCGTTTGAAAGCATTTCTGTCAACAAGGAAGACACGACTCAACGCAACACGTGGTCGCAATTTTGAAAGGCGGAAGTGACGGGAAGAGGCTCTTGTTTTTAGCACGAAAACGATTGTTAATATATTGCGCAATAATGGATGGTTTTGTTCTGTTCTCGACCTTTATAAACGCCCATGCTTGGGTAAACGCCCACCCCCCTCTTTTACTTTGTCCCCAATTAGCCGCCCATGGGCGCTAACCCGAGTGGATACGGTATGCAAATATTATGAAACTATTTTATTCCTTTTACACAAACATGTATAGGTAATGCCTACAGAAGAAACCATTGAACATAAATCAACAATTTGTTTACATGTGTAATTCATGAAAGTGTGCTATTGGCAGTGTTCAGTGATTTATTCCTTGTTTCTATCCCATCAACTTCAAAGCATTTACCTTTGAGAAGCATTTATGTCATGCTAGATGGATAAGTTGTATTATTAATAGCCCCAGACAAATATACTGGTGGCATCCATTGATCTTGTGAAATGACTGCACAGTAAGGGAAAGGATGACAGAGGGACATGCAGCACTCATAGGCAGAGCTCACATATTGACTACATACTAAAGTAGATATTCATGCTGTCACAGTGAGGGTCTGGCTCACGATCAAACATATAGGGCCACAGTTAGGCCATTCACTTAACCCAATCGGACAATCATATGCTCCACCACACGCAACCAAATTCTTTGTCATAGGTACATGTAGCATACTAATTCATACCAGGGTCATCTCATATTTGCCTCTGCTTAGATGGTACAATACATGGTCATCTCACTCTGGTTAAATGGTGTTCTATGGTTATCTCATACTTGTCTCTGGTTACATGGTGCCCTGCGGTTATCTCATACTTGTCTCTGGTTACATGGTGCCGTATGGTCATCTCACTCTGGTTAAATGGTGTTCTATGGTTATCTCATACTTGTCTCTGGATACATGGTGTTCTATGGTTATCTCATACTTGTCTCTGGTTACATGGTGCCATATGGTTATCTCATGCTTATCTCTGGTTACATGGTGCCCTATCGTTATCTCATACTTGTCTCTGGTTACATGGTGCCCTATCGTTATCTCATACTTGTCTCTGGTTACATGGTGCCCTACGGTTATCTCATACTTGTCTCTGGTTACATGGTGTCTTATGGTTATCTCATGCTTGTCTCTGGTTACATGGTGACGTATGGTTATCTCACTCTGGTTAAATGGTGTTCTATGGTTATCTCATACTTGTCTCTGGAAACATGGTGTTCTATGGTTATCTCATACTTGTCTCTGGTTACATGGTGCCGTATGGTCATCTCACTCTGGTTAAATGGTGTTCTATGGTTATCTCATACTTGTCTCTGGAAACATGGTGTTCTATGGTTATCTCATACTTGTCTCTGGTTACATGGTGCCCTACGGTTATCTCATACTTGTCTCTGGTTACATGGTGCCCTACGGTTATCTCATACTTGTCTCTGGTTACATGGTGTTCTATGGTTATCTCATACTTGTCTCTGGTTACATGGTGTTCTATGGTTACCTCATGCTTGTCTCTGGTTACATGGTGTCTTATGGTTATCTCATACTTGTCTCTGGCTACATGGTGCCGTATGGTTATCTTACTTGTCTCTGGTTACATGGTGTCCTATGGTTATCTCATACTTGTCTCTGGTTACATGGTGCCATATGGTTATCTCATACTTGTCTCTGGTTACATGGTGTTCTATGGTTATCTCATACTTGTCTCTGGGTACATGGTGCCCTACGGTTATCTCATACTTGTCTCTGGCTACATGGTGCCGTATGGTTATCTTACTTGTCTCTGGTTACATGGTGTTCTATGGTTATCTCATACTTGTCTCTGGGTACATGGTGCCCTACGGTTATCTCATGCTTATCTCTGGTTACATGGTGCCCTATCGTTATCTCATACTTGTCTCTGGTTACATGGTGCCCTATGACTATCTCATACTTGTCTCTGGTTACATGGTGTCTTATGGTTATCTCATACTTGTCTCTGGTTACATGGTGCCATATGGTTATCTCATACTTGTCTCTGGTTACATGGTGCCCTATGGTTATCTCATACTTGTCTCTGGTTACATGGTGCCCTACGGTTATCTCATACTTGTCTCTGGTTACATGGTGTCTTATGGTTATCTCATACTTGTCTCTGGTTACATGGTGTTCTATGGTTATCTCATACTTATCTCTGGTTACATGGTGTCCTATGGTTATCTCATACTTGTCTCTGGTTACATGGTGCCATATGGTTATCTCATACTTGTCTCTGGTTACATGGTGTCTTATGGTTATCTCATACTTGTCTCTGGTTACATGGTGTTCTATGGTTATCTCATACTTGTCTCTGGTTACATGGTGCCTTATGGTTATCTCATACTTGTCTCTGGTTACATGGTGCCCTATGACTATCTCATACTTGTCTCTGGTTACATGGTGCCCTATGGTTATCTCATACTTGTCTCTGGTTACATGGTGTCTTATGGTTATCTCATACTTGTCTCTGGTTACATGGTGTTCTATGGTTATCTCATACTTATCTCTGGTTACATGGTGTCTTATGGTTATCTCATACTTGTCTCTGGTTACATGGTGTTCTATGGTTATCTCATACTTATCTCTGGTTACATGGTGTCCTATGGTTATCTCATACTTGTCTCTGGTTACATGGTGCCGTATGGTTATCTCATACTTGTCTCTGGTTACATGGTGCCCTATGACTATCTCATACTTGTCTCTGGTTACATGGTGCCCTACGGTTATCTCATACTTGTCTCTGGTTACATGGTGCCCTATGACTATCTCATACTTGTCTCTGGTTACGGGGTACTATCTGGCTATCTCATATTTTTCACTAGGTACATGATGCTCTATTGTTATCTTAAATTTATCTCTGGTTGCACGTTACTATCTGGTTATCTCATATTTATTTCTGGTTTAAATAACAACTTCTCATCAAATCTGGGTCAATATAATAAACCAAGAAGTAAAGAAAAAGAAACTGAGATTGTATACTGTCTGGTCGTGACAGATCTTGTATGTTGGCTGATGCCAATAACATATCCATTACCCAGAATGAGTGATACTGTACCACAGAGTGGGTCATGCGATATTGTGAACACATTTCTAGTAGTCAGGGCCGAGCATTGTACAGTTGTTGTGTTGACAATTAGCCGGTATATATACAGATGTGGGCAGATCACATATGTTGTTTGCCTTGAGGACAGTGTCCAGATCTCCATAGTGGCTACCAGGAGTAAGTGTGTGCAGTGCTTATTCAAACAAGTTCAGTTCAAGCAATATGAGTAACAGGAAACCAACTATAAATTTGTTTGTGGTGCATTCATTTCCATAATATAAATATCTCGATTTAAACAGTTCTTTACCATTAATGCATCATGCCTTTGGCCAATTGTAAGAATTGAATTCAATTGACATCAGGGATGCAGATGTGCACAGTCAGTGTCCTTTGTTCATAATATGGCTGTCTTCTGGGTTTTATACGCTGTATAAATGAGGGATCTGCCTAGAACCGACATGGATGCCACCCAAGTAAGTAATGTTCCTAAACGTTTGACCTCTGCTTGGGTTTTATTGGTTTTCCGGGTCCCAGTGAGTCTGTTTGTATGAAGTGGGTGACACGTAAATGTGTTCATCAATAAATGTAATATTGGTGGAATATGGTAGCAGAGATGTTTATCAATGAGTGGGTTTCTTATATTTGTGCCTCAGCCTTAAGACCTTCTAGATCTGACTCATGACCATCCATACTTTTAAATGTGAATTCATGTATGCATCCCCAGCCCACATTGGCAGCCCACATTGTCATAATAAAGTGCTAACTAGGACACTACAATCATTCTTTCTTGTGTGTGTAATCTATGGTCATGTGATTTTCAACATGTATTCTCAGGAAAATTTGGGAGTTGGCATCCAGATCTTACAGGCAATTTGCTATGTTAACAATGGTGTAATAAATGATGGTGATAAGCCATGCAATCATCACCTGTCAATGTTAGCAGTGTCATTATACTTGTCTCTGTTACCTTAGCTACACAGCCTCTCCACCATATTACAGTCTGTTATGCAGGATACAACTCCAATGCATGATAATTAACCTAGCAATGCCCAAGGTGCATCAAATTTCAACTTTAAAAAAATTAATACCTCTTATCTTGTTGGGCAAAGTGTCAGCAAAAAGAAACATATTGTGATGGAGGTAGGAAACAATAGTCACTGGTAACACCCAAATGACTCCAAATTATATGCAATTATTTGTAATGCTGTGTTGAATGCTCTATTATAAACCACCTGTTAGTCAAGATGCTATTACAAGCCATCTGATGACATGACAGCTATTACACCTGCAACCACATGTTCATCTCAGCTTAAAACACTCACATAGTACAAGTACATATAATGGTCTATCCTTGGCCTTCTAAAATAACATCCCTTAGCACACACTTATGTGCATGAAAACAATAGAAGGTTGGTGTTTATTTTATAATACTTTATCTGGGTTATTTTATAAGTGTGAAAATTACCCACTTTATTTCATGCCAGTGGCAAACTGTATGCACATTGTAGTGCTTCTGAGTTATTTTGATATTATTTTTATTTTGAAGTTGTCAGCTGATATGCAGTAAGAGCACTATTGGGTTGTATGTGTCTTCATTGTGTAATAATGGTAGGTGTTAAATGTCATGGATCTAATTAGCAGAGTGTTATATGTGACATGTAACTCTGCTTACAATCAACTCACTAATGACACAATTAACTTCACCATTCTACCAACTAATAATCTGGCTAAATATCAGCTTTCCTATCATATAACCAAGTCACAATGGGCAAAAAATATATATATTTCTTCATTTGTGCACTTCAGTTTGAAACAATGTGGACCAGATTAGCAAGCTTAGTAAGCAATTATTTTCATCATGAAGCTGTCTATTCTATTTTGCAATGCAAGATGGATAAAAATCACAATAGAAAGAGTGGTTGGAGCACATGAAGTCTGTGGAGGTCTCGGGCATGTAATCTGTGCACATCTGATATGAAGTCTGTAGTGAATAGAAAAGTAATCTGTGTACATCTGATATGAAGTCTGTAGTGATCAGACAAGTAATCTGTGTACATCTGATGTGAAGTCTGTAGTGATCAGACATGTGGTCTGTGCACATCTGATATGAAGTCTGTAGTGATCAGACATGTAATCTATGCACATCTGATGTGAAGTCTGTAGTGATCAGACATGTAATCTATGCACATCTGATATGAAGTCTGTAGCGATCAGACATGCGGTCCATGCACATCTGATATGAAGTCTGTAGTGATCAGACATTCGGTCTGTGCACATCTGATATGAAGTCTAGTGATCAGACATGTATTCTGTGTACATCTGATATGAAGTCTGTAGTGATCAGACATGTAATCTGTGCAATTCTGATATGAAGTATGTAGTGATCAGACATTCGGTCTGTGCACATCTGATATAAAGTCTAGTGATCAGACATGTATTCTGTGTACATCTGATATGAAGTCTGTAGTGATCAGACATGTGGTCTGTGCACATCTGATATGAAGTATGTAGTGATCAGACATGCGGTCTGTGCACATCTGATATGAAGTCTATAATGATGAGACATGCGGTCTGTGCACATAGTCTGTAGTGAATAGACATATGGATAAGTTATAATTATCAGAGTTGTCATAACTAATTTTCAATAATTAAGACTTCATCAGTACTTCAAAACAAAGTGTTGACAAGAGTTTAAAAAATGATCTTATTGACAAAAAACTCAAAAGGCAAAACTGAAAGACAAGCATCACGATCCTCATATTGCACCAATAATAAGGCATTTTCTTGATGGTTTCAGGTACATGTGGAGCAGTGATACAAGCATGTCGGTGCAGTCGAGTCCAGCAGTGTCGGTGAAGCGCCTGTCACTGGCAGCAGATTCACATGACCTGCTTATGTGTGATATCTGCCTGGAGCCTTATGATGACAAGGACCATGAAGCAAAGTTTCTCTCCTGCCACCATTCCTTCTGTAACACCTGTCTTAGTCAGCTGGCAGCAACATCTCCCACAAACATAGAGTGCCCTACCTGCCGCCAGACCACCAGCCTTGACCAGCAGGGCATCAATGCCTTACAGAATAACTTCTATATAGCATATATGAGGGAGACACTCAACAAACTGGGTGCCCCTAAGGTCAAAGGATGTCAGAAACATTCAAATCAACCAATGAGCTTCTTTTGCCAAAGGTGTGGAACAACTATATGCCGTGACTGCACTGTCTTGGATCATAGAGAAAGTGAAGGTCACAACATCCAGGATATAATAACTGCAGAGAATGAGCAGAGAAAGGCACTAGAAGAGAAGATGAAAGCTGGCAAAGAGGCTCTTAGCAAACTGCAGGATCATATGCAATACCTGGAAACGGAAATAGCTAACCTTACCATAGCTAAAGAGGTGGCACTAAAAGAGCTTGATCATGTCTTTGATAGGTGCATTAAAATGCTGGAGTTTCGTAAGCTGCAACTTGCTAAGTCAATATTTGACATGTATAACAAGAAACAGGAGACTTTGCTGAAAAAGGGAGATGG
Source organism: Amphiduros pacificus (assembly GCA_949316495.1). Taxonomy (NCBI): domain Eukaryota; kingdom Metazoa; phylum Annelida; class Polychaeta; order Phyllodocida; family Hesionidae; genus Amphiduros; species Amphiduros pacificus. The sequence goes on along the minus strand of OX439001.1, from coordinate 42,459,895 downwards.
AGTGAATGCTGCCATGAAAAATTTGATTGCACTTGTCAGCCATTGTGAAAAGCTTGTCTTATCAGGTCGCCTCTCTGAAGTAGTCAATGTCAACAAGAATCTTGCCAACTCTGTGCAAGATTCGCACAAAAGTGTTAATGGGGTGGAGCTGGGTAAGAACTACCTGATATATGACTCAGCCGTGGGGATCCAGCCCCTGGAGGAGAGCATATGTGGTCTGGGAAGCATCTCATCTAATGGCTACTTGCCAACCTATGCCAAGTTTGAAGCTCAGGAACTCATCTCATGCCTTCCATCCAAGCTAGTTCTGCAAGTCTTCAGTCACTCAGATGAGAAGTTACCCAAGTATCCTATAACTGTCCACATAGTTGATCCAAAGAACACCTATATCCAGAGCACCATGGCTGCCTTAGAGGATGGAGAGTACGTTATCACCTTCACACCTCAGATGAGTGGTGAGCACCGATTGGTTGCTGCATTTTTGGGCCATCAAATCAAAGGTGCAGAGACATCAGTCACGGTTAAAAGTAATAATCCTGTCAAAAAGTTGGGAGAACAGGGCAAGGGTTATGGCAAGTTCCTCTCACCACGTGCTGTAGTAGTTGACTCGGATGGAAGCATGTTCATTGCCGATACTGGAAACAGACTCATACAAAAACTAGATAAAGATGGCAGCTTTATGCATCAATTCTGCATCAATAACAATAAAGAGAATTGTTCAACCTGTGATCTAGCTCTGAATCAAAAGAAGGGATTGATTATCTGTACTGAAACTATAATAGGGAGTGGGATTAACCCTACCATGGGTAACAATGTCCTTGTCTACAACCGGGAGGGCAACATTCAGGATGTATTCACCAACAAAGTCATGAAATGTGCCTTATGCATTGCCACCAACAGTCGAGGTGATATAATCGTGTCAGACTATCTTGTGCATAGTCTTTTCATGTATGATGAAACTGGCACATTTATTCGTCGCGTAGGTCATGCCGGAACATTCAACCATCCTGCCTTCATCTGTATTGGGAAAGAGGACAATATCATTGTATCTGACACTAACAATGACTGTGTGCAGATATTTGACAGCGAGGGCAACTTCATCCGTCAGTTTGGTTCCTCTGGGAATGGCAAGGGAGAGCTGAAGCAGCCATTCGGAGTGGCCACGGATGGCGACCACATCTTGGTGGTGGACAGTGGGAACAAACGTATTCAGATTTTCAAGGAAGATGGATCATTCGTTTCCATGATAGAAAGTAAAGAGGACTCTCTGGACCAGCCGAGGGGGCTTGCAGTTACTGATGATGGTCATATCTATGTAGCTGACCGTGACAATCACACAGTGAAAAAGTTTAGGTACATGTTTAAACCAAAAGGCAGTCAACAGATCAAACCATGTCAGGATGAAACAAGTGATATTAAAAGCAAATAGAAATAATACTGGGTCAGTTGATACCATCCTCAAAAGATTTAAATCCATTTGTGGAAAATCTGTGATCTAATTAATTCTATTACTTTATATAACCAAATATTATACTTACAACCTAAATTAAAATGTCTTGCTTGAGCTACATGTGAATAAATGCTGATGAACAAATGTGTGGTTAGAACAAATGTGTGACCATAAAGTTCCATCAATTTGAATGAATAATTCTCGTGTTAGCATTGAGAACACACATAAGGTGACGATTGCAGGAAACACTGAGATATATTTGTAAACATGACAAGCTCTGGTGCTACTAGCTTCTTGGTGCTTCTAAGCCTAGTCTAAATACTTATACTCTCCCTTACAAACAAGCACATTAAAGAGACTCAATATTCTTATATTTATCACAATGTAGAAGTCTGAAAAACTTGTCAAAGAAAATATCAATTATTGACCAAATTAATTTCAAAAGTACTGAGCACAGTAATGTCTCTCACACTTAAATTTGGAAAATAAAAAATTAACTGATTACATAAAAAATGATGATCTTTTTCATCAACTTGTAGGCAAATATTAGCTCTGTTAAAACATGATTGTCAACTAAAGCTGTATCCATTTGATTTCAAGTGTATAGAATTTCATTCAATGAATTAGTATATATGTTTAGCTCTGTAATCTGTGGTTGGATAATCAAATCCCCTAATGTCACAAATAAACTAGTCACAAGAACACACATATTGTACTGTGGCGCCAACAGTCAACTGTATATCTGGGGAGTGGATATGTATTGATCTTATTCACTCTAATTATTTCATCTTTTAGCCTTTTCATGATGAGTACCATTGTTTCATATTTTTTTTAAATACACTGATTGTGCCAATAGGAACATAGCAGTTATGCCATAGAACTAACTTAAACAAAATACACCATCTTGTTTATATAGAATGGGATAGCATGAAAAACATAATTATCACATTTCTTTGATAAAGATTAGGATAATGGCTTGATTGAATCATCTTTTTCACAAGAAATGCTTTGTAATACACTCAGTTTAAGATTGGTGGATAAAGATTTTGTTCTATGTTGAAAATTAATATAATTAAATATAAATGTTGATAATAACTTGAATTTCACATAAGTGCAGATTCAGGATTCAAGGACAATCATGAACTTAATGGTCGATGATAAGTATACAACTAAACAAGCCAAAATGTTTAATATCTATTTCTTACTGCACACTGTTAGGTCTTGTTGCAGAAACTTAACTCACAGGGGTTCAGGTTAGGAAAGGTAAAGATTTTTATTGATTGTGTCAATTGACCCATACTAGCATCTTGCTGTTTTCTGAACATACCATCTGTGAAATTGAATCTTGTTTTGATTATTCTAACTTACTTAAAGAAAATGTCATCTTGATAAACCAGAACATAAAATGTCTTTGGAATAAGAATAAACCAAACAGGAATGGTAAGACCCCCACCCCTTTGTAAGCTAATGTTTATTAAATGTTGAAATTCACCTTATCTGATTAATATTTCAAATTAATCTAGATCAGCTGATCTAGATAGACATCCGGAAAACTTGATAAAATAGTTGTATATATCATATAACTTTTATTCTCTGCATTATTTAGAATAAGCCCTGTACTACTTCATGCAGGTCAATATTATTTTTAAACCTGAGATATTACAAAAACCAATGATCTATGACATGAATGTTGAGCACAACACTAAGCCATCCCCGAGGATTTCTAATCATCCACATCTGGTGCTATGTAGTTCACTAATAAAATATGTAATCTCATTACCCTGGGTCTTTGTCCTTATTAAATCTGTGAGCAATATCATTTATTGTTGCTCTCAGATTCAAATAACATCTGTCCCTGATCTACTTTTCCTATGTTCATTTTTCAGATTTTATAAGATATCTATTAAAAAAAAAGTTCTTTTACTCACCTGATTTGCAGCAGCAAACAGTTTCGAGACTGATTCTCCTAAAAGACGAACACTTTCTAAAATTTCTTCATGGTCCTGCAAAGTTAATAAAACAATAATAAAATTTTATCCATAAAGCAATCTTTTACCTTTAATCAAGCTGCCAATCAATGAAATTGGGAATGTGACATACAGCTATAATCATATTTCTGGATCACATTAATTCTACAGCCCTGAAAAATTGAGTTTGGACATATAACAGTGAAAAACCTGTGCCCTCGGGCAAGGAATTATGAAGATCTGACAAAGTTAGCCCTAAGCCATCATTTTGCCTGAGGGTAACCATATATTATATGCTACCTGAACCTTAGTAGACACATATTAACTGACAAAGCTTGCAGCAAATAAACACTTGTAAAGAGAGGTTGTGGTGGACACTTCCTTACTGAGAGCTAAAAATTTATTTTTTCATTTCCTTAAATTGAGTGTGTAGCATGTATCTGATCAGATTATTTTACAGAATAAATTTTCATTCCCAAAACATCTTCACCTTGTAGCAGCTTAGTGCTTGCACTGAAAGTTTGTCAGGATGATAAACATTAGTAATCAAACGATAAAGGCTTCTTTAAATAAAATAACTATATAATTCTCTGTCAGTTGTGATGAAGCTGTACACACCAGTTGTATGGAATCGAGGGCCTTTGTGAGCAGCTCCTCCTCATACTGGACATATCTCTCTATATAAGGCTTGTATGGTGCATATATAGCTGCCGCTAACTTCTGCTGGTCCTCACTGTATACATCTGTAAAGTGCCAACGTTATATTATATTGTATAATCCAAAGTGTATTAAAATTGAGCCTTAAACATTTTATGATTTCATGGAGGTCACATGCAATTTTGCAAAGATTTGAGGTATGTTTAACCCCTAACAGACTAGCCTATTTAAATGTTGTTGATTGGCAAGACTAGCTGATTTTGTTCTAGACTAGTGTATCTGCATGCTAAATGAATAAATTTCAAACTATGGTTATTCAATATTTTCAACAAAGTACTGGGGTCAAAAGTTCATGACCCAAGCTGCCTGACGTCATTTTCATGATAACATTGTCATAAGTTCCAGCCTTAGAGAAGGTTACCAAATGACATCATAAAGCCAGAACAATGGGGATGTTAACCCCCTTTTGTCCGTTGCCAGTGATAGATGTTGATGTCCTTCCCGTCTGTTAGGGGTTAACAGAGACATTTAAAACATCTTTAAATATCTCTGGGGTTAAATGATCTGTGGTCATGAAACTGTGATACAAACAAGTTATCTCCATGAAATCAACCAAAATACACCTGCCACAATTATTATGCTTTGTTAAAAGAGTCAAGCATTGTACAGACTACAAGCATGTGACCACTGTTGTGGTCCTTAAGTTTGTTAGACATGTACCAATAGACAAAAAAAATCAATACCTATTTTGGAATGGTAGAAAATGGGAGATCATTACAGTTGTCTTACCTGGTAATGATTTACTTGAGATGTAGCTGTCAATGGCCCCTTCTATACTTTTAGCAAATCTTTCTGATGTTTGTTTGAGCTGGATGAGTGCTGGGAGAGGATCCTCTCGGTCCTGTAGATGTGTGTCAATACATCGTGGCAGGGGAGGGTCCAGAACCAGCAAAGTCTCTGTCAGAAGCTGGCACACTATGGGCACACACTCCTCAAATAACTGGCTACACCACTTGATCTGCACCAAAAATCCAATAAAATGAATGTTTTATAATTACATAAGGCTTTTACAAGATATTTTGATGATATAAATCTGAAACCATACACTTACTACCTTCTTTATATTTAAAAAACTTTCTGAGCAGTTGGAAAGAACCAAGACAACAATGAATCAAGAAAATATATTATGAGTGACCAAAGTTAAAATAAACATAACCCCATGGGTTGATAGCTCTGCTGACTTGAATGAAAACACATGAACTGAGATTAAGTACAACAAGCAACCAGGTTATGATTTTCCATACAAGATCCCAAAGTAGGCAAGATGTTGTATTTTCTGAGGTCTAATTCTATCTTTTTTCCATTAGACTCAGTTCTTTTTCCATTTTGTCATGATCTTTTCAAAAATCTAATAGCTATCACTAAGTTGTCAAGGGGTTGCCATTTTGAATAACATAGCCAATGAGAATCAAGATAACAAGTTGGGGCCAAATTTGAAATGTAACATGCATTTTGATTGGTCAAAATCATCATCTGCTCAAGTCTGCTCCACTCTAAATGGTTGTGAGATTTTGCATGCACACAAATTTTGAATTCAAGGTCAATGTGTCAAGGACAAAGGTCACATGACTAAGAAAGTATTACGAGGCAGGGCTATGACCTAAGACATTTCTGTATACCAAGTTTTAATTTCTTCTTATAAGTGGTTGCTGAGATATGCTCCTTACAATATTTGTGACATCAAGGTCACTGCACTAAGCTCAATGGTGACATCACTGAGAATTTAAGGAATCTGAATCTTCAACTCTCTATCTAGCTCTGTATAAAATATGAAACATAAATTAATGGCAGTTTTGGAGAAGAAGATTTTAAAACAGTGTTGGTATATAACAGATATGAAGTGACACAAATTTTGAATTCAAGGTCAATGTGTCAAGGACAAAGGTCACAAGACTAAGAAAGTATGACGAGGCACGGCTATGGCCTAAGACATTTCTGTATTCCAAGTTTTAGTTTCTTCTTATAAGTAGTTACTGAGATATACTTCTTCCAAAATTTGTGACATCAAGGTCACTGCATTAAGGTCAATGGTGACATCACTAAGATTTGAAGGAATCTGAATCTTCAACTCTCTATCTACCTCTGTATTAAATATGAAACAAATATTACTGGTAGTTTTGGAGGAGAAGATTTTTAAACATAGTGTTAGTATATAACAGATATGAAGTGTTCTTTATTCACTTCTGATGGTTGTGATGTGGCATGTTCACAAATTTTGAATTCAAGGTCAATGTGTCAAGGTCAAAGGTCACATTACTAAAATTGTATGACGAGGTACAGCTTTAACATAAGACATTCCTGTATACCAAGATTTAATTTCTTCTTGCAAGTGGTTGCTGAAATATGCTCCTTACAAAGTTTGTGACATCAAGGTCACTGCACTAAGGTCAATGGTGACATCACTGAGAATTGAAGGAATCTAAATCTTCAACACTCTATCTAGCTCTGTATAAAACAGTGTTGGTATATAAAAGATATGAAGTGCATTTAATTCACTTCTAATGGTTATGATGTGGCATGTTCACAAATTTTGAATTCAAGGTCAATGTGTCAAGGTCAAAGGTCACATGACTAAAATTGTATGACAAGGCACAGCTTTAACATACGACATTTCTGCATACCAAGTTTTAATATCCTGTAATAAGTGGTTGCTGAGATATGCTCAGTACAAAATTTGTGACCTCAAGGTCACTGCACTAAGGTCAATGGTGACATCACTAAGATTTGAAGGAATCTGAATCTTCAACTATATATCTACCTCTATATACAATATGAAAGATGTAGTACTGGTAGTTTTGGAGAAGAAGATTTTTAAAGAAATGTTGACAGACGGACGGACAGACATTTTCCCCCTCCTAAAGCTCTGCGAGCTAAAGTCTCAGCAGAGCTAAAAATTTGAGGAATATTGCATATATATATATATATATATATATATATATATATATATATATATATATATATATATATATATATATATATATATATATTCAGAATTTCCAAAGCCCAATATTGTCTTGAGCCCTGTGATCAAGAAATCTTTAATTTCTTTGAGTTATAACATCCTCCTGTCGGAGGCATATCTAATCATCTGAAGTTAATATCGATACTCTTGAGGTTTTTGACTTATGTTAATAATCCTGTCAATGTTAAGAGTTAACAGATATAAGGTTACTGTACCTGAGAGTGCCATGTGGACAGCAGCACATCATAGAAGTCATTCAGCCATTCTATCAATGAGTTATCTGGATTCTCCTCCTGAATATTCCTCCATTTACTCAGCAATAATCCCTGAATATAAATGGCCATTCATTTATATCTTCTCCCGCAAAAATATTTCACAACTAATGACAAAGCTTGAAATAGCAGTCTCTTCAAATAATTATTCATTATTCTAAACCAGAAATTGACATTAGCACTGGTCCGGTGGCCACCAAACAATTTGAGCCTCTGGGCCAGTATGGGGCAGTGATTCTAAAATATTACTGGCTCAGATTTCAGTGAAATTTCTCATTCTTCACTGCTTTATGTGGAGGCCAGAAGTCAGAAAATGGCCAGTGTATTTGAGGGAAGTCTTCCCTTTTGGGTCAGTAACCAAACTGCTCAATGTCAAGGCCTGTAAATATTTAGAAAAGTTATCTTCATAATTCAAATTTAATGTTAGCTTCATGAAAATATTGAAAAATGATGTACCAAATATCTTTCATTCATATAAGAAGTGGACTACAAAAGAGCTACTCACCATTTGACATTTATGATAGTATTTATACAACTGTGGCAATCTTTCTATATCTGTAAAAATTCTCACATACTGCATGGCTTGATCTGAAAATAGGAATGGTCACTGAAATGCTTGATTTGTATAAGGGTATACCAAATCATTTCTAAAATTGAAAGCATTCACAGTTCATATTATTAATGTGACCTGGTTCTGGATTAAAACAATTTTTGGTGATGCCTAAGGCAAAATGAGGTTTCTTTTATGCATGACTAGAAATATGTTTTGCTCCAGCCAGTAATGCCATGATATGGTAAAGTGAACTTTGAATGACATATTCATCTCAAGGAGCTAGATTATTGTGGCAGCCTTAATTACCTGTTGATTGTGAGTTGAATGCTGTGACCAGTTGTGTGCTGAGTGTAGCCTCCAGCCTGTTCTTCAGTGTCTCCAGAAACTGGCACCTTTCTGCATAGTCTGGTACATCTGTCAGCATTTGCTAATAAAAAACAATGTTTTTTAATAATCATACACATGGAAACAATTTTACCAATTCAATTGCTGTATTTTGGCAATTATAAATTGGCAAATGGGGAAAATATTAATTTTGCAATGAAAAAAATGTATATTGGACAACACTTGATATTTGGCTGTTGTGAGAGCATATCTTTCAACTGTATATCTACTGCTCAACAATTGTCCAGACAATTATATAAGGTCATTTCCTTTTAGTTACATGAGTTAAACCAAATAATAAAAATGTAAGTTTTAAATTAGGTTTATTAAGATGGTATGTGCTAATTTCATAAACATCACTATTTAAACTAACAGATTTCAGATTGTTTGCCTTACATTTATCTGAACTGAATCAATGTTACTTATTATATCCTTATATGCATTATTGATACCATTTATGTAAAACTTACCAAGCTTTGTTTCATCCCAACAAGTTTTGCAGAAATCTGTAATAAAAAGATATTGTAGTAAAATCTGACCCCAACAATCATTTTGAGAAATAGCATCCTACCTTAATTCACATCCAACTTGTAAATCTTACTTGAAATATGTTCAACATGACTTTTTATGTCAGATTCTCACTAATGATAATTCCTACAAAAAATCTTGTTCTTGAAATATATACAATATTGAAATACATGTACATTGTACATGTATATACTATTAATAACAAATAACTTGATTTTAACTTTTATCTACTAGCCTAATCCATTTAAAGCTAAAAATATACATACTGCCTGAATATCCTGGGACTCAAATACTTCATCCACATCAGCTGAGAGAGTTGTCCAATTATCTGCTTCCTATAGCATTGTTCAATATGTTTTAATCATTCAGTTAAAGCTTTCTCTAAACATGATAGAATGAGTGCATGGTAGACAGCGGTTAACAATATTTCTCATTACTTACATTCAAAATAAAATATTTATGGTTTGATTTTTATACTAAGAGATGAGAAAGACCAATACCTGCAGAGCATCAGAGGCATCCTTCATCCGTGATTTGATGTTATCTAATTTGAGCAGCATCTGCATGGACTGCGCAGTGTCCTGCTCCACCTGCAAGTAGCACTCTCTTGTATATCACTCTTGTAGCAATGCAATATGAATGTCAGACCATATATCTCTAACCCTTAGCATTCACTTTTTTGACTAGGAAAATTATATGATATGAGATTCTGCTCTGATAGTTGTGATATATTTCTAAGGTTTCTGGAATTTAACATTACAATTTATATATGATGGGGTATTAACCTTAAGTCATAATCTATATGGTCTCACCCCAATAATTGAGGCCCCCTATTGCAGGGAGGATTAGACTTGCCGATTTCAAATTATCATAACTTCTTTAATAAAAATGTCAAGAGCTAAATCTAAGGCTCTACAATATTGTAAAATTCGCCAATTTTCATATCCCTATTTTTTTCCTGGTGAATTGTGTTGATATAAGTAATATATCTGTGCAGTTTTAGCAATTTAACTTAAAAAGTAAAAAAGTTATGGCTGTTTAAACGTGGAGGGAATATCTGAAAAATGGCCGAAAAAGGAGAATTTATAAAAAAAAAAATCGGCCAATTTTTGGAATTTTTTTTTTTCTTGCTTGACCCCCATTTTTTATGATAAATTTTGAATCTGTAGGCAATTACGAACGTTTTGATGTATTACAAAGTTCTGGCGACATTTTACAAGTTACATTTATTGAGGAGTAAACAGGCTGCATTTTTTAAGATTGGGGTCAAAATGGAGAAAAGACGTCTCCAGGAAAATCATGTTTTTTGACCGAGTTTGGAATGCTATAATTAAAAAAAATTAATAATATAGGTGAGTCTTTGGTGTTCTAAATCAAGATTAATGTATTACCTGTGTAAAAAGTAACTAAAAAAAATTCCTGAATTATTTGTTACCACCGTAACTAAGGAGACAAAACATCTTGTCATAATTCATCAAAATGCCCCAAAATGCCAAAAATTTGGTAAACATGTCAGGATAATTTACTCATTAATTCTCCAAATATTTAAATTTATGGAAATAACAAATACTAAAACCTTTTTTATACATATCGTGACATTTTTAATCAATATTGGCCCAAAAAAGAAAAAAAAAATTAATTTAACTTAATTCATATGCTCTATTATGGTCTCACCCCAGTAATTGAGGCCCCCTATTGCAGGGAGGATTAAACTTGCCGATTTCAAATTATCATAACTTCTTTAATAAAAATGTCAAGAGCTAAATCTAAGGCTCTACAATATTGTAAAATTCGCCAATTTTCATATAAAACCATAAAAAATGCATGTCATGCACAAAAATCTCAAGTTAAACATTTAAAAAAAACAACGTTTTCGTGTTTCTCACCAAAACACCTGCTGACAAATCATTACACGGCACTATTTTTCTCCAAAAAAGCAAAGTTTCTTTCAAACTTCATTTTTTTTACATAATTTTAGAAAACCCTCGTCATAAACTGTCCAACTAAACCAAACCTAAAGAATTTTCATCAATTTTACACTGAAAAACGATCAAACAAAGACAGAAATGAATTTTTTACGATGTACTACTTCTCTGCTTCTACTCGTAGGTATACATAATTACTGGGGTGAGACCATAATATAAAAAGCCTCTCATTTCATCTTTCTGGGCTTTCATCTGAGAAATTGCTGTAGATTCTGTTTAGACCATTGCTTTTTACATAGAATTATATTAAACGGAAGAATAGCAGTTGCACAGTTTACATAATCTGTGCAACTCATTTTGAAAATAAAGATTGTTTGAATACAAACTATTATTGCTTTGTTTTTGGTATGTAATATAAAGTAATAAATCTATAGTATTTGATGTACCCTCAGTGCACCTTTAGTCCACAGTATAGTTTTCTACTGCAGCTAGTAAAGCTTATAAGTTATGTGAGGATTATGCCATGATTAATGCCCTACCTTCTGTATGTCATGTCTGACCATGGTCATTTGGTCCTGCAGCAGAGTAGCTTCTTGTCTCACAGCTTCTAACTCACGTACAACCCTAGAAGAATACAATGCTGAAACCTCAAAGCTTGAACTAAAACTAAGTGCTCTCTGTCAAAAAAACTCTTAAACCTTCAAGTTTGGGTAAAATTGACAGATGCACAAATGCTGCCCATTTTAATTGCCAATAAAATGATTTCTCACATCTATTTGAAAATACAGTGCAAAACCTAAATACCCTCATGACATCCAAAACACTAATCTTGGCCAAAAGATAAATTAAGTGGGGATTGTCAAATCAGTAAAAATTACACTTCAAACTTGATCAACTATTGCCATAATTCTGGTATTATGTGGTTTTTACTGTACAATTATTCTTTACTAATCACTCTTGTTAACAGGTTAACTCTTGTAAACAGGTTAAACTGGTACCTGGGTAGATTCTGTATGGCCTGTTGGCAGCTATCCTCTATCACATTGTTCACTTCCTTCAATATAAAATAAAATTTCTTAAATATGTCCATGTAATTACAATATCTGGCTTAATTTCATTATTACAGGTTTGTGAGAAATTGTTAATCTTTTTAAATTCCCATAGCCATACAATCAGTTAAGGTACATGTCACCATCTGCCAGGCCTAAGTTACTGGCCTGAAATGGGCAAGTTGTCGTCAAATCCACTGGCTCATTCATCACAATCTTTTGGCCCATAATATTTAACATTGAATATGTAAGAAATATTCACTTCAGTCCAGGTCAGTGGTCGACATAAAAATAAAGGCTACTGCTAACATAAAGCCCTCATTAGGTATATCAGATATTTCTGTCATACTAATTGAATACTGACCTGGATGAACATCTGCAGCTTCATGACAAGTGTGGTTGCATATTGCTAAAAGACAAAAATATACTGCCAGTCAGTTTATGATTAAAAAAAATCTTACTAATGGAGATAAAATAAATATTTATTTTTTTCAGTGGATTTAATAAAATCAAATATCACTAATACTAACATCTTTACTGGCCCCTTCCTTCTGTGACTGAAATGCTGCATTCACCCAAACCTTCACATCAAAATTCTCATCTAAGAACTTAGAATAATCCTGAAAAATAAAGAAAAGAAAATAGGAAATCATCAAACAATCACATATTTAGATTTCAGATTTTTGCCATAATCTTTCATCTTCCTATTCTCCTCCCTCATTCTTTTGCCTTTCACATCAGGCATCCCCCTCCTCTCGGTCACCAACATTCAATCCTCTCATCTCAGGCTAGCCCCCTCCTCTCGGTCCCCTACATTCAATCCTCTCATCTCAGGCTAGTCCCCTCCTCTCTGTCACCAACATTCAATCCTCTCATCTCAGGCTAGCCCCCTCCTCTCGGTTTCCAACATTCAACCCTCTCATCTCAGGCTAGTCCCCTCCTCTCGGTCCCCTACATTCAATCCTCTCATCTCAGGCTAGCCCCCTCCTTTTGGTTTCCTACATTCAACCCTCTCATCTCAGGCTAGCCCCCTCCTTTCGGTCCGCTTGATTCAACCCTCTCATCTCAGGCTAGCCCCGTCCACTCGGTCCCCTACATTCAATCCTCTCATCTCAGGCTAGTCCTCTCCTTTCGGTCCCCTACATTCAATCCTCTCATCTCAGGCTAGCCCCCTCCTCTCGGTCACCAACATTCAATCCTCTCATCTCAGGCTAGTTAGTCCCCTCCTCTCGGTTTCCTACATTCAACCCTCTCATCTCAGGCTAGCCCCCTCCTCTCGGTCTCCTACATTCAATCCTCTCACCTCAGGCTAGTCCACTCCTCTCAGTCTGTGTTTATCTATAGTCCCCTCCTCTCTGTCACCAACATTCAATCCTCTTATCTCAGGCTAGCCCCCTCCTCTCGGTTTCCAACATTCAACACTCTCATCTCAGGCTAGTCCCCTCCTCTCGGTCCCCTACATTCAACCCTCTCATCTCAGGCTAGCCCCCTCCTCCCGGTCCACTTGATTCAACCCTCTCATCTCAGGCTAGCCCCCTCCTCTTGGTCCCCTACATTCAATCCTCTCATCTCAGGCTAGCCCCCTCCTCTTGGTTTCCTACATTCAACCCTCTCATCTTAGGCTAGCCCCCTCCTCTCGGTCCCCTACATTCAATCCTCTCATCTCAGGCTAGCCCCCTCCTCTTGGTTTCCTACATTCAACCCTCTCATCTCAGGCTAGCCTCCTCCTTTCGGTCCCCTTGATTCAACCCTCTCATCTTAGGCTAGCCCCCTCCTCTCGGTTTCCTACATTCAACCCTCTCATCTCAGGCTAGCCCCCTCCTCTCGGTCACCAACATTCAATCCTCTCATCTCAGGCTAGTCCCCTCCTCTCGGTTTCCTACATTCAATCCTCTCATCTCAGGCTAGTCCCCTCCTCTCGGTCCCCTACATTCAATCCTCTCATCTCAGGCTAGTCCCCTCCTTTCGGTCCCCTACATTCAATCCTCTCATCTCAGTCTAGCCCCCTCCTCTCGGTCACCAACATTCAATCCTCTCATCTCAGGCTAGTTAGTCCCCTCCTCTCGGTTTCCTACATTCAACCCTCTCATCTCAGGCTAGCCCCCTCCTCTCGGTCTCCTACATTCAATCCTCTCACCTCAGGCTAGTCCACTCCTCTCAGTCTGTGTTTATCTATGTATATATCTGTTTTTATAAGTACATTTGGTGAACATTGCATGGTTGGGATACATGAGCGATAATATATGAACTTTGTAGTACTTTCTATTGACACGTCAACTGAATACTTACCATGTTTGACTTCTTAGTACACACGTTTTTGATCGCCTAAATGGCTTGTCTAAGAGGCTCAAATTGTAAATTCAAGCAAAATGTGATGATTAATCATGCATATCAGCTTTGACAGCTGTCTTATTTGGAAACAAAATGCAAAAATCAAAGCGTGCCTCTCAGCGAAGATCCAACCCCGGCATCAAAACATTGTGGGGGATCCATTCTTATTTTACACAAAAAATATCTACAATAACATACCATTTTTCACATTATTTTTTTTTCAGAACAGTACATGTTAACGTCTACATTGCTTCTGTTACTTTGAGAAGGGAAATTACCATCATTAATATTTTTACTTATTTTTGATCTTTTGAGCTGCTTGAGGGAGCATTCATTATTATTTGTAAAAGGACAATCATAGACACTAATAACATGTCCTTATATTTAGATTTGGACTGCATAGTCTAGGACAATCATGGTCCTCTTGATGAAATGGGTTTGTACAGAGGGCGAATATTGTGACTAATTATTGGAAGATTAATCTGAATGGTTCACGTAAATATAGAACAGGGAAATCCCAAACAATGACAACATATTTCCAGTGATGTGTGACTGGAATTCTGTTTGCATGCATACTGTCACCTGCAAAGTTATTTACTGTCCCAATTTAGGACAGTTACTATAGTGCCTACAAACCTTGGGAGATCTGGTCTTGGACTTTTACTGATTATTTTCGTGAGTAGTACTACTGATCAAATATTAAGACAAATTTTATTACATAACATTTTATTAAATAAATATTTTATTTTCACTGAATTTCACAATTTCAAAACACTGTTACTATAACATTCAAAGCAAATGCCCGTAAAAGGTATGCAAGTAAAATTTTGTGAAGGAGAGCAACACTTTTTCATTACTGATTTGAGATGGAGAAAATGTTTTTTCAATTATCTTTTTCTTAGTCTTGTCCCTGACCCATATCATGATGTCTGATAAAAAGGTAGACAGGGAAAGGTAACATTATGTAGCACTGATTCCAGACAAGATCTGCTCAAAATCCTTGAATGTTAGTGGCTGGGATGCAGACCAGTAATCCATGGGTCTCAAGGGTAATGCTCAACCAATCAAGCTATTTTCATCAGAAGTATGCAGTATGGTATGGACCATTAAGAGCATGACTTGTATTAATTTCTCTTATTAAGCAGTCTTCTCATTTGTCCTAAAAACTGACCTACCAATCTATCTTGTTTGCAATCATAGAAATTTGTCCAAACCATTAACAGATTATGTGCTGTATTCAGTGGCAAATACCTGTCTCTATTCCCACTTGCAAGATTGACATTTCTTTATCATGGATCAAGGGCGAGGAGGTAGATGTAGAAATCTTTTAGACTAAATTAGTTTTAAAAGTTCATAATTGATCTATATACGTGTTCTTTGTTGATTCTTACTTTCTTATTTCTATGGAATGCTTATTTCATTGATGTTTTTTCATACTTCATTGGATGTGAAAAATGCTTAAGAAATAACAGTTGAAATTTAACTTTGCTGACTATATCATATACTAATAAGTAAACCAAAACAACAAATCTTAAAATATTTTTCTTTATCATATGTTTCAATCGTTTGGACAAGATCACAATATTTCAACAGAATGTAACACATCATGTTATAATATATCAACAAAACAAAATATCACCATACAAGATGTTATTAAAATAAATTAATAACCTCTGATTTGGTAAGCATATAATAAAAATAAAAAAGTTAGTATGTTCTTTTCTATGGACATAAAGAGAGCTGAGTTGCTGTAATCTAATTTTATAATTTGTATATAGTGTACACCAATATCTTTTCACGAGCAGGATATTTTTGCTAATTTTGCAATTGGTTGTGCTTTCACCAAAAGTTTCTAGTTGCTATTTTTTCCCAAATTGTCATAGTTTTTTACCAATGTGCTAATCATGCTTGCTAGACAGGATACCATCATTTCAAACATTGTCTTTTGAATTGTACAAATTAATGATCCTTGAGCATATTATGATGGAAATATATAAAAATTCAAAACAATTCATATAATGAATATATGTAAACAGAAACAAGAGTGAAGATTTGACAATGATCGAGTGAGACTTTGGGCGGCAAGAAGATGAAAAAATGGCAGTGTGTCATGAATTGTTTTCTGTCAATTGAAAATGAGTCAACATCATTGAAGCAAACATTTTGAAATATACCATTGTGGATGAAAAACAATGTTTATCTGTGTTTATGAAGTATAACTGAAAAGAGGAGATGCGCATTTATCAATTGTTTGAATAGCATGTGTTTTTGAGGCCATCTTGCCACTATTTGGATTGTGTCTATTGCTTTGGAGTCCAAATGCATTTATTTCCACAAACAGGAATCATGTAAAAAAGAAATAAGGAGGCCTTGGCAATGTCAATTGCATTTGGCTATCCATGAAGGAGCCCTCACTCTGCTGTATAATGGTATAATTTCTTCATAGTAAATGTGCCCATAACTCATTGTCGAAAAAAATGCATTTTAAAAAGTTGTTTCTGAAAAAATATTTGTAAAATCACAAATGTAAAAAAATATCCTGCCATGAAAATGCACATCAGCAATATTGCAAAAATAATTTTATCCTAAAATGATGGCAAATTGTATCCAGTGTTCACTAAAGCAAAATACATTTGTAGGGGTTGTGAATAAAACATTTCACCATTACTTAGTACTATGCATAAACTTTTTCCAAGACATTTGGTGTAATAAAAGTCTGCCATGGTCCATTTAACTCTTCTCTCACCATATTCACATGTACATCACCATCACAAATCTCCTTCACAAAAGAGCGAAGTGGAGGGTATTTGTGATGGCGATTATGAAATTTACCTCACTATCTGCCCATAAATTATATCCACTTTTGAACATAAAAAATTAATATCATGTTATGCGACTAATGTCAGATATGATAAACATAATATTCTACCATGCACAAAAGCATCACTCAAACTGTGCAATCATTTTCCTAATTATTAAAACTACGGTCACACTTCCAACACTATTGTGAGCCATTCTAATACATGTACTGGTTAATCATTTATTTTAAAGATGGTAAGTTCATAAACTTGATTGGATCAAGTTGTGTATTTTGAAGCACAGCAATAGATGATATTATGGAATTGATTGAACAAAAAATGGCTCTTGTAATAATGCTTCATTTTATATCAACTTTTAAGTCATACTAAAAGTTGACTCTATTATTTGAATGGACTTCCCAAAATGTCTATCTGTGCTAAAAGAATATGGTGGAAACATAATTCTCTGCTTTCATCAATAATTTGTCACCTGTACACTTTCTCTATATGCATTCTTATACTGATTTCTTCATTTACAATTCAACAGCAACTGTAAATAAACAGACAATAAATAAAATTCCACAAATTTTATTAATTAGTGTGTTTCTTATTAAACATGAATACAAACCCAGGTGGACATTAGGACTATGCGATAGCCAGTTCTATATACGTCAATAAAAAATAAACATTTTGGACTCGCCCTCCTACCACCAACGGTGGCGCCACCATCGCCTGCCCAGTTTCCCGCTCAACCTCGCTTGAGAACCACTTTGATCAAAAATAAATTTGACGCCTAAGCGGGGAGGTCGGGTGGGAAAGCACAGTCCACCTGGGTTTGTATTCATGTTTAATAAGAAACACACTAATTAATAAAATTTGTGGAGTTTCTATTAAAATGAGAATACAAACCCAGGTGGACATTAGGACAGAATCACTGATTAGGAGGAGGGTCCCAACCAACAATTTCAACTGAAACTTAGGGCGATCGGCGGCGATAGCAGTCCAAAACCTCTTCATAGTTGATACCATGTTAGGTCTGACCACTTGTATGTCTGATACTAGAGACTGAGGACTATTGCTGAGATTCCCTTCTCTTATATCCAGACAATACTTTATAGAGCCATGCATCATTGGAGGGCTAATTTCTATAGTGTAGCAACTAGGTTTCCTCTGGTAGGTACTACTAGCTCACACTAAGCACCAATCTTTAACGAGTCCACTCTTTTCACTTACCATCTAGTATAGCAAACTTATCCCGTGGGAGGTATTGTTTGCTTTACTAGTGCACCCTCAGAGGTCTTTGTTATGTGTGCATTTTCTGAGTATACTCTGCCAACCTGTTGATGGATTCCCAGAGTTGATACTACTGCACTACAATATTTGGTTTCTATTAGTAGCGCTACTAAGTCCAATTGCCTAGTAACTTCACTACTAGGGTGCAAGGTGCTATGATGCATACTAATCAGTCTAGTCCTACTCTCATGGGCTTGAGGAGTTTCACTGACTAATTAAGGCTCTTGTAACTGACTCTGACCTCTAATTTATGCACAAACTCACAAAGACCATCCTGTTGAGATCCTCTTCTAAGACTCTCAAACCCCTTGAAATCAATCCAATGTTACTACAGAAGAACCAACATTTCATCCAAATTCCATTAGTTCATCCCTGCTACATCCTTGGAGACATCCTCCTCTTCTTCCAGCACTTGTGAGTTATGTGTACATTTTAGTCAGTTACCTTCTGTTGTGACTGGGCAACTGACTGAATGGCACCCATCGGAACTTGAGAGTTATGACCCGTACCACCAGTCAGCCAGCTACCTTCCATCATGTCATACCACAACAGGACCGAGTCTTTTCCAACTGTCCAGACCTTGACTGCCAACTCTGATGAATAACTTGAAGGTGGACAGTTAGGCCCATCAGCATATGAGTAGCTACCTGGGTCAGTACTCGGAATTCCATACATCCTCATGACCATTCTTTCAGATCTGACTATGAGTAACAGCCATGAAGATATCTTCTTCCACCCAGCTTTCTGTTTCTATTGTATATATATAACATCCAGCTGAGCGAGGTTTCCTCTGATACCGTTGTTTGTCTAGATATCTGAGGATCTGCCCAATAAGGTCCTAGCCTTTACTTCCGTCCCAACCTCAATTGTATATCTGGGATATTACTTGAAGTTGGACTGTTTTGACCCATCTTACATCCAGCTGTGTGAGGTCTCCTCTGATACCGCTGTTTGTCAAGATATCTGAGGGTCTACCAAATAAGTTCTAGTCTTTACTTTTGTCCCAACCTTACCTTGTAATCTGGGATATTACTTGAAGGTGGACTGTTATGACCCATATTGCAGTTAACCATACACCATCCATGTCCCCTTTAGCCAAATTAGCCTTATGGACCATTGTATGGACTTCTTGGTATTCAGTGGAAATGACTTCCTTCAGCTTAAATGGTTTGACTGAATCTTTGAGCCCTGATGAACACCCACAGCTTTCCTTACTGTTTGGATACGGACAGAAATCTGGGTAGTTTCTTTAACGAGATCTATATCTGAACCAGTGCTTAGACTTTAAGGAACTTCCCTTGATGAGATTCCCCATCTTCTTATCAAGCATCATGGTCTTCTTACTGAGAGCTTTATTTAGCCATACTGATGTTGTGCTCTGCTACACATCTTTTCGTTTCTTGTTTGGAACTAAGGAATCTGAGTTATCCATACTGATATCTTTGTTCCTTCCAATTAGTATCTAAGCTGTACACAGTATATATATAGCAGCTTGGCCTCTTTATTTACGTCTAGCCCAAGCTGGAGCTTTGGTGCTTCAACTTTGAGTCCCATATATTTCCAATATTCTCTCCTTTAGATTAACAACTTAACCAAGAATTTGGATCTTGAGGCAGTATAAAGAAATGTTCCCGTCCGTGAGCATGTAGGGAGATTTTCAGTCCCAAAAGGCATACACTGGGAGTCACTGATATAATAACACAGGGTATTTACATTTCCTTCACGTTATCATTAGATGCGCCCACTATTGATTGCATATTATTTGCAATACATCTTCTCCCCAGAACTTCAAAATCCAACGAGATTCCACCTTTCACTGCTGGGAATGTGGTGCTTTACAGTAACAGTGTCCCTATCTCAGGAACCAATGACCATATCCTTTTGAAGCATGTTTTGTACTATTGTACTGGAATGTTCCAACCGTTCCAAACCCTAAACACACTGTAACTTAAGATACCTCCAGTGTCGCTTTCAGAATTTGCTCTCTGGTAGAAGTCATTCAATGACCTTTTACGGCATATCTATAATCTTTATATAACTATGTCCGATGGAGCCTCTCTGTAGAATAAAGGCGTCCCCATACTTGATTCTTAGCCCTCTTCAGGAGTCCTCTGTCACTACTCCCATATCACAGAAACCTCCTTTGAGAATCCTTCCATCACAACTGCAGTCCTATAAAACTGCCAGAATAAAAGAATCACTATTCACATATGAAACACTGACCTGATCAATTGTTTCAGTAGTCTTTCCTCTTAGGTAACTGTATTGGACGATTCATGTATAAATTGAACAACTCTGGATACAGCCCTTCTCAATCTAATGATCTCTGGACTGTCCCAAAAGTATGTACATCTAATCCTGCCCATACCATGCTCACTGCATCTACTATCCACTCGCATCTATCCAGAACCACTGAACACGAAAGATGTGAGTTTAGAATAATTCCTTTTAGCAATCCACTTCAAGAATGGATATTTCCACTTCAGCCACAGGTCCTTAGACCCCCTTCCAAGTGTATAAGCCACACTGCTGCAAGTAGTCGATCTTTTTCCTCAGTCCCTCACTATGCTGGCAAATAGAAATTGCCAAGGATGTCGGGTCATTTTCACACCTCTGGGATTGAATACAACTTTGGAAAACACTTGAGTCTCTTTCCAAAAACTTCTGACCTGGTCTCTCCTAGGAGCTGACATACGCCAGTACTTTTAAGTTGATCATTGCTGTCATTATGAACTTGTTCAGTAAATCATCTGATAGCTAGATCATTGTGCTAGTTCTCTACTCTCCAGATCTATTCCTTCCAGATCCAACACACACACATGCCCCCAACCCTCCTTGGAGGCACCTATGAAGGTCTGGAGATCTGTTAAGAGAAACCACTAGTGGTACTCCCACTATGGTACTCTCTAGCTGAAGCCATCACTGCAGTCTAGTCTAGGGCAGATAGTACTTATCACTGCAGTCTTGTCTCTGGCTCCTGAGATTTATCTGGCTCCTACTTCTGGTCTCTTGGGACCTTGAGCATCCAGCCTTACCGCATATTCACTCGATCCCTCCTCAGATCCTTTGATCCTCTGGTAACCAAAACTGAACTGAACTGGGATCTCAACCTCACTCTCAAAGTGAGCATTGCAACCACTGAGTTGTTGAGTACCAACTTGAAACTCCTACATCTCAGCATTGACTCATGTTGTTTTGATTCTCTTGTATACACAACATATTATTCAGCAGAATTTCATTTTACATGAGCAACCCCATTCTACAGACTTTCCTGCATTCCTGCTATGTATGCTCATTACACCAGCACAGATCTCCATATGCCAGCCTACCAAAGAACTGCTGATTACTTAACAGAAGAACTTCAACTGAACTGAGTTGTTATTCCTCCTGTTTTCATAGCATAGTATCCAGCAAACCTTGTCTGCTCATTATGCATATACATGTACTGGACCGAGAACCTTCCTCTGAGCTGACGTGCACTCTACGGAATCCGAACTGTTCTCGTTTCCGTTGATGTTCACTTACAAGAAGCTCAGTTTTGGGTTAGGTTATCATATTCTGTAACTTGTAAGTCTTAGTACAACAACCCACTAATATCTCATTCTATTTCAAAGTGTTGAAAGAACCAATTGCTTACTGATTCACCACACTTATTACTTCATTGCTTCCATATCATAACATTTTGGATAAAATATTTATCCCGATGTTACCAATCTTAACCTTCAGGTTTGCATTGCTTCAACTAACGATAAATTAATACCATTTATTCGTTTCATGTACTCTTCACAGTACCATATGAATCTTGGCAACGCATGTAACATCTGACAGGAAACTTCTGATGCACTTCTGAAACTTGACCCCAAGTATCAGGCCAGAATTGTTACTACTTATGATTGAAAAACTCATTAATGAGTAATTTGAACCATATTTCATATCAGCAATGGCTTTTCATCATTTGATGATCACTTGTGGATCACCCAAACTTTATTTAATTTCATAACCAGTCCTTTCCAGTTATAGAAGTTAAATTCCATCTGTATGAATTGAACTTCATGCCTCAATCCTTTACTCTTGAAGGAGCAACACTTAATCAATCAACTGGACTTCAGTTTTGTATCAGCAGAAAACCTAGCCTGACACACCTGCGTGGTAGGCTAGCATTCTGCCACTGAGCCACCGATGCTTCCATTTAAGTTTCTCAGTGCATCTTTTCCTTCCTCATAGCAAACATAAATACATCCAATCTAGACTATTCCATGGAGCTTAGAAAAGGATACCAACATTCTGTACTGTTCCCTTTCCTACAATTCAGACTACTTTAATGATACTTTGAAACATTCACTTGTAATCTCAAATCTGGCCAATACCAACTCTATTCCCATGTAGTCTTGTAATTTACATTGGATTCTAACTCTGAGATAATTTTCTCCAATAGTGTTGTCTTATACTCTGTGTTCAACAAAGCACCGTATTAAGTTACAACATTGAAATCAATCCTCTGAATAATTCATTGCAGTTGACTGAATTACCTGTCATTCTCAAGTTATCTTGAAGTGAATATCTAGTCGATAAATCACATTCATCAATTTTACCTGAAGAGTTATTTCAAATAAAGAAACCCTTCAAGTAACAATACACTAATTCATATGAATTTTGTCTAACCAAGAATTCTTCCCAGTTGGTTAAATTCAACAGTTGACTGAATTTTATTTTAAAAATTCAAATAGTTTTGAAATGTTTCACATCAAACACATAAATCACATGTATTTGACACATTGTCTACACATGAATGCTCCACAGTTAACTGAATTCACCAGTTGACTGAATTCTATTTAATCTTCCAATTATTTGTAGAATTATCTCACAAAACTACAAACAATTGACATGTTTAAGACCTTTTGTCTAACAATGAATTTTCAACCGTTTCCTGTTTCTACAGTTGATTGAATTCTGTTTAATTTTCCATTTATCTTGGAAACCATATTCAACAGTTGACTGAATTCTACAGTTGACTGAATACTACAGTTAACTGAATTCCCACTGACTGAATTCTGTTTAAATTAAAATAGAAAATGATTTTCTCCATATGAAAAATCAATCACCTACAAGCCAGCGGTCACCCATCCCGGTATTAACCAGGCTCGATGTTGCTTAACCTCAGTGATCAAAAGAAATTTGGAGCGTCCATAGCAAGTGGCTACAAACTCATAACTCTTTCATTCTTTGATTTTCATTATATCTTCCTTTAAATTATCATATTATTTATCAGATCATGTTTTCGAGTAAAACTATAATCAAAAGACTATCATTTGTAGATTATTTCTTTTGATTTTGAACTTTACCCACAATTCCTCGCTCACTTCCGGTTTCGTATTTCTACTTCCGGTGAACGATTTTCTTCTCTCGAACATGTTTTCGACTCCAAAACCTACTTAATTTATCGAACCGAATCTTATCCAACCGATTCTGATCAATTTTCCATGTTTTCTACGCAGAAAACAAAGAATTTCACCTCCGAGGTCGTGTCGACCTCAGTACTATCTCGCTCGTGACTTTGTGAGCGATAATACATTAAGATAAAAAATACGCAGTAAATTTCTTTCTTTTGCTTCTCAAACCCACCAAAATACATGGCGGGCTATCCCTGAAGCCATTTAAGCAATAAAATTCTTATTTATCTACAAAAACCAGAAAACTTTCGTTATTCTCGTCCCACCCAGAGCCGGCCACGAGATTTCAACTCGCGCTGCTCCGTGAGCGACAATGCAAGTATTTTACTTCTGCGTATTTAATTTCTTCTCTTTTGGAGTAAATACGAGCCAAATATTATGGCGGAGTGCTCTCTGACATCTATAAGGTAGAAATAATAATAATTTACCTTCTTCACGAACCAATTTGTCAACAAACCCAACTACTACGTCTTTTCCGGTTGTCTGACAGCCACTTTTGGTCGTAAGAGCTCTCCTTTCCTCACGTAAGCGTCCTTCTTGCTCTGAAAAGACATATTGCTTAAACTTTTCATTAAAAAACCAGCTTATTCTGAAATAACTCGCATAAAAATCGCCAACCGTCCTGTTGGTTGGCGTCAAATTTTAAAAGTGGTTCTCAAGCGAGGTTGAGCGGGAAACTGGGCAGGCGATGGTGGCGCCACCGTTGGTGGTAGGAGGGCGAGTCCAAAATGTTTATTTTTTATTGACGTATATAGAACTGGCTATCGCATAGTCCTAATGTCCACCTGGGTTTGTATTCTCATTTTAATAGAAACATGGTAAGCAATGTTATTGCTTTTGAAATACATTTGGGTTTTTTTTCATCTCAAAATGAGATGCTAATACACAAGTAGATATTAATGATTAACTGGATAACAAATGCTATATGAGCTTTAGTGCAAAAAAATCTGCTCTTCCTCTTTTGAAGAAAGACTTTTTATATCAAGAAATTCATAATCATTTCAAAGAGGATAACTTCCAAGGAATTGAAAACATAATATTTTTTAGTAAGTGAGGCTTTTCAATAGGACAAATTGAATAGAATCTGGAAAAGTTTCTTACATGAGATGATATGTATTATTACAGTTCAAAAATTTGTTTGTGGAGAAAATTATTTGCATCAAATACAACTATACAGAAATGTGAGGACATGTTAAGATAAATATTTTGTTGTTTATCTCAATAACTTAAAATACATTATTTCCATTGTTTACATTTGAAATAGTCAAAAATATTGTTGACACAGGAATGCTTTGATTTAGTTAAATATAATGGACGTGTAAAAGGTTTGTAAAAAAAGTTTTTGGTCCTCAAAAAATGGTACTGGCCTTTTGCCACATGATGGAGATACATTGAAATCACTGATGTGAGGTATACCCATTACATTGTACAGTACAATCAGCAGTGTCACTATGTCTACTTGTGACCTGCAACAAAAAACATCAGAGTCAATATCACAGTGAGGTGCAACATCACACACTGCCTTCATATCACAAATCATTATATATTATATACATCATATTTGGAGGGAATCAATGTTGACAAAATAATCATCACAATATAGAAATTATTCAGGAATGCAGATTCTCTGACAGACAGTGTTGCTGATTATTTAAAACTAGATATAGAATAATAGCATTAGATGTTTTGATTCGTCCGGGTTCGGCAGATCTACATTAAGCGATATGATTCTGCATACGTCTTGTATGATTGATCCATCATGACCACATGACCACATAAAACTGTCTTACACACATCTGGTTTGCTGACCAATCATGGGAGCCAAAAAAATGGTATGTTTGATGAGCGTTTTTTTTTAATCAATCAGAGACCAACTAACAAACGGTTACAAGAAGTATTCAAGGTGACAATGGCGGGAGAATGTAAAGGAGATCTGTCTCCATTTTTAACCTTGCAAAACTCCAGAAATAGGTGTAATATGTTCCAAGTATGATTTCATTCTTGACTGTAAAACATAATGAAAATTCAGCATATCTAATTGTGCCCTATAATTGTCAGTTATCACATTTGCACCAGCTTGGCTTGCTCCTCTAGAAATAGAAGCTGATCCACCATAAAACAGTCATTGGGATTCTTGACCAATTTTCGTAGATCCCCCATAATTTTGGCTTCATCCATTGTACGTGCTTTGTCATCTCCAAACCTAGCTTTCTTCAGATACTCATAGGCCAAATCAAACTCCTTCTTCCCAAGTTTCTTCTCACATTCTCTGTTTTACAGTTAAAGTAAACAAATGACAAATGTACGAATTTGAAAAAAGTATATTTTTATATTTATCAATCACTAGCTGTGGCTCAGCTGATGAACAATGACAAAATAAAAAGTAAATCAGCACAGTAACTTCAATAAATATGATTATATCTAAAATATAATTTCAGGAGTTTTTTCCTCATTACAATGTGATTGAAATATGTAAACAATATCACCAAAGAATCATACAGTATAACAATAAATTATAAATCTATTACTGGTTGTTGAAAAAGGATACGTTCTCAGATTCTTCACTTTAATCTCTCTTGCACCAGGACCAAATGCTCCCACAATGGTATCATCAGATATGGTCTGACTTTTAACTGAAATATGAAAAAAAAAACATATATAAATATATAATATTTGATCCTGAAAACTCATCTTGTAAAATAAATATATGTACAAGTTATTATTATTAACTATTTTATATATAAGGAAGGAATTTTTTTTTAATAATACTGACAACTATGCAACACAATTACACTGTGGTAACCTGTATGTACAATACCATATTATGATTTAAAAAAAAATTAAAATGAAATAATGGTTTGTTTTTAAAAGACAAGTTTCTCAAATACCGATTTTTGAATTAAAAAAAGGTCAGAAATAATCTGACATTCATTTGGTGTAATCCATAATAAAAATCCATTGAAACATAAATATTACACCATTTCACACACAACTACTACTTTTAAGTATCACAAACTGGACATGACCTTTATGGCTGCTTGTGCATTTGGTGTATTGTAATAAAATACATAAGCATCAGGAAGAAAAGCCCTGGCAAAAAACGATAACCATTTTAAAAATAAAGTTTCTACATAAATTTTGTGCATATCTCATGCCTATCACATGGTAAGCATTTCCCCTTGGAAGTACACATTTCATACCACTGACCGTGACAAATACATCCTTCAGCAAGTCATACTTTAGCTGAAGAAATTTAACAGATAATGCTAAAAAAAAATATATGGGACACATTGTAAATAAAAAAATAAAAATGACTAAGGTGCCAACATGAAAAAATAAGTTGATGTTGACAAACAGAACACTAACATGCAGGGCACGAACATTTATCTCATACTTGGTGCTTTGAGAGAGTGTTCTGCATCCGTGAGATATTTTTTGCAGATCACTCCTCTGCCGAACTACTTTCCTTTGAATTTTTATTTTCGTTTTTAATGGTTTTGGTGGAAGGATTTCACTGGTTCAAAGGACAAGTGAGATCCTTTCACAAGTATCAACAAAAAAGATCTGTTTGGCTGTACACTTCATGAATCCATGCTCTTGTCTTTATCTCATAATCATCTTACACAGATGGTTTGTATATAAAGCAGACCAGTGTTAACATTGTAACAAGTACGGATCTATGTTGTTATGTGGCCTCACAACATAGAGTAGTGCTAAGCTCCCCTCTCAATGACATCATTACATAATATAAGTTGTAATGATGTCATTAAGCGTGACATCAATAAAAAGGGGGCATGGCAATGTTTATGTTGTTTGACAAACACAACATACATAGATACACACTTGCTGCAATGTTTTCCACACTATTTTGCTTTAAATAGACTGGACATCAAACAAACACCTCTATCTCATACTTATCTGCAGTTGACAAGTATGAGATAAAGTCAAGAACATAGGTTCGTGCAGTGTTCAGGCTGACAGATCTCTCAAGTTGGTTCTGAAGGACCAGTGAAATCCTTGCACCAAAACCATTAAAAAACGAAACTAAAAATTAAAAAAGAAATAGAACGGCAGATGTCTGTCAGCCTGAACGCTGCACTCATATGTTCTTGCCTTAATATATAATAACAAGCATCAAGGTTTGCTGACATGAAACCCATTGCACCATGGTATCACTTTGACAAGCTGACAAGCTGACATGCAGATGAAAAAAGTTGTGACACAGACGATGAATTAGATTGTTTTTGCTGACATGCATGCATGCATTGATTAGTTTGTGAATACCAGAGCAGGAGGAGGAGGATGCAGTTGAGGAGAAATCAGAGGGATAATGTGGCCAAGATTCCAGGTGATAGTTAAACTGTGTGGCTGCTGCTGCTGCTGGAGAGTGAGCTTGGAGAGTGCCCCATGCCACCTTGGGCAAAGGCTGCCCTGCAATCACAGTGTTAGTATGCACCTATATATAGCAAATCAAACCAAACTTCAGACTGGTAAACAATAATATATCATGCTGTTTCTTGAAATAACTGAGATAATCCCAAATGCTATCCGAAGATGGGCTTAAGTATTAAATCATTTTCACAGGAAATAAATATTTTCAAGACATATAGTGTAAATGAATGTTAACGATTATTTTTCAATCAATGAAGATAACTTTAAATTATTAATTACTATTAACAATCATTTTAAATAATTTGGACCTCAAATTATGACCAGAAATTTTAGCAAGGTCTGTATTAAAATGTGCAAAGAAAGATCTCTTGGCAGCGACAAACAAAGCAGCAATCCTTGAATGATATAGATGATAAAGTTCAATTAATGTTCAATAAAAATTCAATTTAAGTTCAATTAAAAAGTCCAAATATCTGTTTGGCCAGGCATTATAATGACAAAATGATAACAAAGATTTCTCTTACACAAAGAAGTGCCCTAATATATGTCATATGCATAAATAAGCATGACCAAACAGATGTTTGAACTGGATATCACCAAACTGATATAAAGAAATGTGAATTAAATCAAAGATGTTAATTCTACTAAAATTATCATACCATCTTCATCAGGGTTAGTCATGCAAATATGTGAACATTTTCATGATTTTCATGAAAATTATGGGTGAGCCTACATGTATATGCAATCAAGCTAAAGTAAAATCACTATTCTTATAATAATATAATATATATATCTGTGGTTACAACTGAAATAAATACTGCAAGGACCCAATGCAAAATCATCCCAAAAAATTATCTGCAGTAGTTTCTTACTGCATACAGTTGTTGCCTGATTAGACAAAATAACATGGGTCACAAGATTCATGAAGCAAGTTTAACTGTAATGTGACATTATACTCTGTCAATATGTTTAACAAAATACAAAATAATTGTAAGTATTCAATGGCCCATCATTGATGATGTGTAAAGATGAAGGCTACTCACTTGTGTCTGAGCGATCTAAAGCATTCTGCATGCAGTTGATAAGGTCGCCGACTTCGTCCTCATTATCTCCTGCTGCTTTGCTGCTCTTCTTCCTGTTACCACCACTCCCTGCCATCACAGTAGCCAGCAATGTTCCCTCGTTATCTTCATCGTCGTCGCTGTAGAGCTCGTCCACTTCGCGGTCTACGGCTGCGATTATCTGTCGCACCTTCTCCTCATCCTCTTCAGTCAACTCTTCTCCATCCTGGTCATCCTCAAACTCATCATCAAACTGTGAGTAATAGGTCTCCGCCAAGTCAGGCTTGTCAGGAATTCCTGCACACAAATCACCCATACAATATATGATTTACTTGATACCATCTGAAAGGTATATTAGTTTATTAGTTATCCTACTGCATTGAATCAGTTTTATGTTATCTGGAATGAAAAGTGAATTGGTTCAGATATGATATCATAAAGACTGAAAAGGATTTAGTGGCAAATTTTATTTCCTATGTTTTAATCATTTGTTAATATCTTTATTATATTATCCTTCCTACTGTGATGAAATATTGATATTATTTCTATTTCTAGATATTAGATAAATATGCAGTTGAGTCACACATCTAGGTATGTGGTCACAAATACATGCAATCAATCAAGGTTTAACATGTGGTGAACATGTATGACCTTAATTGTTTACATATGTGAGCTAATAGAAAACTGGCTCCAACTGAGAGTAGTTAGACCAGCATAAGTTGTATATAGTCAATACGTCATATAAGGTATTGATAATAGTCAATGCCCACTCAACTTACAAAGATTGTGTCTACATGTAATCCTTTCTAATTCTAATTACCGGTAGCTCTAATTTTAGAATAGAAACTTGTGTCAAGAATAGGCCAGAAACAAGAAAAAACATTATCTTGAAAATTTTGTTCTGAATTTCCAATGTCATAATGATTCTATTTTCAGTTTCACAAATTAAATAAAGAAATATTAAAATAAAATAAAAAATTTGTCTTGCAATAAATATGATTTCAGTCATACAGAGAAAAGGGCTCATTTTACTTGTGGAAATATGTAGTCAATTTATAATGGTCTTGTGAACCTACTTCATCACAATATATTGTGAAGACTGGCATTTCAAGACTGGCATCTGACACAGAATAAAAGTAATTTAAGATTCATGATTTAGGCAACAAGGATCATTTTGGCAATAATTCCTTAACCCACTTTTATTAAGTTTAGTGGACAGTACATTTAGTTGCATAATGATGGAATATCAGGGTGTATTTGTGAAAAGTATAGAATTTCACAAATGGTACCTGGTATTTAACATGCAATAAATCAGAACATGCACAAAAACAGCCCTCTCCCAAAACAACCCGATCTTAATGACAAGGTCATTAGTGCAAAGAAGAAGCCCTGATTCATATAGAGATACATTGGCAAGATTAGAAGGATCAGTTGCATTGTACAGATTTTGATTTTAATGTGTTTCAAGTGAGGAAAATGTGTAAGTAAGTTAAATATAAAAAATAAAGAAATTATAGTTGTAATGGTACCATCCAGATCTTCCAGAGAACAATCTTCTATGGTCACAAGCTCTGCCGTGATGATGTGATAAGTATTAGCAAAGAAACAAACACACATTTTCACTCAAACATATCTGATTAATGTGACAATATCATAAAATGTGTAATGGATGAATATGCAAATATTTTAAAATATAAACTAGACCTGTTTCATACTTCTATATTTGTGATGTATCATATCATGCTAACTTAAAGATTCATTCCCAGAACAAGCTTTCAGGACACTGACCATCCTTGAAGTCTAACGACGAGTAGTCTCTGTTATACACCATTGTGTTCTTCATTGGGGTGATGGGTCGATCGTCACAAGCTACAGTCGCAAATGGTTTGGGCACATTAAGGGCATTATTGCTATCCTCCTCAGAATATTTGCGTCGGTAGTGATCTGGTAAAGCTTGGATGATATCGTCATCGTCGTCATAATCATCATCATCATCCATAAATGCATTTCTCGCTATAATCAACAACACATGACATGACAGGTCACTCACTCACATTACACAGGCACAGTCCTAGTACACTGTATAAGGCAAAAGCTCACACGTACCACAAACATTCACACTAACACAGAACTGAGCTGAGCTTATCATGATGCATTTTGGAGGAAAAAAATAAATATCAGCTTTCTGAAACTATGGTCCACAGCATGTAAATTAAATGGAGAAGAGGAAATACCAAATCCCTTCACTCCTACAGTATTTACTTACTGTTCAATCTAACTGTGTGATAATTGTCAAAACTTCAAGCATATTAGTAATTTTCAGTGAAATAAAATAGGCTGTGAATTTAATTTGAACTAGAGGATTTCATATGCATCAACTCAGGACAGTTTGGTTAGCATGTTAGTACTGTTATATAAAAGACTACCATAAAAACCTGTATATAAGACGAGGTTTTTGTACCCAAACCCTTAGATAATGTTTGGGGGGTCGTCTTGTACACGAGTCGTCTTATATACGAGTAAATATGGTATATGCAGCAACTATGTTCCTGTGCAAGTACATACATGTAAAGTCTTTGTCTATGTGTTTGCTTATATCAAATTTTTTCCTTAAAATCATTTACAATATATGTGTTGATGGACTCATTTTGACTGATATAAAGCAGTAATTTCTCATATCAAAATAGACTGAGACTACAAACTTACCCGGAGAGGGTGCAGTGTATGGCCTGTAGTCTATGTTCTCCTTTTCACTAGCCTCTCTCTCCTGCTTCTGTCTCAGCCAAGGTGGCACATCACTCTTGTATGCATTCATGGTCTGCTGGATCTCCTTATATCGCTTGGTGTTATCAACCAGCTGCTGCTGTGCTGCTGCCCTAATATACACACATACATTTGTCAATATTCACTAGAATAACAGGATTAACATTGAAGTTGTGATTATATTAATCTTTTTTTCTATAATCCATATTCCAGATCCTCTCAGTTGAAGCCTTAGAACATTTTGCATCTCTTTTCCTTTACATACAGCACTACAGTACTATTGTTTCCTATAAATTTCTATTTCTATCGATAATTTCTTGAAATTACACATACTGCATTCTTTTGGCTTCCTCATCTGCTTTCTGTTGTTTGCGCAAACGAGCTCGTTCCCTTGGTGACATATTCTTCCATTTGGATTCTTCTGACTCTTTCTTGAGTTGTCCTAAATTTGATTTTTGCTTCCTGTAATAATTCAAACAAGAAAAATGAAGTGCTGTCTGTTTTTATTGAATATCTAAATTAGCATATAAATTGATTAGAGGGAGTCTTCTGCCATACTTATGTTAGGTGCAACTAAGTTGACTCCCACATATCTATCTCATTAGCCAGGGTTAATTAGACTGATAAAATATGAAGGGTGTAGGAGTACTCACATGGCAATGGCAATCAGTTGCTGTTCTTTATTCATGCTCTCTTTGTTATCTTTGGCATAGTGTTTGTCCATCATTGTATTTTTCAGCATCTCCATCTGTTGCTCAATGTATGGAATCTTCAATACTTCAGCTGCTGATGGGCGGTTGGCAGGATCTTTTGTCAAAATTTTGTGGAAAACTCCTTGAAGCTCCTTGGAATACTTGTCTGGTAAGTTTGGAAGATTGCCTTCCACAATCTTGTACATTACTCCCATCAATGACTGTCCTTCAAAGGCATGAGACAGGGCACACAACTCATACAGCATGCATCCAACAGACCTGAAATTGTTTGAGAAATATCAAATATTGCTTACTTTGACACAACTGACAATTTTATATTGTAATAAAGAAGATTTCAAGCTTTTCCCACATCTTCAAAAATCTTCATATTGTTCCCTTAACCTTTGATCTGTATGCTAATTTAAAGATATATTCAGCTGTGCAATACAATAAAACTAGAAACCTTGTGATGAATTTCACAATCGGTACTGTAATAGTCTGAGTGGTGTCAACTATAATAGTATACATGGCTAAAGCCTGACTCCTTATTACGTTGCACTGGTTGATATCTGACCTGATGATGTAGGTCTTTTCCTCTGTACTGCAGGCTGTTAAGTGCACTTAAACTCTACTCTCTGATCTAATTCATAGAGTCTGACCCTGTTAAATATCAAGACCCCTGCCCCATCCCCATGCCAGTGGCTTGAATACAGATAACAACATAATCTACTGTGTGCCCTGTACAACACCACACATATTGTCATTTCTTCCCAGATTGTTATCGGCTTCATGCCTTTGCTGTATATAACACTCAATACCAGCAGCAGCAGAGGTTAGTTATCACACTGTTCACCAGAGGCACACTCAAACTATTACCTCTGGCCAACCCAGATTAGTATTCATCCAGTCCTACCTTTACTGGCTCAAGAACTGTCAGTGTAATATCTTTTAATATCAAATATGAAGATCCCTTGAGATGTATTAGAGTTAATTTTTTAGCATTTGAACACTTTTCAAAGAATTAAAAGATAAAAGAATTCAAATTATAAACAAAGCAGCCATCTTTGTTGTGGTTCCGCCTGATTACTTCCCCAGAAAATGGCTCCTCCAGTTGAGAAGGAAGTTCCAAGTTTTATTTCTATTAATAGTTGTTTATTGTTGTACTAACTTTTATATTAAGGGTGAAATATATCTTATTTTACCAATCTGAGTACAAATTAAGAAAATAAAGTAAGACAGACATTTGGTGAGCCAGCACCAAAAGGCACCTTGTACAGAGGTGATAGGTTCACATCACCCACTGGTGGAGTTTAGTTAGTTGTAGCACTGATTCAAATGTAGGTCAAAAGCAACAATTAAGAATACAGGGTGCTGTTTAAGTGATAAGGATATGACTGCCCCACTCAGTCACAGTTGGAATCATGCCCCTTGATGTCACATAAGGTTATGTAACCAGTGACCAAGGATCAATGGATCATCCCCCCAGCCAAAAGATAAAAAAAATCATGCCCCCTGATATGACATAAAGCTATGTAACCAGCGAGGTTCAAAGGATCAAAGGATCATTTCCCCCTCCCCCCAATGTCCTAGATATTATGTAACCTTATATAACTTGCAGGGAACAAACACACATATGAAAATAGAGAAAAAGGGGTAACAAACACACACAAAGACACAAACACTGGACAGACAGAGAGAATTCTAAGAGGTAATGGAATTTACCTTCCAGTACCTCAATAAACTCACAAAAAGTTAGGTTTTGATATTAATAGTTTTTTAGTTAGAGAACAAATTATCATCAAAAGATTACCAAACATCAGATTTAGAATTGTATCCCTCATGTTTGAGAACTTCTGGGCTCATATAGTATGGTGTGCCAGTGAAGGTGGATGCCATATCTGTTGTCCCCATCAAGATCCGAGAGATTCCAAAATCCCCAACTTTAATCACATTGTTACGAAGGAATATATTTCTGAAAAATATGAAGACCAAATACAAAGACATTCTTAAAATTATGCGGTAATATTCTTTGAAATGATTTTTGGACATTTTGTTAATGTTATTTTAAGAGGGCCAATGAAAATATAACATATAAAGGATCAGGCTATATTCTCAATATAAATATAAATAGACCACTTACCTAGTTTTCAAGTCCCGGTGTAAAACTCGTCTTTAAAAATAAAAATATTCAATTATTATCTGGTTTAAAAATTGTCAAAATGATATTAAAACATTCATCACAAAACATTCATCATAATCCAATATCTTTGTGAAAAATCTTAATATTTTCTTCATTTCATTTTCCTTTTTATCATAATATGATAAAGTTCCTGTTGGCCAGTTTCATGAAATTTTTCTGTGCCATAGACTCAATTTTGTGGTTGTTTTAAACCTTAAAATTCAGCACTGTGTTAATCAGATCTTATGTTAGTTAAATGCCAAATATGAAGAGCTAAGGCATAGATTTACTCACCTACTGTGCATATATTGCACTGCTAACATCAACTGTATTAACCATTCTACAATAAGTGCTTCTGGAAACTGTTTATTCACTTTCTTCATTTGTTGGATCTTCACATCCAAGTCTCCACCCTGAAAGTCCATCACATGAATACTTATAAATACAAATAATTTTCTTATATCTTTTTATTGCATGCCTATCACCTTGTTATAATAATAAATATAACATGATCATAATGTGAAATTGATATTCTCAAATTAAGAATATATTACCAAAAAAAACAGAAATCAGACATGTGTCACCATTTGCTATTACCATTTTCATGTCAAAAAATTAAATTGTTAAATAAGCAATATTGAGGAGGAATATATTTTCACTAGCGCAGAGTTAATAATTTTAGATTAAGAGTTAATAATTCTAAATTAAGAGTTATACCTCGCAGAACTCTGTGACGATACAAAAGAATTCTCCCTCTATAAAACTGTCATGAAATTTTACAATTCCTGGATGGTCCAAATTTCGAAGGAGATTGGCTTCGTGCATGGCATCAACAGTCTCATCTGGCTGGAGGTCTCCCACAGATATCTCCTTCAGAACTTTACTGTTGTGGTGATTAAACAATTATGTTATCATAAATACAATTACATGAAATAAAAACACAAAGTTTTGAGATGTGCCAATATTGGAAGGTTTTTTCACAAAAAAAAAGGAATTATTGGATTTCTTGACTTTTGCAATCACGCTACTAAATGGTACTTAAGCCCTATAAAAATCTTAACTTTCCCAATAATCTTATATGATTAATATAGAACATAACTGAGAACAATAATTGTATGCAACATTAACAGAGAATATTAATTGCATTATATGATAAACACTCTCTTTCTATTGAAAATTGAAATGTAAATGGTAAATCTAGACCATGGTAAATCTAATAATTTATTATGTTAATTACACATTTACTTTTTGTATTGTACTCACAGTTGTTCTTTTGGGTCTTTGCATTTCAAGTCTGTTGCAAGCCAAGCTGTACCAAAATTTCCACTCCCAAGTTTTCTCTCGATACGGTACCTATTGGCCAGTACCCTCTTTTCGGAGTCTTTGGTTTTGGCCGATCTTGACCTTGGTATCTTTTTTGGAAGTGGCATTTTCTTAATTGTTCTTAGAATTATGTTAGATCCAAATATTTAGGCAGGTGACTGGATCCCAGTTTATCCACATTCACTTGATTTAGCAGTAGCAAGCCCACAACAACCAAAAATAGGAAACCAACAAGAATGTCTACCACTTTAACTTTGAAAAAACTCGTGTACTGCTGAACTTATATCACGAAAAAATTATTTCTATATGAGAATTACCACATAGAGTAGAAAAATGCCTTATGTTTATATCCTCTCTTCGACATCAGCGGCCATTTTGACGCTTTTGGCCCAAACAAACGGCAGGGGGTAAGATCACTTACGAGACAATATCACTCCTTGAAGGAATGTCAGTGGTCTAAAAACTAATGCAATATGTCCTCAAATATGTTGCTCACCTTTCACCTATTCGTGGCAAATAGATTTCAGTACAATATCTCTAAAATTCTAATTTATTTATAACCAGGGACCATTCCTTCCCCGGAAAGTTTACGGTCACCTTAGTGCCAAGTGCATTGTGGGTATGGTGGATTAATTAGGTCAAGAATGAACTCCAACAATATTTTCCACGACATTCAGCTTTAATAAATGTTTCATTGTGTAAATATTATTTAATATCCAATTAAATATAATATTCAATTATAAGGATTATAATATACTTTAAAAGAAAACTCGTTTATAAATTTTAGAAAGGATAATATTTTCCGTTGACAAAACGTAAACAGGAAGCACGTTTTCTCAAGAAAGTTAACTCACGTCAAATATTTCAAGTCAGATAAGAGCGCAGTTGGTCGAAAACAACTCACATAGTAAGGCAAGTAAGTGAATACATACTGGCAAGTAAAACTTGTAGAAAAAGTAGCTATTTGAAAGTTTATGAGTAGTCTTCAGCCTTCACTGACTTCAGACAAAGTTCGGTTTAGAGTAAAAATTAGACTCAGTAAGAAGTTCGTTCTGCAACTTGTCACTACTCGTGCTGGACCAGACACCGCCAATGAAGAAGACCGTGACTGGCAGCGGCTACAAAGGTCCGGTCCAGCTTAACCGCTGTATTCGGCGGTTATTCGTAGCGACGGAGAACTGGTCCCTTGCGAGTAAGGTCAGTGACCACTTTCCACCGATGAAAAACTTTAAAAAGACTGTGTCATCAGTTACAAGGGACCCCTCCCGCTTAGCTGTTGTAATTGGTGGTGTGAGCGCTCTTGATTAGTCAAAAGATATAGTGATGTCATGGAAGAGCGGATTAGATTAATCGTTCAGAAATTTTGGTGGGAAAGGTGTTGTTTCAATTGACTTCCCAATCTCCTACGTCACACGCTGTTGTCCGCTAGGTGGTGCCACGTGAGTCAAATAATAACAGTACTGTGAATTAAGCTCTCGCTGATTTCCCATTTATTTCGACTATAATCTTGAAAATTTAACAAACTTAATTTTATTTGTATAAAAATCCCACAAGTGATCTAAATATAGTGGTCTCTTGCTGCTCTGCACAATAATGACAATATTTGTCATGATAAATGATCGTTAATTGGGACATGTTGCTGTCAGGAAGACATAACAACTGAGAGCTCAGAGCAACAATTTCAGATGACACAAAGGTTACAAAGAATCCCCCTTCAAAGCTTGAGCTGGGAAACAGTTACAGAAAAATTTTCTGATCACAAAACAGGTCCTAGATTCAAATGATTTTTGAAGAGAGTGGTGTGAAAGCTTATGATTGTCTGACTGAAGTGACATGACCAACTCGTCACCTTGGTGTGGCTGTCTCTCATCAAAGACACTTAAGTTTTATTTATCTCAATGTCATATTTTCAGAAAGTTCACTAAATATTATCTTTGATTTCAAAGACTGATTTCAAAACTGGTTTTGGTTTGCTGATAAGTGGTGTAGTTTTTTTAGATATCTTCAAAATAGTGATTTCTTCTTATCAGCTGCAAGGCTCGGTAGAAACAATTTCTTAGTTTTTTCTTGATCTCAGCATTGTTTGGCCCCCTGTTTGCAAAAAGAGGTGATGGTGGGTCAGTTTATTCATAGGATTGACAGCAACAGTCTGGATGCTCCACAACACAGTATACTTGGCAAAACCAATTGGCATCCTGCTTCTGATGTCATATGATGTTTCTCTCTTTTTGTTTCCATGATGTCATCACTTGGCCATTTCATGCCAGTAGGTGTGATATCGAGTAAAAAACTGAAGAATTGGCATCTGAAGAAAAGACGTAGCTGAAAATACAATACATAGGTCTGTCTTAAGAGACATTATGACTGGGAAAGATGGTGACATAGGTCAAACTACAACCATTTATCTACTCCATCCATGCTAATGTAAATGGTCAACTCACTGATAATAATTTTCATTTTGTTTAGTTGTTTAGTGCTGCTCATCTTTCTAAATTATCAAGATGTAAGCCAGACCTCACCAACAGTTTAATCCATCTATACAGAAATGGAGACATTACCTATTTATGGAGTTGTTTTAACAAACCTCAATCTAATATTTGTGAAAACATTTGACTTTGATTTTAATATCTGAGCTTAAACTGATCAGGTGTACTGGTTCACAGTTTTATTTTCATTTCACAGCATCTTCATTAAAGGTATTAAGCATCAATCCTATAATTTTGAAAAATAATATTGAAAAAATATCCACATATGAACAATGTGCCAAATTGAAGTTATACATAGAGTAATAAGATATGTTGCTATGAGACATAAAAGTTGTACTCCCAGCAGAGGTCTATCTGAGCCATATGTTGCACGTGACAGGTAAATAAGGGTAGCGTGAACTTTGTTTGACCTCAAATGAGGCTTAACGTAGGGTAGCACTATTTGACGTCATTCTGGCACTATTTAAAGGACAATACATTTCATGACGTCACAAGTATATTGCCATACTTTTATGATGTCATTTTACCTTTCCGTTCCTCTATGATAACACTCCACATTCAAATGATGCCAAGAAAGAAGTGTGCTTTCAAAATTAGGCTATGCAAAAGGGTCATGTTCAAATAGATTTCACAGACACTAATGGGGATGCATCAATCAAAAAGTTAATAGATGTGAAAGACAAATACATTTGTCACCAATATGAGAATTTTAAATGATTTTGCAAAATAGGGACTTCTTCCCTCTAAGCAACTTAAAAAATACAGGTTTTTGAACTTGACCAGGGTATATTGATTATGTCAACAACAACAAAATGTGATAATCATGTGAAAAATATTTTTTTTTTTCCCAAAGACTCTCTTTGGAACCTAACACTTTGTCATCATAATGTGCTTTTAGGATTTGTTGGCAATGATTTAAACCTGAAACCATTATATGTGTTCAGAAATTGGCCTTTGTTAAGTCAACTTGGTGTTAGATTTGAAAGTAATTCTCAATGCTTGAGTGGGAAATGCTGCCACCTGGTGTGCTCAAATCTATCACACATGGGTGAACCTTGGAGTAATTATGAATGGAGGCGTGACGGCTGTTATATGAGATATGGCGTCAGAGTAACACACTATTTTACACAATGGATTCAAAATCCTTTGATCCTATCATAGTTGCCGACTTCAAACAGTGGAAAATTGAACATTAATATTTAAAAAAATAAATTGGCCAATGTTTTATTGAAGTTTAATAGCACATATTGGTTTCTTTTTTTAAAAGAAAAAATCAGAATAGTTGCTCTTTTCAGGCTTACAATACTATCCATTCAAAATTACTTCAAATAAATCTCTTCATTTCTGTTTTGATTGCTTCAATAATAATTATTCTGAAAAAAAGAAAAATACATATTCCAAACCTTTTATTTTTTGTACATGTTTTAAAAAAATGTGTCAATATTCATTTCACGCTGTAAAATATTACCGTATCCGCTCGGGTTAGCGCCCATGCTTGGCTTAACGCCCACCCCCCTTTTTAGGAAGAAATCATTAAACGCCCACCTTCCCTGGATGTCCGCCATCATGTCAATATTATCACAAAACGTAATACGATGTACGTGACGTCCTTTATCTTAGCGTCTGGGTGCCCACGAGACATAAGTGGAGCGGCCAACATGTCAAATTGAACTTTCATATCCGTAGCTGATCGATTTTAATTGCGTTTTAAATGATAAATAAAGGTATGTACTTAATATTATCACAATTACGTCGACAATTTCTCCACATCATTGATTTTAGCCTCAAAACAAAGCGTTTTCATTATTTATCATTTGAAATGCAATTAAAATCGATCCGCGTGTGAAAGCATTTCTGTCAACAAGGAAGACACGACTCAACGCAACACGTGGTCGCAATTTTGAAAGGCGGAAGTGACGGGAAGAGGCTCTTGTTTTTAGTGCGAAAACGATTGTTAATATATTGCGCAATAATGGATGGTTTTGTTCTGTTCTCGACCTTTATAAACGCCCATGCTTGGGTAAACGCCCACCCCCCTCTTTTACTTTGTCCCCAATTAGCCGCCCATGGGCGCTAACCCGAGCGGATACGGTATATAGCATTTATAAAATTCCTGTTGCATTTTTTATTTTTATTTTTGTTGATTTTAAATGATGACATAACATTTTATAAGTCATTTTATTTCTGATGGCGCACATATTGACAGGGGTATAAATTACATTTTCTAATAGTATTTTTTTCAATGAATGACATGATATATTTTTCTAAGCTGCCAATATTTGCGCTAATAACTAAAAATAAACAGGGAAAAAAACATGACAATAAAACATGTGATTTTCTCAGTATCTGAGGTCATAATAACAATTTTTGATACATTTTCATAACTTTGATATGAATGTACAAATCTTATCATAAAATCGTCCAAACTTGGAGCAGAGAAATAAAATTTATATCCCCATAACCTGTATGAAAAAAAACAAACATTTCATTCACGATATGTTTAACTCTAAATCGTGGTTTCGATGCCTTAAAATAACTCTGAAAATAAAATAACGTCAAAACTTTCATATCTTGCACCTATATGGCATCTTCATAACAATGGCCATGGCGGCAACTATGATATCCCCTTTGATCTTGCGACGTTGTGCCTCCATTCATAATTACTCCAAGGGTGAACTAAAAGTAGTGAAAAAAATATGCAGTGTTAAATATAAAGACCTTGAATTGGTTAAGTCGTTTTTATCTGGGCAGCAATGTGTAAGGGCAACTATGTGTAAGTATTAATGGGGAATTCTGCGCATTTAATTCTGACATACGGATCGTCACAGGGATCAGCAATGGGCCCAATTCATTTTACAACTTATAAGTACAAGTTTATACACATTAAATAATTCCAATAAAATAATTGCTGTATTTTTCCAGGTCTTCTCCACCAAAATGAATGCAGCCATTGGATGTCTCACTCTGCAGCAGGTCCTGATGAAACTAGATGGTATCATTCCAGCCTCAAAAGATGACTTACACTTGGAGAAGCTGGATAAACTCTTACTTGGGAAATATTTCACATGTCATTTGGAATCTGCAAGTCATCTTTTTTACCAAGCCAATTGGGATTCATGTTTATCTGTTTGTAAAATGTTGCTTGACATTACATGGGAGCATTTGAATACAGGACATTGGAAAGACGTTTCAGTTACATGGGGACATACATATTCATATCTGAGTTTATGGAAAGCCATATCAGAATATGCACTCTTCTTACAAGGAAACAAAGAATATAGCATTGAAAAAGCCATAAAATCTTGTGATATGGGACTACTAATGGGAGCACCAATTTTAGACAAGATTCTCAGTAAACTTGTAACTAAACTTAATTTGTTGTATTCTAAATCTAAAACCGAGTCAGAATTTGACAATAGTGATTCAGTTAATGTAGTGAAGCCAATTAAAAAACTGAAAATTAACCATATTCCACTAATAAAAAAAGCTTGTGCTGTGGAATATGTGACTAACCCTTCACTTGAATCATTCAGACAGTGTTATATGGAGACAGGGAAGCCTGTGGTCCTGCAGGGATCAATAAACTATTGGCCAGCCTGTGGGGACCGCAAATGGAGCCTGGATTACATTCGTAGGGTTGCTGGGTGCAGGACAGTTCCCATAGAGATTGGATCCAAATACACAGAAGATTCATGGGCCCAGAAGCTTATGACTATTAATGAGTTTATAGATAGATACATTGAAAATAAAGACGAAAATTCTGATATTGGCTATTTGGCTCAGCATCAGTTGTTTGACCAGATTCCTGAACTACAAAAAGATATAAGCATTCCCACATATTGTTGTTTAGGGGAGGATGAAGCCGTAGACATAAATGCTTGGTTTGGTCCCCAGGGCACCATTTCTCCATTGCATCATGATCCAAAACATAATTTCCTGGCTCAAGTTGTCGGGGAGAAATATGTGAGGCTGTATTCTTCTCAGCACTCTGAGATGTTATATCCACACGAGGGCCTGCTGAGTAACACTAGTCAGGTGGATGTTGAGAATGTAGACATACATAAGTTCCCATTGTTTCCTGCAGTCCCGTACCAGGAGTGCATCTTGCGACCAGGAGACCTGCTCTACATCCCACCCAAACACTGGCATTATATAAGGTCCCTAGCCATCAGCTTCTCTGTCAGCT
This sequence comes from Amphiduros pacificus, assembly GCA_949316495.1. Lineage (NCBI taxonomy): Eukaryota > Metazoa > Annelida > Polychaeta > Phyllodocida > Hesionidae > Amphiduros > Amphiduros pacificus. The sequence goes on along the minus strand of OX439001.1, from coordinate 42,417,134 downwards.
TCTGGTGGGAATAGACCTTTTTCTTTTTCTTTTTTATGTACAGTGATTAATAAATATTATCATTTGCTTAACTTATACAGATGTGTGATGTACTTATTGATTATATTTCCAATTTACATCATTTTTACCCTTGGTCTTACCAATTGTAGTTTTTTATTTTTTAATGTAATATTATATATGTGTATTCAACGTATTCAAATATCAACCTCCAAATTAGTTTCTAGCAGTCAGAGGCTTCAAGACTAATGATTGATCTTAATGAGGAATTTTATACATAAAACTGATATGGAAATAGAAGAGTTGTCCAGCATGACCTACCCTCCATAGCAGGACCTCTCTGTCATATCAATCTCTGCCACCAAAGCTATAAATGTGTGAACAGGATCAAGCGCAATTCCTCAGTATTCAGAAAAATCTGGCTGTGAACTAATTGGTGAAAGAATATAAATACTAGATTTGTTTTGTACTGGCAGTTGTAGTGATTGGTCAGTATATACATGTGCCAGACACCTGGTTTACAGTTTATGACCTGATGTTGGTCAATTCAGAATTGATGATATTTTTGTGAGCAAGGCAAATATTTATGACTCAGGGATTTCAAAACTTTGAATGAGATCAAAAACAGAGCAGTGACGACAGAGGTAGTAATTGAATACTATCTGTGTAATGCAGAGTAAACATGACTAAATTGGGACATTAATTTAGCCCTTCCTGTTCTCAAATTTATAGAGAATGCAGTTTGTGGCACCAACCAATTTAAATAGAGATGAAATATCTATATTATGTTGCACATAAAAAGGAACATTACATTATCACAAATTCTACAGATTTTAAATTCTTATTTCAAGTGCTATTATCAAAATTAAAAGTTAATTTCAAATGTTAATCATCTGTACTTAATCACCTAATTCCATAATGATAATGTCTGTGCTCATTAGTTATACAATAGCTGAGGGAGTAAGATTGTTACTCATTGGTTTCTGGTCAGAGAATAATCACAACACAATTTCCTGTTAAACAGTAAACAATATATTTTATTTTATATATACTACATTCACAATTTTAATGAGGCAACATACAATGAATGACACTAATACAAATAAAATTATGCATATTTTTAATGTTCAAAATTTTAAAAGTTTACCATTAGGCGGAAGTGTAAAATGATTCTAGCAAATTATTCATAACACATGACCCCGCATTAACATATAAATAATAAATAATGCAATCATAAGTAACAGTATAAAAACAGATGACTTTGTATCACACTAAAAACTGAAAAGTTCAAATATGTTTTTTTAATAAGCTAGTTAATTTTTAAGTACATTTATATATATACATGTAATCATGAAATACAAGTGCCCCATATCAAACTTTTACTATATTAAACTTACTGAATTATATTATTCAATTCATAAAATTCATATTATGTTATTATTTTTTTTAATAGCCCAGGTAAATAATTATATAAATATTGTTTTAACAATGTTTAAGAACTGCTTATATCACCAACAGAGCATAATATTTGTGTCAAATAATTGATCTAAAAGTTAAGGTAACAATGGTTTACAAATATAAAAATTATTTGATTATTCAAAAATGCTATTTCAAGAAAATAGTTTCATCTTTATTTTAAAATTATATGATATAAATTTTCAAATCATTTATGCAAGATTAATTTTTTTTGGGATATTTCTCTCAAATTCTCAAATGATTGCTTTATATATAATTATATAGAACAAAGTTCTCATATTATATTCTGAGATAAATATGTAGATATTTATATTTTTGAGCAAGCAAATATACAGATCAAGGCTTTTAAAAAGACAAATCCTAATTCAAGTTTAGTGAATAATGAGACAAAGTCTGAAGTATCCAGGATGTGACTACTTCATTAATTAGGCCACAAAAATATGTTTGTTTCTCAGTGGGCCCTCCTAAAAATATAATAGGAGCAGTTTGGACAATGTATAATTATTACCAGAGAATTTGTGTCATTTAACTCGTGGAATAAAAGCTTAAAATCCTTGAATTAATTGGTGTTAAACAATTCCTCCCTACCCAGTAAAAAATGAGGATGAGGATAAACTACTTCTTCCCTGGTCTAATATGCATGCCAACAATTATTTCTTTTCAATTTCCATAGAATGGGACAGAAGGATTTATGATAAATGTAATTAAATGCAGAAGTGGAAAAACTACTGTCCTGTGAACTCTGGTAACATGCTTGCATAAAAAACATTCTAAATTACACTGTCAGTATATACAATGTATACATGTCAATATTCATTAATTTGATAACTTAATATGTATGGTTGAAACAGGCTTAAATAACAGTGAATGCCAAGTGTTTACCTTCATCTCTGCCCATAACAGAAATTGCATTGAGGTCATGATCAACAAAACTTTAATAATTCAAACTTAATTCATATTAAATTTCAGAATATTCCAATATGTCATTTTTTTTCATTTCCAATCAAAGTCATTCCTCTTGGATGATAATATTGACCCTGAGAAACGGAACATTAATCTAATGAAAGAAGTTTAAATGTTGAAATCTAAAATGAAGGGTGTAAACCTAGCCTTTGGGCATAAAAGTGAATTGTTCATGTGCCATGATTCTCATCACTGCTTATAACAGATACCAAGAACACTTACGGTACCTGCAATGATACCAGAGCTGGTAATATATATTTTATATGAATTATATGAATTTCAAATAGTTCATAGTGAATCTATTTACATATTTAAACTACTACGTAAACCTATTTCAGAAAGTAACTTTTCTTTGTGTAATCATTTTTTTAATGAACTAAATACAAAATAATAACAATTATCTATGGCACATAACTCTTACATCATGTACAACTTACAATATGGACATATTGAAGTTGTTCGCAAATTATACTTTGATGAATAACAAACTCACTGTAAAATGCACCCTTTGAAATCTTGTGTATGAAAATATATTGAGAATAAAAATTGTGGAGTTGTGGAGCAAATAAGAGATCACTGTGCTACATAACCCAGAGTCAACATAAAAGTTATCTCATGACATTTAACTTGGAAAGATACAATTATAATAAAATTTCAAAAGTAGGTTCCATTTTTTGCACGCGTTGGTCAGTCATCTCATAAAAAAATTGTTCCTACTTTGTTGAAATTTTTAAATGTTTAATATAACCAAATTAAAATTTGACACTAAAATATCAGGAAAATGTTACATGCAATAGGAGTTACTCAATTCTTCACTTGTAGTACTGGATTTCATATTTGTTTGAGATGCTAGGAAGTTTTGAGTACATATGGTTGTTATAAGTTATAATTGTATAAAGTGTGAATCACGAAATGTATAATATTGTACACTAACATATTTGTACAGCTATATACAATAGAATGATATCATAAGAGAGGTGACCATTCGGTGGTTATGATATATGGCAAGAAAGTTCATATTTAGCGATACCCCATCTTCCCCTGTTCCACTCCAGCTTGGTAGCCAACACTTGGTGGGGGAGGAGCTCCTCCTGGTGGTGGATAACTTGGTGGTGGATACGCTGCACTGCCCCCTGGTGGTGGATATGCTGGTGGTGCTGCAGAACCATACGCTGAAAAAAAAATGCTTATTGTTAAAATAAAAATTTTATTTGCTGGACAAGCTGAGGTGGTGACACATGACTACAACTGAATACCATACCAAGCTTATTATCAATCTAATCATAACAGTTTTACCCTGAACACAGTTTAACTTCATATTTGAAATTTTTACATACATTTTCTCTTCAAATTTCGTATTATTTTAAATTAACTGAAAAGTTTCCATGTAAATATCATTTATGATGAAATAAAAATAATATGGTATGTAGTAAAATGAAGTGGTGGCATTTTAATATTCTAAACCATCCATGAAAATCTCCTTATAATGGGCAGAAACAATTATTTTGCAAACAGAATTAAAGAATACTTTGATGCTTTACCTGGAGGAGGATTTGGTGGAGGGTAATAGCCCTGCTGGCCTCCCGGGGGTGGTGGGTAGTAGCCTTGTTGACCAGGTGGTGGCGCCATGGGTTGCTGACCTGGCGTTCCATACATTGGCATCTGGTGTATCGGGTAGCTGCCCTGGGGAGGGGGTTGACCTGAGAATGCAATATTTGAGTAACAGAAATAAATCAGAGTAACATCAGAGAGTTATATGTCCACTGTGATGCTCAATATTCTCACTTCAGTAAAGAAGATTGTAAAAAGTTGATTATGTTCTGAGATATTTTATGGAATTCTTCTTCAAGATATGTTAGTCTTCTTCAAGATATGTTAGTCTTCTTCAAGATATGTTAGTCTTCTTCAAGATATGTTAGTCTTCTTCAAGATAAATTAGTCTTTTGAATTCTCTTTTTAGTAGCCTAAAAATGCTTTGAGGTTTTCCCACTTTTCGTGATTCATTTTTTGGGCTCTATTTATCTTTTTTTTCAATACCAGATATTGTGCTCACATTTCATAGTTCATATGTATGACACTCATAACTGGTTGCTTAATTTTATATCAATACTATAAAATGTCAGGTTTTTCTAACTGTGTTCATCGATTTAATAAAAAAAAATAAAAATGCAGAAAAAACTTTTAATATGTCAGAAATAGATTAGGAAATTATTAGTTGTTCATTCAATTCACAGCAGACAAAACAGGCATCAAAATAATGCTCCATACCCTGGCCAAAGGCAAACACTCTGATGGCACGTTCCAGTGTATTTTAAATCAGAATTTGCTCTGTTGTTTTTATGCAGGCAACATGATCATTGCTTATTGGATATCCAGAAATACAGATTGAAGTAGGAAACATTTTCCTGAGGCCGTAGTATTTATGCCCTTCAACAAGGCCAATAAGGCACTGTGCTTCTTTTGTATGAAAAAGACACAATGCTTGATTTCAAAATATAATTTTCTCGTGTCATATTTTATTAATATACCAGTAATTCTTACAAGCTATTGGTGGTATTCAGTCGCTGAGCTGTATTTTCGAAGATTATTTTGAACTTGCCTGACGCGTTTCGTCACACTGCGTGACTTTAAAAAAAAATTTAAAAAAAAAAAAATAGTCATATTTTATTAATAAACTATAAGCCATTTTCAATAAAATATTAGAGGAAAGGAGGTATTGTTAGTGAAAAAATCTTGAAAAGCAAAGAATACCATTTAGTAATGCATTCAATATCTGCATTTAAGGAGGGAAATATAGAAAAAAAGAAAGATCAGTTGTATTTGTTTAAATATCAGCAATCAGCATGATGCAGGGTAAGGACATTTAACTAAGATATTTCCTGCTAAAATAAGTACATCATCAATGCCATGGCCTATGGCACAACAAATTCAGATAGGCCATCTCATTATTTCTATTTTGTAGGTATAAACAACACATAATAGGGATTTCAAGTTGCATGGAGGCAGAGTTTCCAATAAATGTACAGTATTGTGACAGTGACTGATCAGATCAAATGAATTAAAATTTTAGAGATCAGCAATTTGTGAAAACTGTTGAAATTTGGTACATTTTTCTTGTATTTTAAAATGATGCATGGAACATCTAATGTACTATTCAATTATTTAACCAAACATAAACATTTTTTGAGACAAGAATTTAAAAAAATATATATATGAAAAAAACCAGAATCCAATTAATAAGACCATAATGATTGTTTCCCAATAATGAAATATAAAATGCTAAGTTTGGGACCCAGACCAAGAGGAAATAAAAGCAGAAGATTATTTCTGCAACCCTTTTCAAATAATACTGTCATCTTTGTATTGATGGACTCTGCCTACATATATATTATGTAAATCTTGCTGCACGGAATACCTCTGCAATAAAAAGGACCTCTACACCCAAAACATTTTGTAAGAGCACATACATCACTGTCAATCCGTCCCTTTTATTTGGATTATATCTGTGCATATGACTATGTTCCTGATTTAGTGAAACAAAACCTTTATAAACCATATCTTCATGAAAGAATCTTTTTCACAGATTAATATATTTTAATGTGAGTTATTAAATTATATTCTTATTCATGAAAACTTGCCACCTTCTTCATAAGATGTTTTTGACTAATTTCAAACGTTTTAAAGCTATATATAGTTTCTTTTTATATATTTTACTGTCATGAAAACCCATGGGACACTTATATTTTGGAAACACAATAGTTTGGGTGTGAGAGTATGGCAAGCCTGTAACTATTATAGCAAACTACAGAGAAATGATAAAACCATAATGATAGTTCCAGAACTGATTAACTCAGATACTGTCATGCACCTTAACCACAAGCATAAAGGGTTAAATGCAGAGCACCCAGGATAATTACCCTCCACTGATGGGCTACCTGGCTCCGAGTATCCTGCCCAGCTCAAGATGGCGCCACCGCCTTGCCTGTGGCGGTAGAAAAGCACGCCAAAGATACAGCAGATGACTACAAATGCTATGATGCCAAGCACCAAACCTATGAAGGCTCGTAAGCCATACTTGAACAGCTTAAAGCTGGTGTTGACTCCAGTACCTACAATTTTAAAGAAGACAATGGTTTATTTAAGATGGCTCACAGACTTACCAGGATAGTCAGGTGGGCCTGGGGCCATCGTCATAGGTATGTTAGTCCCGGCAGTGCCACCTGGTTGCCTGTATCCAAATCTGCTGACAATTCCACCAAAACCTCCTGGGACAAGTGTCTCTCCACGCTGCCTCCGGCGCCGACAGATCATCCCACATGCCGTACACGTGATAAGCATCACAAATAACATCAAGCCCATACCTATGAAGCTTTTCAAACCAAATCTCCGATATCGCCTGAAACCACGGCCTATAAGAAGGAATCAGCAGGCACATATTTTATCCAACTCAAAAAACTAAACCTAAATTTCCAAATGATTCTTTGAATTTTGGTTTTTAAAAATAAAAAAAAATATTTAAATAACTTTTAATAAATTTGGAAATATTCAATTCAAAATTCAATATTCAATATAATATATTCAATAATATATTCAATATTCAATATACATTTAGAAAAGATGATTCTCTGAGAGGCATGGTTGAGATAAAATATTACCCAGCATGCAAATTACTATTAACAGTCGAGGAGCCAATCTGCAAAAAGTCCATTATTTCAGGAGTTTTGTCTGACCGAAAGCAATCTGCAATTTGAAGTGCTTCACATGTAGCAGGTGCCCCAGGGTTTCTCAAATGATGTTTGTTTTTTGGTCTTTCAAAAGATACGGCTCTTTCCATGGCAACCATTTACATTTTATTGGGATTCTACTCGGAAAAAGGTACATTTTCATCTCTAGCACTGAACATATATTTCTCGACAAAATGTGAAATATTTGCTTTCTATCAGACAAACTCCCAAATATTGGGGGCTGACTCTAGGGTGTTTCAAAAGATAGGGCTCTTTCCATGGCAACCATTTACATTTTATTGGGATTCTACTCAGAAAAAGGTACATTTTCATCTCTAGCTTTACACTGAAGATGTTTTTCTCAACAAAATGTAACATATTTGCTTTCTATCAGACGAAACTCCCAAAAATTGGGGGCTGGTTCCTCAATTATAACTGTAGGACATGAGTCTTACTGCAAAAACCATAGCATATCCTGCCAAAATTATGTCAATATATGTGTTGGGCCAGCAAAATACATTTGCCAGAGAAATGTCTTGGTTTCTTTTGAATAAATGCAGATATTTATTCTAAATGTCCGATTTTGTCTCCTGGTTGGGGAATGTCATTAACTTTGCCTCAAAATGCATCTACTTCTGGTAACCAGAAACAGAAAAAATACTTTGTCATGTCTAATATGGTGATAAATCATATATGTAATAAGTCATTTTCAGAGAATTTTTGAAAAATTATCGACATTGCAATGATCACTGGAATCTGATAAGAGGAGAAACATAGAATAAAGCCTTACCAATGCCGAGGCAGTTCCTCTCGTCCTCGCCGGCGGGACAGTTCTCCACCCCATCACATCTGAGGTCATCATCAATACAGCGCCGATCCTCCATACTACACATCATGTCCTTACAAAACCCAGCTGAAATCACATTGGCATCCTTCACAATTTACTGTTAAAATTTCCAGATTTATCTGTATAAAATTGATTCCTATATAACAAATAAATCTTATTTTTTATTCTTCTCTTTAATTGAATAAATATCGATTTTAGTACACAATATGTGTCCTAAGTTCCCTAAGAATCCCTAACAATTGATATTAACATAGAGGAACTCACTGATTTTGAAAGCCGTGACAACAATCCTAAACTCATATCCTGTGTTGGACTTCTTGTCAAGTCTAAATGTTGCATATTTTCCAGGGGTGACAATCATTGGCGGAGGAACTGAATAATTGCGACCACAGCCAAATGAGTACTGAAAATAAATATATTCATATTCAGTCCTGCCTTTTTCAGCAGTAAGTGGGAATTGGGCAACATCCAGTGTTCATTTTTATGATCAAATTATAGCCTCAGTTTGGGACTTTCAATTAGGGAATATGGTAGTGACTGAGGGGCTGCCATAATGGCTGCCTTTCTGATCACTGCAGGTTTATTGAAGTGTCCTTACTAATCATGTAAGTCTGGGAGATGGCTAATATGTTCTCTGATATCACTGTACATTGGAGGATAACATTGTGTACAGACCTGATAACAACATTGTCCTTCGTGCTCACAATGTTGTCTTACAATGTTTTATAACAACATGCTTACAGCATGGTAAGCAACTACATGTAGAAGAAAACTGAAGGTGGTTAAATTGGCCAATAGATGGCTGCAGTAGTACAAAAAATTTTAAAAAATAAATGATCATGTATTTTGTTGTGATACAAATTTATTGTTATTATCAACTGCAATATATAAGACAATGACAATGTCAACAAATTAGCATATGCTAATGCTAGAAGAGGTTGCTAATGAGACAATCCCAACTGAATAATTAGATTTGGCAAAAGATAGCTGAAGATCTGTGAACACAAGCTAGTGTTCACAGATCTACATCCATACAACGTCAGGTTATAACATGCTGAGCACCAAAACACAACATACTCACAACATAGAAAAAACATAAAATGGTTAGCTGGGTGCATATCACGGGTAAACACAAGTCGTGTAAATTCCTTGTGACAAGGCAAGGCTTAAAGTAGGTTACTGTTATCTGATGTCATTCTATTACCATTCAAAGAACAACGCCTGATGATATCATAAGCATATTGCCACACTTGTTTGATGTCATTTTATTTTTCAGTGCCTCTATAATGTTACTCCACCTAAACATGATGCCAAGCAAGGAGCACACTTTCAAACAGGGGCTATAACTTTGGTTCTTGTTCAAATAGGTTTTATAGATGCTTCCTGGAATCCATCAACCTAAATATCAAATAAACTTGACAGGCAGATACCTTTATCATTAATGTATATGATTTTTGTACATATTTTTCTAAATCACTGCATAATTCCCCAAAATAAATTAATATTTTTAAATTTTCAATATAGTGTCATAAAACACAACAGATTGGCATTAATGCACACTGCACTTAGCATCAGATCTCCATTCATAATACTCAAAGGTAAGACCCACAACATTGGTAGGGGCTCTGAAAGGATATATAAAGGAAGCATGCCCTGGCCACCGGTCATGTGGATTTGAGAACCTGTTGTGCCTGACAAATTGGAAGTAATAACTGTGACTTACATCTGGAGTTCTTCCTGTTGTACTGCGGTCAAAATAAATCTTCAGTGTGGTGCTGCAATCTTGGATATTTAGCTGCTCAAATTTGATCATAAATTTCTTGGTGGTAAATATGCTATCATCTGCTAGTAGTTTTAGTGTACATGCGCTGTCTGTGTAGAGGGCGTGAGAGGAGCTGGTCAACACTGCCGCATCTACTTCCCGTGACCATCCACATGATGACGCACTGGGAATGTAAACTGAAACAAATACATTAAATCATGCTGTAGACTCAGGTATCATTTATATCACACTTTTTATTAATGCTCTGCTCAAGAACATGCATGATAGAAAATGATGTGTTAAAATAATATAGAATTTATGTATAAAAAGGCAATGCTGTACTTCATGAAATATGTAAGGAATTCTTTCCTGAGTCAAGTTCATGTCTTGAAACTTTTTAATAACCAATATCTCCTCTTCCAGGACCACACTGAAAAAAACAAATTGTGGAGCTGGTTCTTAAATATTGTTTCACAAAACCCATATTTATACAAAAAATCTGAAACTGTTCTGACCCTTGGATTTTAACTGTGTGAACAATTTTTAACAAAACTAAAGCTTTGGAAGTTGACTAAACACCAATGTTCGCATGATCTCCATTTCTATTTTGGAGTGCTGTAAATCGAAACAAAAGCAATATTATTAACTTAGGCAAAGCTAAAATTTAAAAAAAAACCATTTTACTACAATCAGAGATGATTGTAACTTGTTTTTCTGCAATTGAATATCCTTCATCCATGGACATAGGCCTAGGAAAGTCAACATCAATCCCATCTTTCCAACAATATGTATACTATCCCATCAATTGAGAAGTCATGTCACCAGGCATGATTATTATGTATTTAATTTATTTATATGTGTACCATGTATTCATTTTATATGTGTACGAAATAAAGAATATATATAGTTAATGCATTCATTACCTAGAATTAGTTATTTAGCATTGCATTTAAGGAATAATTTTGATTCATTATTTTCTAAAAGTTATGTGATGCATGTATTTATTTCAGATTAATAAGACAATACTAGAATCAAACCTTCTGTGATCCACATCATATTCTTTTTCTCCATAGAATCCAGCCATTGTTTCAGATTGTTGGAACTGATAATGTTATTGAAGGAGGACATTGGCCATGTCATTACAATGGATATCTAGTGGTGAAGGTGGTCAATTGAGTGGCTGTGGTAATGTATTTAATGTATAATTTAATGTTATAATAACATGAAGAGTGAAGGATACCATAGAAATGCCATGACCAAAAACCAGTGCATTAATTAAATAACATCTACCAGTATTCAGAGTAAATAAAACAATTTTTCAATGAATTTGCATTAAAAATTTGTTATTTGCCTAGACATATATATTTCCTAAAATATATTCCCCCTCCCCCTAAAAAATAGAAATGTTGAAAAAATTCACATCTTTTTTAAATAATTTATATCATTGGGAAGTGATTTGCACTGATGTTTCAGCTACCAGCTGTACCATATTTTCATGTTTCAATTTAAAAATCTGTCCCCTCCGGATAAAAGTATATCAGCTATTTAGTTTTCTAGCGCATGTTGTGTCTGTGCCATTTATCAATGTATGGGCAATTTATGAATAAGATGCACTGTATAGTGCCCGTCTTCTTGGTAGACATGAGACCAGGAGAAACATTCTTGTTACCTCCTTTTCCTTTTTTTTCAGTGAAGAAAAAAAGTTACAGGATATTCAAAACTGTTAATATTCTTTAATTCAAAAATGTCTGAGAATGTAAGATGTATCACACTTAGGATGAAATTATCTTGGTCTAGAAACTTAATTAATGTATACAGATTAAAAAAAAAAGCTTGCACAACAATGTACAAACAGATATCTTCATATGGCTTTTACTTGCATGTCTGTTCATCAAGATGAGACATTACCTTAATGATTTGCTGAACTGCTCGATCTTTATCATGAAAAACCAAGGTGAAGCGTGAAGCTTTTCCATCTAAAATGGTTCTGCTATTTATGATATGTGGGATATTCTGCACTGAGAATATGGTGGTCATCTAAAACATGTACCCAATGCCAAAATACAGAAATAATGGTCAACAAAATTAAGGGGCAATATAGTTTACTTACATGGATATGTCCTTTTTGCCTCTACTGATTGGCATCCCAGGGCAATGAGGCAAGCTGTAATTGCTGTAATTGTTGTCTGGATGTTCATTTTGAGCGCTCTCCATTTAGGAGTTAATGTTAGATATATCATCCTGCTAAAGTATATGCGAGTATGTATATTTGTGGAGCAATTCTTCGCTGTTTTAAAGTGTTTATCCAGTATCTTTGACTTTGGATCTTTTTGATCTTAGATATCTCCTTAATGCAAATGATGGTTCTCTCATCGTTGGGTCCTTGGCATTCAACATCTGATCATCAAGGATTTGTTTTAATCCTTCTCATTTTTTTTTTGTTCATATATATGATGGTAGACAGAATATCGGGTTTACTGTGCAAATCATCTGCATCACACCAGCATCATCTGCATCACACCAGAATCATGTGCATCACACCAGCATCAGCATCCCAACTTCTCGCAGCTTCCTGTCTAAATTGATTGCAACGCCACCTAACGATAAACAATGCGGAGCGAAAGCGCCCTCTTGTGTTATTTTTTTCGGCATAATTTGTCTTCATAATTTCTTTTCCAATATCACAAATAAATGTTTTGTATAAGTGTATAAATATGGTAGACTTGAACTTCTAAATCATTCTTGTCACCATAAAAACAAAATAATTTCAAAGCGTCCGTCCTAACGCTGAAAAATATGACATCGTTTTTTGGACCAATCAAATGAAAGCATTTTTGCGAGTCCCTAACCTAGATCTTCTGCGAGCTGGGAGATAATTTGGATTTCGAGTTTATTTTGTTGTTTTTGAACTCAACCTCGACATTTCTCGAGTATTGTCCAATCGGGTAGGTAAACAAAACATGCAGATCTAGATTGACATTTTCCCACATATATTGCATTAATTGTTTCAGGTAACAACACACCCAACTCCTAATTATCGTTTGGCGAACTTTCATCAATGAACGTTTTCATGTTTTGATTTGAATGCAAGCTTGCAAAACATAATCTCACTTACTTGCATCTGAATCGATCATTATGTTAACTTATTCAGTTTGCATGAGTACCCGGTACACTTTAGACTCTATAGTGCAGATAGGCACCTTAACATATCTAGCAGCAGTTTTATTTTCACAGAAAATTATAGAACCCCATGGTCATGACTTATTGTCACTGCCCACCCCACTACCCTGCCTCGGAAGTTGGGTTAGCATAGTCCAATTGCAGGTCGCCATACTGTCCCATTGAAAACAATAACAATTATAATCCTCATGAAAAAGACAAAAAAAAACATTGTGCAGTTCCAGTGTGTTTCCAATGGGGCAGTATGGTGACCTGCAATTGGCGACCTGCAATTGGCCTATGCTAATCCAACTTCCAATATGTTGTTTTCACCTAGTTTTGCAAGTTGCGATCTTTCTTTTCTATTTTCTGTTAAAGCACTGAACTATTTGATAAAATGTAGAGAATTAAAATTTAACAGTATAAATTTAAATATGACTGAAGATGTGGAATCTGGAGTATTTAATGTGCACAACATGAGAATGATATAATCGAAAATATCTACTCCCATATTCATCATCAAAATAGACTAAAAATCCATTGTTTCTAGAAACATGACACACTGGCCATCATATTGAAGTTTCCCTACTTGACGAACTCGACCTCTGGAGATAAACTTTGTATTTAATTACTGTATCACCATCTTTCCCAGTCATAATGTCTCTAAATACAGACCCATATTTTATCTGTAAGGTTTTTTTCCTCAGCATTTTACCTGACATTACGCTTGGCAATGATAAATGACATTTAGAAGAGTCCAAGTGATGATGTCATGGCTAAAAACAGGGGGAAAAGTCACTGCATTGTGGAGCTTCAGATCATTGCTGTCTCTCCCATGAATAAACTGACTCGCTTTCACATGATTGCGTCTACTCATGAACAATGGCGAAATGATGTTGAGATAAAGAAAAAAACAAAGAAATTTTTTCTGGCAAGCCTGGCGTTTGATGTTGAAAAGAGAAGTGCATGACTTGGTGAAAATCTGGTGGCAGGAATTGAATTCTACCTGAGTTGTGACTTAAATATGTTTATGAAAATAGTGGATTTCAAGTCTTTTTGACACTGAATACAGGAATGAACATTTTAATGAAGACTTTATATAAGAATTTTGGAAATATAATTGGTTTGAAAGGCAATATTGAGGTAATTTTTGCCTGCCAGTGCCACATATTTTATGCATCACCCTTCTCACTTTGTTTCTATATAGAATGACATCACTATGAGCACCTCATACCGACCCTTTCAATGCCTTTGAGTATTTGTCAATTATAGATAAGGGAAGCTTTAAGTGTAATTAATGCTTTCAAATATGAAAATATAACTCATATTTATAAGCAGTTAATGAGGGCGTGAATGCTTAAAGTTGTGAATAGAGGCAAGTTGGCAATTGAAGGGAGATATAAAAGTCTTGAATACAATAATATAACACAATTTGAAGTATGCAGTAATCAAAATATTATGCTGATGTCATTTAAGAATAATGTCCGTGTCATCCAAGATTATGAAAATAAATTTTAGATTGATATTCTGATCCGCCTTAAAAAAAGTCTGTTTATGTTGAAATTCAAGATCATCTTCCCACATGTAAATTAAATTCTCCTTTAATAATTTCAGCCAATATTTTGTGGGTTTATATCAAATGAGTCATAATAAGGAAACATTTTTAATGCCTCATTTTTTGTCTGCCATAAACTTGTACTTTAGAAATGTAGCAGACAGATATGTTCTGTATGTATAACAATGTTTTTGTTTTGCAGCAGTATGTATCCCATATTTTCTTATTAGATATATTTTTAGTTTTCAAGATGATGCCCCCAAAGAAATCCAAAGCTGCTCGTGCTGAGGAGCCTACTGAGAATGGCACAGAAAAGGCTGCACCTGCCTCAACAGACTCAGAATCTGAGGAACAAGTGCAGCACAAAAACATCTTTAAGACTGAGATTGTGGAGGGGAAAAGAGAGAGACATATGCCCCCTGCAGAGCAAAAGCTCACGGATTGGTAATACGTTATTTTATGTCTTCACAACAATGCAGAGTGAGATCATTATTTGAACAATTTTCTTTGAACTTTAACATGCTATTTGAACTTTCAACAATGCTATACAAGGATAAATACACCCCTTTTTATTTTTATGGATCCTATTATGGCATTTTGAAATACCATATAGTGATGATTTAGGCTGCATATTGTGAAACAAATTGTTAACAAAATCAAATCATTATTTTTAGATATTTGTATGTGTCAAGAATGCATAAATGTCTTTTATTGTTCTTGGAAAAAAATTATTCATTGGCTATTTAGCATTCAATAATAAATATTGGTACTTTGGAAAGTTTGGATCTTAGATCTGTATTACTGGAAAAATTATTCACTCTGCACTTATATAACAATATCATATTTTCAAACATAAACTATAAATATATTGGAAATACTGTGTCATATTTCATAATGACAAAAAATAAATGAAATAACTAAAAATGTTAATGCCTATGTTATATGATTAGAGATTAATCCTGGGAATGTGTGAATGATAATGATAATTTAACTTCAGGATAAGTGAGAACTTTGAGGACCGAGAAGAGACTAAGATCAGTGTGAACCAGGCATACACAGAATACCTTGATAACTGTGCTAACACTGGCAAACCTGCTGTAGAAGATTTCAAATTTAGACGCGTAAGTAGGCTGAGTTACCATTTTTATTCTTGGGATAAAAATAGATTTCATATAATTTTGATTAAATTCAGTAAAAAAAATGATAATGCTTTCAGGTGAATTAGAATTAAAGTTTGAATGTACAAACTGTCAGAATGTTCAAACTGTCAGCTTAGACTGTCACTAAATCAAATCTTGATTTAGGATAGGAAAAGTCCCTAAAAATATCATTTTTAAAAATAAGTACATGTATGCTTTTAAAATTCTATTGAAAGAAGTATTCCATTAAAAATACATGATACAGTTTGCATTAATCAATTTGTAAGTTGAACTGAGTAACTGACAAATTGCTAAAAAAAATACTGATATTCTTCAATAGACTCTGAAGGAACACTTTCCTAAAGGATTTGGTTTGAAGGAAGGCTCAGTGTACAAGGATGTGCTGAAAGAGAAGAAGATTCCTGTGAAGTCAAAGAAACCTGTAGTGCAGGCAGAATCTCTGCAGCTCAAGATGAAAGACGTCATTATCACTGCCATTAAAGAATTGGGAAATCCTGTATCCTTTCTCACCAAAGCAAATAAAAATAATTTTATCTGTCAGCAAGTAAATGTTACTTTTTACGATGTTGTGTCTTCTGTAGAGTATTTGCCTTAACTCTGCTGCTCTCAGAAAGGAGGGGTACGTTTTCATGCTATCATGAAATTTATCTCAGGACGCTGGCCAGCACTGCAGATTGAGCAGAAAAGCAACAGACTTATCAGTGCTATTCAGATGGAGCTGCGATATGGTCACATAGTCTGTGTAAGTAAAGCAATGCTTTCAGTGATGTAATGTGCTTTTGATCTCTTTGATTGACCAACTTGACATACTTACTACATATCCAGTACTCAAATCTAGCAGTTCTGTATGCAGGTCATGCTGTAACTTTGGACATTTCAGTGTGGTATTTTGAGAAATATATCATATATAATTTGCACACTTATTGCAGTTGCGTGGCATTGGAAAGTGTGGATTTTACAGGATACCAGTTCCAGGTGAAGAAGAAGAAGAAGAGGAAATGAAAAAAGAAGCTAAGGAAGCTGCAGTAAGTGTTAGTGTAGGGTAGAATTATTGAAACTTTGATTTATTATCTTTGACACAATAAGTCACTTTGCATGAAGCTATTGATTTAGCCTGGCAACCAAGCTATACTATCCCTGTACTTAATTTCTTTTGCTAAAGAAACACTGATACTAAATCAAGCAAATGTTGCTGAACATTAAAACATTACTAAATTTTAAATGTTATGATTATATAAAGGGCCTGCACACTTTGATATTCATGTTCCTGACATGACTTGTCATTCTTTATCAAGCACTTAATGGATCAATCCTTGGATTGTTTTCATGTATATTTCCAGAGTTGAAAATTTGCTTTTATTGCAGAAGTCTGAGGAGGCAGAAGATGGTGAAGATAAGGAGGATGAAGCAGGTGAAGAAGGGAAGGAGAATGATGAAGGGAAAGATGGTGAGGAGAAAGATGAGGAGATGAAAGATGAGCCCCGAACAGCGAGAGGTGCAAAACGCAAGGCACAGCAAAATATATCTGGCGCAAGTAAAGCCAAGAAAGGCAAGGGCAAAGGCAAAGGCAAAAAGGCTGGTGAGTGCTATTTAAATTTATTCTAAACAAGCATTCTTACTGGACATTCTTTAACTTTATAGCTTAAGAGTTTACCCAATTTCATGCCACAGGCCGTGGCGCAGTTGGTTAGAGCACCATCTTATTAGCATCAGTTCCTCTGTGGTGATCCAAAGGTCGTGGGTTCGAATCCCGGCCGTGCCGAAATTGAACTCATGATACAATTTCCCATATAAGCTGAGGCCCCTGTTAACCCATTGTCCTTGTAAATCTGTGACTGGTGGGTTGTCATGTCAAGGACCTGCGACATGAAAATTCAGTGAGGCAGCACTATATCTGCTACAAGTAGGTCTCATCATGAAATGACTGAAATAATGTTGAAAGTGATGTAAAACCCCAAACAAACAAACAAACAAACAAACAAAAATATACCCAATTTCAGCAGGACATGTAATTAGGATCTAAGTGTATATCTGAAATTTTATAATGTAGCACAATTTTAAATTACACATTGCCACAATTACACATTCCCATATAGTCAGTTTTTCAGATGCAAGTCCAAATACATACATGTATCAAATATGACATGTGACGTTTAAAATAGCACAGTAATCTTGCTGTTACTATTTCAATATTATTTGTGGCCATTAACTGTTCAAATATTTTTTTAATTTATTAACATGAACATTACTAAAACCACTGCTGAATGTCTTCCAATAGTGCCCCTTTGTGACTGGAGTTGTTTTCTGTTTCAGTTAAGAAGACTTACCGCAAATTTGTGGTACATAGTGATCCCCAGAGAGTGGACGATTGCTTCTCCTTGGCGATGACATTCTCCACAGAGCCTAAGGAAGCCTCAGTTGGCAAAATTCGCAAATATGTGGCACAGTATTATGATGTACATAATTTAGAGTCAAGGTAATGCAGAGAATTTACATAAAGATTTAATCATATGATTACATCATTTAGGTTTATTTAATTTAAATATATGACCTGTATTATGGTGTCATAATCAGCCGAAAATATGTTGTTTAAATTTTATTCTTACCAGATTTTAAAAGGGTTTTAATCCTGGTTGCTCCTGTTATGACAATGATGAATTTTTTGATCAGGTTGAAGACTTGTCTTGAAAATGGATGTGAGAAGGGTTACTGGGAGCAGATCACAGGTTCAAGTGGCACGCAGGGCACATTCAGGCTATCACTGGAAGCCTTTGATCCCACAGATGGTAAGTCTGTATCTGTGTATATTCACTCTAGACATAGCTTTATTTTAGTTTTTTTTTTTGTGACATGGATGGTCTCTTTTTTGGATCCACTGCTGATTGTGTATGTTGTGCTTTGATTTACATAATACTGGAGAATGTGCAGTCATTTCCTATGGGTTTTAAATCGTGTCAGGAAAATGGTTTTGACTATTGATGCCACTGTCGAGGGTTTGTCTTGGACCATGACTGAACTCTGTTTTGGGCATGCCCCAGTGTATGAAAATATTCCTACATAATGTTAACAAAGTAAAAGTTGATGCTTGATGATGTCATTTCTTGAATTAGAATGTTTAAAACAACAACATTAAGTTTGTCTTTATCCATCAATGCATGAAATTATTGATTCAAATTAGTCAGAGATTCTTCCCAATGGATAGGCAAAGGAATTCTAAGTGGGGAAGGTCAAATTAAGAGTTTTGTTTACTAAAAAATTGTTTGTTTGAATGTTTGATTTTAATTCTTAACTTTCTTTTTTGTTGATTTGTTTTGATTTCGAGAGATTTCACAAAGATTTCCGCTGTGAAAAGATGTCCAACATCGATTATTGATTCATACTCAGTCATTAACACAAGATTTATTTCTCACTTCATCAAGTGCTCTATGGATGCTAACTGATATGATGTGCTCTATATTCAGTGTCTAATGCCTTACATATTAATAAATGTGTCATTTTTGCAGATGATGATCTGTATGGCATGGTGATTAATGCCATTATGGCCAGTGTAGAGCCCAAGCAGTGCTCAGCCTTGACCCTGAAGAAATACATCATGGACTACCACCCACACCTCAAAGTGGCAGACAGACCTTACCTCTTCAAAAAGGCATTGCAACGCTCTGTGGACAAGGGATTCCTCAGGTAAGGCAGTAATCAACTCTAATTTAATAATGCCAATATTGATATTTGTGAATTTTGTGCTACAGCTCTTAGATCTCAACACTATTTCAGCCCTTGACGTGAGTGGGGGGGGGGGGGGGGGGGGGCTGAAATTCAGTCTAGATTCACTTATTAATTATGTTAAATCTATCTCATGACTTATGAATTTGTACATTGAATATATTTGTTTTCTTACTTTTGGTAACGATTCAAATATGACATAATTATCTACCTCATAAGATAAGTTATCTGAAAACTCTTAGATCAACAAATATCAAAGATAATTGAAAAAGAACGTGTCTGCCAAAATTGTGATAAATGATGAAGATAAAATAATTATAAGAATTATTTCCTTTATGAGATACATAGATTTTATTCAAATAAAAAAGTGACTAAAATAAGGCAAAAAAAGCCTTCATAGATGTGTAAATAAAAGATGATGTCAGCTTATAATAGATATCAATGTTGACTGTGTTGCAGGCAGTTGAGTGGAATTGGTGCCACAGGAACCTTCCAGATGAGTGAATCCTTCGTGCCAAGTCCCACCATATTACGAGGAGAGGACTCGGAGAGCACCTATGACTCTGAGGAAGAAGAGGAATCCAGTGATGAGGAGACTGAGGTGGAGGAGTATGCAGTCGATGTAGAGAGCTTCATGGACCGATACAAACCAAGACCAACCAAGCGCCGTGGACATGGTCGTGCTGCCGGTATCGATTCATACGGCCAGTCCGTATCCAAAATTGCCAAACCTGCGCCTCCCCCTCCCAAACGCAAAGCACCTGCAGTTAGAAGAGAGCTGCCTGCACCCAAGTCCAGAAGCAAGGCCAAGCCTGCCGCCAAGTCGGCTGCCAAGCCTGCTGCCAAGCCTGCTGCCAAGCCAGTTATGCCTGTGCCCACAAAAGCCAGCCGCAAAGCTCCACCCCCGCAAGCTGCTAAGAGCAAGGCAAAAAAGGGACGGTCTCGCAAATAGATATCGACTCATACAGACAACAATGAACTGAACAAGAAATTATATTTGACTGACTTTATAGTTAGTTTGGAAGATAATTACCTGAAGGGCAGCATTTATGGTGTGCATGGGTGTGTAATACACACTCAGACCCACTTTAGTCTGGGAGTCAATTGAATTTGTAGAAATCTCCTGACCAGGAAGGAAACACAGCACAAACAATAGAGGGTTGCAAGGACACTGCTCACTTCTCTGGGGACAAAATAAGTGGTCATTACCAGTTCTATTCTATGAAAAAATTAAAGAATCATGTTGATATAAGCAAGAATTATAAACCATGTCAGAATGCAAAATTAACAGATTAAAATATTCAGTTACTTGGCTAATTAACATTAAACTTAAACAAGCACTGTATGATTTGGCAGCAACTCTAATAAAAGCTCATGGCAAAGTAGGTCATTGTCCAGGATATTTGGGAACAACCAAAGTCTTGACCTTTTGCACATTCTAAAATAAAAAGAACAGTGTACGGCTACATGATTCATGAAACATTCATGATTCAAGATGCAGTTCATGCTCTGACAGTTAAGGTACCTGTCAAAATGTTCACTGCCATTTGTGAAACAAATTATGTTGTTTGGAAACCAGTTAATCTTACAATATGGTGTTTATCCCAGGATCTTTGAATTGTTATCACAGATTTGTGATACTCTGAAAATCTAAGATGTTGACAGATTGAAAGTTTCAATTTATTGAAAGATTTTTCTTTTTTATTCCAAGAGGTTTGCTATAATAGCAGCCAGAATAAGGTGTATAAATGCCTCACATGTTGTATATAGGAGAATCTGAGGTGACCATCATCAACATTTTGTCACTGCCATATATGAAGCTCAGAGCTAATCTAAAAAAGAGCACCTTTGGCTTTATTATTTATATCATAGATGTATTGATCATGCTGCGAAGTTAAGCTTCATTAAAGTGGTATCACTTTTAGTTTTGGTTTCATATCACAGGATGTCATATGCAACATATTCTTCAAAATAAGCATATTTTGTGACAACTTTATCTATGAAAAAAATATTAAATCAAACAGATATAATTTGGTTAGATTTTATATAGGTGTGACACATTAATACATCCAATACTGATTACCATCTCTGGGCGGTTTACAAGTTTAGAATAAGATTAACTTGCTGGTAGACCATCCTTTTTTGAAACGGTATGAGTGTGGCTAAATGGGGACACTCCAGTCCATTACATAACAATATTGAGCCATGCATGGGGAAGGTGAGAAATGAACCACTCTATGAACGTTTCATATGACTTAATCAGGTCACATATATTCATGAACAATAATGTTTGGTTCAAGCTGACAGCAGGCACTCATTAAACATTCTCAGAGAAATAAATATGCTTTTCACATGGAGGCCATATATTGTACTCTTTTGCAAGCAACTAGAAATATTTTGACAAGGTTGAAACATATATAATTCAGTTCTGTTTCCTTTTAATTCTTCATGTGAGAATAGTCCTCAATAAAGTAAGCTTTATATTTGCAACACATCAGTTACACAGATGTCTCCAGATTTGATTGGTAACTTGTGAATCGATTAGTTCAAATGAAAATTTTAGACTAGCCAAAACTGCTTAAATAGTACTTGAATACATCATCAGAATTGAAAATAAAATGGAATACTGTGTTCCAACTACAAATGAGTGCCAATTATAAAATAATAATATGGTTGCATATGCTTGGTTTGTATGTATTTTTATAATCGTTGTGTATTTGATTCTATTTCTTGACAATTAAATATCACCATGGCCATGGTCATGATTGCGAAATATTTAATTATGGTGACCTATTTAAATGAATAGTATTCATTTAGTAGCCATTTTATAATTATGATGTTTGAAGGGCTCCCAATGTTTACTTTGTTTTTGCTGAAATGTATGATTTAAAGTTGGTACTTGGATATTCTCAATCGCTGTTGAGCAGATAATTATGTCCCACCGGAATGTGAGACATGTTACTTTCTACCCACCTGCAGTAGGCATTGCACGGATGTTCTTATTTGCAGCTTTGTTATCACTTTACTTTGCATTTGGTTCACATCATATTTTATCTTAAAATATAAAATTCAACAAAATTCACACCTTTCCTCTAATTTATGCAGCCCACAGATGTTTTTATTTTCAAAAATGTTATCAAACAACGAAGTAACTCCATCTAAAAAATGAAATTCTTTGCAATAAACTCCTCACCATTTCAAAATTCCAGCTCATTTATTCTCTGCCACACTCAGTTTCCTTACTTTGCAGAATCCAAAATATTTGCAGAATTCAGATCTCTTCACATTTTTACAACACAACTTCTTTTGCGACTTGAGTTTAACACAGCGGGACATATAGCAATCTCTGATTGCAGTTTAACTTATATTGAGTGTGACACACCACTTGCTTTTATATTATTAGAAATTGTTTTAAT
This sequence comes from Amphiduros pacificus, assembly GCA_949316495.1. Classification (NCBI taxonomy): domain Eukaryota; kingdom Metazoa; phylum Annelida; class Polychaeta; order Phyllodocida; family Hesionidae; genus Amphiduros; species Amphiduros pacificus. Next base: position 42,394,355 of record OX439001.1, on the reverse strand, counting down.
ATTAGCTTGATACACACCACAAAGGGATTCAGTTGGGTGTGAATGCACCAATATGGCAATTCATCCGAGATGAAGCATATTTCACTGTTGTCCTGGGAGTGTTGTATTGTAGGGATGTGTACTGTTGTTCTGTGTTTGCTTATGATATCATGTCTCACTTTAAAGGAGGTCTTTTTGAGAAAAGACATTTTATTGAACCAATATTACATGTTAGTGTTAGTACATGTTTAGGAGACATGTTAGCCAAATGGTTCAGATATTTTAGAATGTTGGTGAATGTCTGTATATGATACAATATTAAATGATACAAATCTCAGTACCTCTTAGTACGTTTATTGGCATTTTAGTAATGATATGTTGCTTTGCTGACAAAGCCAGCTTAAAATCCTGTTTAATATATCCCAAAATAGAAGAGAATCTAACCACAAATATATGGTGAAATTTGACTATTTAAATCTCCCTCAGTGTATATTTACGTCCCAAGGGTAGGTGGAAATTAATTTTCATGTTACTCCTGTGGACACCCATACATTCCTTATTTTATAATTTATGACATGACTATGTCATGACCAGAGGGCTGTGGCACAGTTGGTTAGAGTGCCAGCTTATTAACACAAATTCCTCTATGGTGATTCAAAGGTTGAGGGTTTGATCCCTGGCCATTAACCCGTTGTCCTTTTAAATATGTGACTGGGTGGGTTGCCATGTCAAGGACCTGCGACATGACAATTCAGTGAGGCAGCACTATATTTGCTACAAGTAGGTCTCATCACAAAATGACTGAAATAATGTTGAAAGTGATGTAAAACCCCAAACAAACTAAGAAACAAGACATGACCAGAAAGATACCCCTAGCAACAAGCGCCTTGTTGATTTGTCCACAATAAAGCAAAGTTCTCCACATCAAGATTTCTGGGTTTAATGAGTGTGGTGCAGTGTTTTGTAGGGCAAGGTTATAAGCACCAATTCTACTGTGATGATCCTAAGTTCTTGGGTTCAATTCTTGGCCATTTTGGGATCGTGCTTGGATTACAGTTTCTCAAAGTTGACAGCCATGCCTGAAGGGGTTAGCCTGTTGTCTTTGTTGATAATCTAAGACTGGATTCCAATGCCAAGGACCTGTGACATCTGTAGCATTATATTTGCCACAGGCAAGTCTGGTCATATGATTGAAATAATGTTGACATTTACATATAAATCCATGCACACATTATCTTTAGCAAATTTGATTTTGACTCAATCGAGACACATTTTTTATGATCGGTTAGGCCCATTCACTATATGCTTTCGACTGAAATTTTAATCCGATTCATTAGGAATATAATGTGAACGTGAGAATAAAGTAGCTAGAATGCCAGTTCAAAGATATTGATTCTATAGGCATAGATTTATTTCTTCCAATGCAAAAGATACTCTTTTTAGGACAAGAGACATTGAAATTAGCAATTTACCCCTTAGATATGCACATTCTCAAATTTAGAAAAAAAAAATGATAAAAAATAATGGTGGCAATGCAGATACTGCTTCACTGCATTTATTAAATGAAAATAGAACATCTTTAATTTTCATGAAATTGAAAAGTTGTCTATTTCAGTGATCATAACTCTCAAGTTCATAATTTTAGCTCAAATGTCTCCCAATGGAGCAAAATGGAGGGAACTCTAGAGCTCGTGGGTATATTTTGCTGATTATATTACTGGGTTACTTGTTTGTATTGATAATTACAAAGGATAATTACATTGTCACCAATGTTTAAAGGTATTAATCCTACAATCTGGTGTATTGAAAGCTTATCCACATATGAACAATATCACAAATTGAAGTTATACATAGAGTAAGAAGAAATGTTGCTTTGAGACAAAGACATTGCACTCCCAGCACAGGTCTGTCTGAGTCATACGCTGCACATGACGGGTAAACATGGGTAGCGTTAACTTAGTTTGACCTCAGTTTGGTACTATTCAAAGGACAATACATTTCATTAAATAAATATATTTTCATACTTCATTTTTCCTTTCAGTGCCTCTATGATAACACTCCACATAAAATGATGCCAAGAAAGAAGTGTGCTTTTACAAGTAGGCTATAAATTAGGGTCTTGTTCAAATAGATTTCACAAACACTATTGGAGATGCATCAGTCAACAGATATGAAAGACATACATTTATCATCAATATGTGAATTTTAAACTTTTTATTGTAAACTTGATACTTAATCTCTTTAATATGCTGTTCATGTAAAACATTTAGCTGACAGACAGAAAATTTGCATTTATTTTAGTGTTCAAAAGCCTTTATTTGACATTTTGAGGCCTTTTAAAATTAATATAACCTTTAAACACAAATTGCTGGTACTGGGTTTGTCAATACCAAGAATTGTCTTAAAACAAGCTGACAGGTGGATCATATTTTATCCTGGATTCCATCTACATTTTTGTCCTTTTCTACGGTAACTTTTGACTGTACTTAAGATTAGTTTTGAAAGATGTTTTAACATGTGTTGAACATATAAATAATGTGATATTTGGAAATGAGGCAACCAATTGTAGTTTCAAACCAGTCAAACAGCAAAAAGTACACACAGTGTCGTGCCAAATGGCAGGTTCCAATCCTATCAAATGAGCCTTTATGTACTGACAATTCTGACGTAGTCGTTAATACAGACAAAACAAAGACTTCAGATATTTGCAGTTGTAGTTGTTAGAATACATTGATATTTGTCAACTATTATTAAATGGTCAGCTCAGATGAAAACTGCACATGACCTGTGAATTAATTTATTTGGTTGCAATTATTTAAGTATACAACTGATTAGCCAAGTGATTTTCATGTATCTTGGGTAATAGCATTGCAAATATGTCCTCCTCAGTTTCTAATCATTGAAGCGGAGTGTACCATCCTCACCAACAATACTTATGGTGCCTTTTGCGCATATGAATTGGTCGCCATCCTGATTTTGCACTTTAAAGTAAATTCTGTAATCACACTGAAACAACAAAAGGTAAAAATGGTTAAGTGCATTTTGAAATTGAATTTCAGATTGAAATTACCATTTTCAATCAAATTTGTGAAAATGGAGTTAACACCAATTTTAAGTTATGAGTAGCATACCTTCTGCAATTACAGAGAAATATTCCGTCATTCTTTCTATCAATTTTGATCTGAAACTACTGGTTGGTGTTCATAACAGTTAGTGAAGAAAGGTGTGTTTTCGGGAGATCAATTCTGTCTATTTACCATTTGACTCGGATTTGTTTTCCAAATTGTTATGATTTTAAAAGAATCTAATAGCTACTACTGGGTTGTCAAGGAGGCTGCCATTTTGAATAACATTACAAATATTAGCCAATAACGATTGATCAAAATTATATATATATATATATATATATATATATATATATATATATATATATATATATATATATATATATATATATATATATATATATATATATATTATTTATATATATATATTATTTGGTAGATAGATATATATGTATATATATATATATATATATATATATATATATATATATATATATATATATATATATTATTTATATATATATATTATTTGGTAGATAGATATATATGTATATATTTATGAAATAGAGCCTAGTTCCTGTCTCTGGCCTGATGATGCCCGAATTGTGCTTTTGTAGTTTAAAAGAAAGTAACAATTATTTGAATAAAGGAATTCTAATAAGTCTACTCACAGGAGGAATTGGAAATTGAGTTTTTGTTGGCACTGCTTGCGATATATTAACAGCCTCTAAAATAAAGAAATGTAAGTATTTAGCACAAAAAAATCTATGCTTAAATTATTGGTCCAAATATGAGATACTTATTTTTATCTTGAGTTTAATATTTGATAATTTGTGATTATAAACAAAATAAACATAAACAAAACTGGCTGTCAATACATTTGAATACATTTTTTTCATAAACGGGGTCAAAGGGGATGATAGAACGATATTGTGTGTCCTTATTTGGTAGATATCAAGGCTTTGTGGTAATGACATGGGGAACTACCTCTTGCTGGTCCCATGAGTGTGATTTAAATCCTACCTGGTAAATATATAGACCAGTAATATCTACAACTGCAATCTACAAATAATGTTTCCTATATATGTAAGTTTTCAATTTAGATTTAAAGCTGCCTTAAAACTTGCAGGTGTTCACTTTCAGGGGCAGGGCATTCCAAATTTTTAGAGCATAAACCTCAAAAGCCCTGGAACCATACATCTTCATATTTTTTCTGAGTACAGCATACTTATTGTTTATTGATCTGAGGGATCTTGGTCCAGATTTAGGTTTTAATAGTAGTAGTACTCTGAAAAACTATTCTGCACTCTCATGATTTCAGTGAGTTTCCATATGTTGTGAAGAGAATTGGCCCCAACACCGAGCCCTGGGGAACACCATAATTAATATCTATATTTTCAGACCTTTTTCCATAAAAATTAACTCATTGCTTTCTGTTTGATTTGAACCAGTTCAGATCCCCTTAACACCACATCTTTTCTCCAGCCTATTCAGGAATATTGTATGGTTTATGATGTCATTACAGCTTTATTTTTATCTATATCCATTACTAAGGAATTCCTTGTATGCTGATTGCCCGTGGCTGATTGGAACATGCTTTGGATATTGCTCTTTATGATTAACATATTGTCTACTCCCCTTTCAATAAGCTTAGACAAATAAACCACATTTGAGTAGTTTTCATTATCATAAGATCACTAACAACCGATTGACCGAGTTTGCAATTGCAATGAACATTACAGGAATAGTGAAAGTAGTTTCATTATATTGTTGTAATAACACAAGTACAGTGCATATGACTGATTTTCTGAACTTGGTTACAGTGGATATTGCATATTATTAAGTAGACTGTATTGTAATATATTGAGAAGAGAATATTATTTATATAATAACGTATTATAATTTCCTAATGTGCATGATTGTGCAAGTGGTAGTTCAAAGGGGTGTGAGAATTAAGGAAGATCACGTAAACATTAATTTTCCAAATCAAAGCGGGAAAAAGGTACTGAGGTACTCACACACAGATATACAGATTATAAAACATTGCATTGGATGTATTGGATGTACTCAAAGGGCCAAGAAGCTGTTACTGCAGCTGCTATAGGTGGGTATAGGTAAAGGGTAATAAAAAGTTAAGTGACAACATTGACAGGACAAATTATCAACTTCCACATGGCTCAGTTTGTTATGCATGACGTCTATCTTCCTTTCAAATTCTGCGATGTTTTGGATTTGTGAACTTAAAAGGAAAGAAATGAGTGCGAAGGTAAGAGACAATAGCGTAGAAAGCTGAACACATATCTTTTACAGAAATCCATGATTTTTGTTTTATGTACGCTTTCCATCAAAGGAAAGGAAAGCATAAACGACAGCGTGGATATTGCTGATATCAGCCTGACATAACACACGACAACAGGGGCTTCAAAACAAATGGTCATGTCTGACATAAGTAAAGTATATATTCCGTACATACAACAACCATGCCATGGCTCCATATTCAAATTCTTACTTTAAATTACTTGGGGAATTACCATCATCCTTAAAATGAATCATTTAGCAGTTAGCAGTTAGGAACTTCCATTCTTTGCAGTTTTAAACTTGAAACAATAGCTTTCCTTTTGTCCAAAGAAGCATTTTGATATTTCATGTAATAAGCATTGGTGCGATAAACATATATGCAATATTAAAATATTGGAAGTGTTTCTTGATGAATTATTAATTATGGGTTACTAGTAATAGGCAAGGGAACATTCATGATCTGCCTGGTTGTGATACCTCCCAGAACAGATTATTTTGAACCTTTCAACCTTTATGAAATTTATGAAAGGTGTCAATGTGCCGTTCGTTCGTTCGTTCATTGATATACACATACAACAATCAAGACAATATCAATATTTTTATGACTCCCTTTGTATGTTACGCCTTTCTTTTTCTTTGCCCCAATAAGATGATAACTTACTTCCTTTCTTAAATGGACATGTTTTGTCAATGTAGTGGTCGATATCTTGGCAGGTGAAGGGGGTCCAGGCTTTGTAGATGGGATCTGGCACGTTTGGCACATGGATCTCCAAACCGGCAGTGCCGGCCTCCAAGTCTACAGCTTGATATAGTTATGAAATTATTTCACATTTTTTGGAGAATTTCTAATTATATTTTGGAACTGCACAAGAGGTTCAAACATAATTTGTTTACAATATGGAGAATGACATTTCCGCAACAACATTTATGAAATGCGTACTTATTATATAAATAATCAGCCTTGATATGTTTACTATTCGAACTCATTTGACGACTAAGCACATATTTGAGTGGTTTCAGATTAACATATTGACAAATTTGCCCCGATAGAAAATATTGATTCTTGCTTTTGCAACAAAGTGAAACGCAAATTCAAGAAAATGTGTGTGATCTCGAGAATTTAACTTGAATTTAATTTTGTCAGCACAGGTAATCGTGATATCCAAAATGCAATTCAAACATAGGACCACCAACATACCACAAAAGTCCAAAGAATAGTATAAAAGAATGAGACCAGAAAACTATACCCTTTCAATGATGATTCCTCAAACCGTTCTACTTGTGTGAGAATAATTACCTGGAATCATGCTGAAGTTGACCACTACCCAAGAGTTGAGCTTTATTTTCTCTGGTTCCCATGTCAGGGTAAAATTATGTTTAGCATCTCCAGCTACAATACAAAAGATTGTTATAAAGTTCTAGTCTACTAGAATTGAAAAGTCTAATGCTAGAATTGCAGTGGGTGAATATCTACCTCAATCCAAACAAAATTTCTTCGTCAGAACAACTGAGAAAAGTAGTTCCTTTTATATATATATATATAACGCTGTGTACAAATCCAAATCCAAATACCTGGAAATCTACATTTACATAACACCAAGTGTAAAATGACTGTGATTGTTTTAAAAGTTTATTAAATACAAATCACCATTAATGAGTCGTGCATTGCTCCCAAATAGGACATCTACATGTATTTCACTCATATGATCATTTTCCTGAACCATCAACATCTAATCATGTTAATTTTATTTCACATCTTAATCACTACATCATCTTTACACATCATAATCGCTATTCATTTATTTACTGGTATTAATATGTTTGCTTGTTAGTTTGTTAAGTCAGTAGGTAGCATTAGTACTTTTAGGAGACCGGCTCGATAAGCTCCAAGCTTCTCTGGAATCCTTCCGCACTGTTAATTACATTCATATAGATCTATAGGGATATTACTTAATTGATTAATATCAGAATATCATATTTATGTATTTAACAAAAGGATAAATAAAATATTGTATTGTATTGCAAGTTGAGTAACCTACAACTAATGTGTATGATCCGAGCGGACCATGTGAATTCATACAAACCGCAGTTTTCCAGGTGCCCCCCTTTTTCCTCAATGTCCTGGTGCATGAAGTTGGCGTTTGAGGCCCAGATAACAGTCAGACTTGTTGCAACACATATTAAGGGTAAAATCCTGTCCATTATTGTCTCATCACTATCGACAGCTGTACTAGCTAGGAATTCACACGAAGTTTAACGTGCATATTTCCTTGTCTACGTATTTTCACTATTTATAGATAACAGATGCAATCAAGTACATTATTCTATCACTTCCTTGTTAATATGTATGAACAAACATTGCTCTCGTGTCCGGTTCAATTTATATCTATCCCTTCCCTATACAATAGAAAGCTGAATTACAATATTCGACCTTTGGAAAATGGGTGGTATTATATATTATTCATTTATTTTTCCCTTTTTATATATACCACATATAACTGCTGTTCTATACAATGTTTTTTTGTGTGCAGCTCTTAGAGAAGTAAGAAATATATGTTATAAGAAAGGCTCTGTTCTCATTACTGTATACTAAGCGGTCAGAGACGAGGAGGGCTGATGTGTAAACATAGTAAACGTCAGCCAGCCCAGAGATTTCTGTGTACATGTCATTCTATCCAGATTGCATGCTTGCCACAAATTTGTAGCAGTGTTGAATCCTGAGGGTGCAGATCCAGGGTTAAGGTGTGGGAATTAGGTCACATTCTGTCTTGACCTCCACCACAGACAGCCAGAGTGACATCTACTGCCATCACTATTTTTATAGTAGTTAACAAGTGCCTCTTGCTGGATGGGGTTGCAATCTTTTGCTTGTGCAGCTTTCTCTCACTTGCACAGCTATATCATATATGTAACTATCTATCACATATTAAGCTATTTCTCTCACATGCAGCTATCTCTCAGTTATGCAACTGTCTCTTTGTTGTAACTATCTCTCACTTGTACAGCTATCTCATTGCTGTAACTATCTCTCCTTGTGCAGCTATCTCATTGCTGTAACTATCTCTCACTTGTGCAGCTATCTCATTGCTGTAACTATCTCTCACTTGTGCAGCTATCTCACTGTTGTAACTATCTCTCACTTGTGCAGCTATCTCATTGATGTAACTATCTCTCACTTGTAACTATCTTTCACTTTGTGAAGCTATTCTTGTAACAACTGAGAAATCCTCTCAGATCCTCTATGTTATGTCTCATCCCTGGCTGCTAAACTGAGTAAATATAGTATCATATATATACCCGTAATAAAGACTACCCAGAGCTTCCACTACTGTGTTCGATCCTGACAAGACGTGTTTGTTGTCTGTCCAGCCTAGCTGGTTGGTTTGGTGGTCATCATGAAGGTCTAGCACATTCCATAAGATACATATCATGTTTTATTTTACATTCTCATGTCTCAATGCAGCTATCTCTCAGTTATGCAAATATCTCTCACTGTTGTGGCTATCTTTTATTTATGCAGCTACCTCTTGCTGTTGTAGCAATCTCTTGGTGCATTGTTGCAACTATCTCTCATTTGTAACTCTCTCACTTGTGCAACTGTCTCTCACTACTGCAGCTGTCTTTCACCTATGCAACTATCTCTCGCCTATGCAGCTGTCTCTCACTTTTGCAGCTATCTCAATTTTGCAGCTCTCTCACTTTTGCAGCTATCTACCTTGTGCAACTGTCTCCCATTCGTAACTGTCTCTGTAATTATCCGTCAAATGTGCAGCTGTCTTTCACCTATACAGCTGTCTCTCACTTTTGCAGCTATCTCTCACTTGTGCAGCTATCTCTCACTTGTGCATATATCTCACTGCTGTAACTATCCCTGATTTATGCAGCTGTCTCACACTCGTGTAGCTGTTTAAGTAATGTTTACATTTATCTGTAAAGGCCCCTTTGTGAAAAAAACCTTGTGGGACCTCCACTGATTGAATAATTAGGTCAATAATTAGGTCATATTCCCGATGGTTGAAAACAAATCCCAAATAGAGAAATATATGCATATTGGAGGAAATATTTCATATATAACGTAATTATGACTACAAATAAGTGAGAATTGTGCCATTCATAATATGCCAAAAGCGGAACTCGTCACACACATTTGCAAGGCAAAAGTGAAGTAGAGTTTGGTTTAGTGTCACTTCCACCAGCGGAGAGGCAATGTGCTGACGGAAGAGTGAGATTCTCCACTTTTCAGTGGAGAATTTTATTGCAGACCATACCTCAAACAGCAACTTTTTTTTCAAATCTCGTCACCCTTCCTCTCTGATCACGTTCATGTTTTTTTATATTTGTAAGTAATAATAGGACAGAGACAGAGAGGGGCTGGGGACTTTCACTCTCTGGCAACCTGTGATATAAATACCTTAGTCATCATGGCTAACAGCACATTACTTGTGCCGTGAAAACAAATAAACACTTTTAACATTTTGAAAGACAGTGGAATTACAACACAGAATTTTGGAGCGAAATGTACTTCTGAGGGGCCTGCAGATCACAGACCTGGCTGTCAGTGTCACAGACTGGCAGACACCTCAACTTCACAAATAAACATAGAATTGAAATATTATTTTGCAAACGTAGAATATATGAAAATTAATAGCTTTGTGCACAAAAGAAAGGTATGCTAGATGTTTGACTGTGTTAAAAATGTCTGAGTTTCAACTGCCAGTTTCAGACAGTTGCCAGTCACTGTAGTCTACATTTACGGCAACCTCAAAATGATGGGAAAATATAAATATCATTTTCAAAAAGGAAACTGTATACAAATTCTTTTATAAAAAGACATTCTTGTTATCTGACCGGTGCCACTAACCAAGTAAGTAGAGAATGGATATGTGCCTTAGTCATATATGGTAGTTGAGGATGAGGAACATCGAGATACCTTGGGAAGATAGAATGGGGAAGAGAAAGAATGGGAAGAGAAAGAGGGGGACCTTTTTCATGCATTGATGATCCATACAAGGACACAAATAGACAAAAAAAAATTACCATTTTTGTTCACGTCCCAATAGCTCAACATATTTATATTTGCCCTACCCACTGGATCGTTTTGAGCTTTATGCTTCTCCCACACAGCTGTAAGAACTGAGAGATCTACCAAGTGCTTTAAGAGCCAGTTCTTATGACCATTAACATTAATATATGCATGATACATGATGGTGATAGCCACGCAAATGTTGTAGGACCAGCCCAGCTTAACATTTACTTCACATTCGCCATGATATACGGTCTTTTGAAGTGTGATGTTTACTGTGATGTTACATGTCATTCATATTTTACTGTTACATGCCATTGCAATATCCTTGTTTATGTTGTTTTTGCACCTCATCATTCATCCACATTTACATTATTTTTTACTACAAAATTTAATGGCACTAAACGGCCTGAAAGTTTTGATATGGTGTTGTTCTTTAAGATGATATTTGCTGTTAAGACATCAGGGAAACGCCGGCAACTTTTATGTTGCAGCTAAAAGTTCCCGATGACCCGCCCGACGTCTTAAAGATGCCTAATTGTGGCCGATGATCTCCCGGTGCCCGCACGGCAATCTGAACTGCCGGCCGATTTTGTCAAAAATACCCATCGGCCGGGCATCTTTACTGAAATCGGCGCAAATGTGACTGAGGTATTATCAGCAAATATCATCCCAAACTACACGGCAGGGTCCCAGCAGTGTCCCCGCAGGCACATCGGCAGATTATCTTAGGGGTGCCGGTTGCAGCGTAAGGTGAAATTAGGATTTTTTTTGTTTCATGTGTTCACAGGCCTTCGTCAGATGATCCAACAGACTCCCTACGATATAATATTTTTAGGATGTCTTTCAGACGTCTGTCAAATGACATAGACGTCCTACAGACGTCTGTGGCATCTAATCTGGCACATGCTGTGCGGCACCTGCACAATGTGACCAAAATGTGACCAAAATGTGACCATAACCATGGCATATCTCAGATTATCACTGATGAACTCCCCGGCGCCCGGGACCCTATGAAGTTGGCTGATTCTTATTTCCCGGCTGGCGCCCGATGCAAATGTGACTGGGGTATAAGGCATGGACCTCAGTTAATATTAGAAATTGTGCCATAATTTGATACTGGAGATTCAGACTGCAACACATATTTGAAAAGAACTTTTTATTTATGTCTCAAAGGATTTCAGATTTCACACCACCAAGTTTTCAAACATTTGAGAGATGTTTGAAATCTTTGCTATTTATTTAGCCTTAGATGCTGTGGAAACCTCAAGCAATCACAATTTTCTGGGGGTTTTTAAAATGAAAAGTCAAGTCTGCAATCTATTAAGAATAGAGATTGGAAGACAGTAAGTGCAAGAATGACATTATAGTTTGAGTTGAACAAATCAATTTTACTGGATTCCAAACTGCATATATATAAAAGGAAATGAAGCAGCTGACACTTCAGCAAAAGCAGAATTAAAATAGATTTAACCATTCCACATACCGAATGCAAAAAATATAAAATGCATTAATAAGATATAAATGGCAGTGTGAATGGGATGAAGCTGTAGATAACAAACTTATTCTTCCATGTTTACAAGCTCTTCATTAATATTTTAATGGCACTGAAGGGTTCGCCTCATTGTAAAATGCCCAGAGTCTGGTGGCAAATTTGGAACTAAAGGATTTTTTTCATAGACATGTGAATTTGAATATTGTTTAACATTGCTACTTAAAAGGCTAGAAGTTTGAGGCATGACAGATAAGAGTTCAAATTTTCATGCACATTTGTAATTAATAATTCAATCTAATATGTTACATTTTAAATTTTTATTTTAAAAATGACATGTTTTTGTAGCCTGCAAATCTAGACTTGCAAAATATATCAAAGTGCATATGGCCACATAAGATATTTTCAAAATCAAATTTCTTACTAATCTGATTGATCAGAATAAATCATTTATAATACAACTTTGAAATCATGAAATAAGTTGAAAATTTGGACTTTATCCCCTTTTGAAGACAAACCATATTGTTTTTAAGAATGTGAAACATTAAAAAGATGAAGCAAAATTTTGATCAATGAGATTAGTCTAAATTTCATCTAAGTGATAAAAAAGCTTTTCTGCTCTCAATATATTTTTGGGGCCAAATTTGGAACTAAAGGATTTTTTTCATAGACATGTGAATTTGAATATTGTTTAACATTGCTACTTAAAAGGCTAGAAGTTTGAGGCATGACAGATAAGAGTTCAAATTTTCATGCACATTTGTAATTAATAATTTAATCTAATATGTTACATTTTAAATTTTTATTTTAAAAATGACATGTTTTTGTAGCCTGCAAATCTAGACTTGCAAAATATATCAAAGTGCATATGGCCACATAAGATATTTTCAAAATCAAATTTCTTACTAATCTGATTGATCAGAATAAATCATTTATAATACAACTTTGAAATCATGAAATAAGTTGAAAATTTGGACTTTATCCCCTTTTGAAGACAAACCATATTGTTTTTAAGAATGTGAAACATTAAAAAGATGAAGCAAAATTTTGATCAATGAGATTAGTCTAAATTTCATCTAAGTGATAAAAAAGCTTTTCTGCTCTCAATATATTTTTGGGGCCATGGACCATGTACAGGTGGTTAGAGCACCAGTTTATTGGCACCAGTTCCTCTATGGTGAGCCAAAGGTTGTGGGTTCAATCCTCAACTGTGCCGAGATTGAAACCAATTTCACATGAACTGAGACCCACGCCTAAGGGGTTAACCCGTTGTCCTTGTAAATCTGTGACTGGATGGATTGTCGTGTCAAGGACCTGCAATATGACAATTCAGTGAGGAAGCACTATATCTGCTACAAGTAGGTCTCATTACGAAATGACTGAAATAATGTTGAAAGTGATGTAAAACACCAAACAAACAAACAAAAATCAATATATTTTTTTATAAATCAAGACTCTGCAGGCTACAACACTCACATTTTAAAGCTGACATGAAAATAACCTTCCTTCGACTTGTAATGATTTTGCTTCTCACTGAATAGAGAACAAGTTCAGGACTTTTGAGATGTTCTCATCGTGATTTAAAATGATTTATGAAGGTCACATATAAGCAGCCAATATATTTGTTCAAAATGTGTCTGCAATGTTGTACAATCTGTTACAACAGCATAGACTAGTATTTAACAATTTTGAGTGACCCAACTTGAGCAGTGTGAGAAAAAGTTTTCAGAGAGTATTTGATAAATTACTTGTCCAAAAAATTGTTCACTTGTCCAGGTTGGACAAGTGATTTTGACAATTAACTTGTCCGAATAAACTTTGTTGCTGTAATACAAATACAACTTTAATTGTAGTTATTATTATTTCATTTAACAAATTAATTGAAATCCTTCCTCCGTTTCTTCTATAAAACATTGTTGCCACACTATAAGCTGTTGGTTGAAAATCATCATATCATTTATAAGTATGTAAAAGTTTAACATGACTAAAGAACTAGAAAAGTCCAGTTGGTTAGAGTGCCAGCTTATTAGCACCAGTTCACCTCTGTGGTGATCCAAAGGTCGTGGGTTCGAACCCCGGCCGTGCCGGGATTGAACTCATGATACAATTTCCCATATGAGCTGAGGCCCATGCCTAAAGGGTTAACCTGTTGTCCTTGTAAATCTGTGACCGGGTGGGTTGTCATGTCAAGAACCTGCGACATGACAATTCAGTGAGGCAGCATTATATCTGCTACAAGTAGGTCTCATCATGAAATGACTGAAATAATGTTGAAAGTGATGTAAAACCCCAAACAAACAAACAAAATCTAAAGAACTGGAAAAATCCTAAACAGTCTACAACTAGTATGTACACTAATAAGCATAATGTTCTTAGTTCTCATTCCAGATTGTCATCAGGCAAGGTAGGCAGCAGTGGTTCAGGCTGGTCTGACACTACAGGAACTGCAGGCTGTGGCTGAGGCTGAGGCTGAGGCTGAGGCATGGTAACTGGCTGTGAAGACTCTGACTTGATGTACCTCTTTGTTTTGGCAGAGGTTTTCCATTTCTGGATTGCTGGTGCAGCATCAAATTGGGTGACAGTATCTTTCATATGGCTAACTCTCATTAGACATGAAAGTGTCTCATTGGTCATATGAGCCTTCCTGGATATTTTTATGAGATTCATTATGGAAAATCCTCTCTCCACTGCTGCTGATGGTGCTGACAGAGTCACCATAACCTGCACTAGCACAAGCACATCCTTGATATCCTTGTGATTCTCAACTAGGAGGTCACTTATTACCTGCTTGGTGGGCTGTCTCTGTTTGTACTTCAGTCTGGCCTTCAGTGCTGGCCACTGATTAGGTATGCTGGCCACCTCCTCATCACTGAGCACAGACTTTAAATGGGTGACCAGGTTTGTAATTTGGTCACTGTCATATGTAGCAAGCTCTGCATCTGATCTGGGAATGTTCCTTGGATCCAGCACTGGGAAGTCACAGAAAGGGGTTTCCTTCAGGAAGGAAAATCTTCTGTCAATGAACTTTAAGGTGTTGTCCAGGAATTTGGTCTTCACTTCTGCTGGAATACCCGTCCCTTTGAGTTTGGTAACATGACCTTTGTTCTTACTGTTGGAAGTGGAGACCATCAACAAATTTGCAGGACTTCAAGACCTTTAGGTACCCCAAACACTTAGCCCCTTCCACTGTTTTTCTGTTTGGGGCTTCTTCCATATGCAAAATGACTGAGTTGTAATGTTTGATCACAGCCTTGTATGCCCTCAGCCTTGATGCCATCCACCGTGTACCACAGGGTGCTGAGAAGTACACAGGGTCTTCATCAATCACCTCAGAAATTGCATTTACCTCCCTTCTTGTCTTGCCAGATCCATAGTAAAACCAATAAATCGGGTCCACGCCTTTTTTCTACCACATCCACAAAATCTGTTGCCTTTTTCGAATCCAGGAATGATAGTTCAAGTTTGTGTGGTCCACACCAGATGTCAACAAGGATATGCCCCAGCAGGTGGCGTAAGTTGATGATAACTCCCCCTTTGGCTCCTTGATTGACACTGGCACCATCAAATGTGCATGCAATGACTTTCTCCTTGATATCTGCATCCGTCATGTCCATATTACTTAGTGCTTCCAGTAGAGCTTCCAAAACGCCAGTTGCATCAGCACTCTTCACTGCCATATTGTCAACAAACTCTGTGTTTGGTTCGCCATCTTTTACATACCTAAAAGTAGAAAATAAATTGCAAATGCATTTAGAAATGAAGAAAGTTTTTAACATATCAATGTTTGATTTCCCACACCAACCTATGTACCTTCACCTTTTTGTACACTAAGAAGCTCCATCACCTTTAAGTTAACAATTTGATTATACTTCACCTGTTACAAAAATTAACTCAAAGAGTGACATACAAGGTAATCAAACACAATGACTCAGTCATCTTGCCTCAAACAGAATAACAGAAGGGCAACTTCTATTTGGCCATTAAAATATAAAAACAGTTGTATCTAAAAAGGATTAAGAACAAAATTTTCAGTGAATTTTTTATTCTTGTAAGTTTATTTACCTAACAAACATTCTCCTGCTCTGTAACAGAGACATCTGTAGAACCATCTCCCATCACAGCAAAAAACCTTCTGGTCTTCAGGTCTTCAGAAACTCTGTACTTCTCGACTTCAGCGATGGACTGAACGAATGCTTTGCACACTTTGTCGATCCTGTATGCCCTCAGCATTTTCACGCCATTTTTCTCTTGCAGTTTCATAAGCCCATCAAACGACCTGAAGGGCAACTTCTGCTTGGCCACATAATAGGCAGTGTTAAACATAGGCTTGAGTTGTTCATCTGTATTATCAGTCTGCTTCTTCATGGCCAGATACATGGGACCTTCTTTTTCTGTCACCTCCTCCCTCTTTATGCATAATATATGTTTGTGTGCCTGTCTCAATTCTCAATTCTCTTTGACCCTCCAACACCAACATAAAGCTTGCTCCGCAGGTCAGCTATAGATGGGAACATCTTCAACACAATTTACCCATCTGAACTGGGTCTTCCATGAATCTACAAAGCCCCTTTTTCTTTTCTTGGCAATATGCACGTCTGGTGCTGTTGTTGCCCTTTTGGCTTGGGGTAATGGTTTTTGTCTCTGGAACCTGCAGATAAGATAAATAACATCATGTTCTGGTTTGTTTGCACATGTATATGGTAAGTTTTGCTGAAAAATGGTCAATAGCATTCAACAGAGTTTGACAGACGGATGGACAGACAGATGGCATAGTGTGAGTGGACATACTAGTGAGGTGGCCGTACTTGGTGGGCACAATGTTTTGTAGTGTTAAATTATTAAATATCAGTCAAAAAGGACAATTTTTTTGTCATTCAAAGACCGTTCTAATAAAGAGTCCACTTTGCATATTTATATGACCATCTGTTTGTCATTCAAAAAGGACGACTTGCATGTCATTCAAAAAAGACCAGCTGTTTGTACTTTATTTAAAAATAACTTTTTATTTAAAAAGCGGGCAGATACGTGAATGACAACATGACTATCTTACACGGACAGCATATACTGGAAATGTCTTCACTACATAATTTGTTTTGTAATATTTCTCTGTGGATAAATGAACAAATAGAATAAAATTTATTTGAAACCACAAATACAAGGGTAATACAACTTTGGAGACCGTTCTAAGAGTCCCATTTGCATATAAATCTGACCATCTGTTTGTCATTCAAAAAGGATAACTTGCATGTCATTCAAAAAAGACAAATTGCATGTCAGTCCAAAAGGGTGGGGGAAGCCTTGGTGGCTTGATGGGGGTTTGGGGTCCATTACCCCCCTTCCAGACACTGACTCCAGTTTCAGCCTGATAATGTTCAATAAATAAATATATTATACTTTATTAATATCACAGGTGGCATATGATCATCGACCTCTGTGGGCCAGGCCCTCTTTTTCACACTGCCTGTTCATGATGATGACATGACTCAATATAGTTTTTTGGCAACTTTCTTCTTTGTAATTTGAATTTAAAAGATAGCATTGAAATACACTATATTGTTTACAAACCTTTTGGGGGATAAAAAACATGGTTTGTTGGCCCTTGGGGGCCACTAATTGTTTCTTTTTTGGCATCTTGAATCTTTCCCGCCAGTCCGCCTTTAAGAGAAAGAGAAAAAACGTAAACCGGTCGTTGACAACAACAATGGTGGGTGCCGCTCAATTGGAAAGATTTTCACGAAGATTTTGGTCAATTTAAGAAAGATTTCTTAATAATTATGCATGTAAAAACAGTACGTGTCCGTCGGACACAATTAGAAGATAAAATGCTCGTCCGATATGGTACTTTTTCTCACACTGTTGAGTGGGCCAACTGCACATTGATCTAGTTTATCAGGTCAAAACTATGTATTGTAATAAGAGACACATGCAGGACACAACATATCAAAGCTTTTATACATCATATTTCAGATTAATTATAAGAACAACCATATGCAGAATAACTATTGTTTCCTAGATTTTATATTTTTGGAATAACTCATTGAAATTGAACGAATTCCAAAGAAGATAATTTTTCCAACAAAAGAATCAAAATGGAGAACTTTTGTTCTATTGTCAAAGCATTTTATCATTTCTGAGCAGTAAACAATTAAATTTCTGTCATCAACCTGTCAGCATTTGTCATAACCATATCTAGATTGTAATATGGTACCAATATTTCCAGGGATATGTATGTATTTACAGTATGATAAAATGTTTATTGACCATGAATGATTTTGCATGAGTAAATTGTAACGCTTTGGTTGCTAAGCAGAGAGAGTCCATGGTTACTGAAAAGGAGAGGTTCTTTTTTGGGCTACATTTAAAGGTTTTTCTTCGTCTTCATTCTTTGCATACCAAAGCCGGGAGTTGTCAGGGGAATGATAATCTCTGAAAAAGGAATTTTTTATTCATTCAAAAGATATTTGTACATCTCTGTAGGGCAGTGATTTACAAATTAATCCAAACAAGTCAGTAATGGTTAGAAAATTATATTTAATTTTTTTTCCATCAAAAATGTTGTAATATGATGACAGTTTTTCTTCAATAATCTATCCACAAGAATCTACAGTCTAAATACTGCTGACGGCATCTAAACGATGTTGAATTTGATATAAGGAACATTTCAAGGTCAACTCTGTTCAGGAATCATTTGCAACAGATTGACACAACTAAAACTAATCGAAAGCCTCAACAGTGGTTGTATTTGCTAATATTTTAATCAGGTTCAATGAACAATGCCATAATTGTATTGTAAGGTTTCAAGCTTAAACATTTAATATCTCCTGGCATATTATAAAAAGCTGCATGTGACGGCAGGTTTGATAATCCATGTTGTCTATGTATAATTAACTTCTTATCATTTCAAACATGGCGGTTATGATGAGCTCTGATAAATAAAGTGTGATTATGTACACCTTACAACTAAATATGAAATAGTGACACCTAGTGTGTAAATGAGCTGAAGAGAAATTGTAAAATTTGCCCGCCAGAGGTCAGACTTTAATGCTTTTATTTTAAATTGCATTATTTTAATAATGCCTCATGCTTTAGTTAATCCTTTCCCTGATCCTTTATTTTAAAGAACGATATATCTGAATGGATTCAACAATGTGATTAAACTTGAGTATTAAATCAAAAGTTTCCATTCAAATAAAGACAATCAATTACTGTCTGCACAAAGGCCGATCTGTGGTAGGTCTCAATAGAGTCAGTATTGTACAGACCTAGGGCCATAGATGTTGATCTAGAAATGACTTTGGGTCTGACCATAACTCCACATACCAATATCATATTTGGATGTCAATAATTCATAACGTGGTAGAGAATAGTTTGCCCGAAGTCTGAGTCCATATGTATATGAAGCAATCCCATTGAGCATCAATCTGACCACACAATCCAGGCTTAGAGCAAAAGGCTAATTCACCCAAAAACCAATTGATCGACCTCGTAATTTGTTCCAATATTTGGTTCCTCCCAATCATAACGTTTTTGGGTGGGCCCGCCCATGCAGAGTGGAGGAAATGGAGAGAATGTGGCACAAGGGATTCCACAAATATCTACTCTCAAGAAGGCAAAGTCATCTGGCCAAATAGAAAGTCAAATCGATGCTTTCCCCAGTGACCCGAAGTGATAAGTTTGCGTCTCAGGATTGAAGAAACCTAGCTTTATTTTATGAGGGCAAGACCATTAATTGTTAATACAAACCTTAGTAAACCACGCGGATAGCATTGAGCGATTGTCCATTATATTGGAACATCCAATTTGATACGGATTTTTTAAAATGAAAAGTGTGTGTAAGATTACTGGACCGAGAATAAAAGCCTTTAGAAAGTAACTTGAATGATGACATTGTGGTATATTGTAGAATCCAGTTTACTCCTGCCTTGCAGACCACTGGACTAATTGGAATGGGCAGTTACTGACAGCTGTGCAGCCACACACATACTGGACTACAAACTCTATGATATCAGTATACAGGTATTGATTACCTACAGGCCATGTTGAATATTACATTTGACCTCAGCCCCTGCTCAATAAGGTTCTCGATGAGGGAGCTTTCTTCCCACCTCAGTCTGTAATTAGTCATCTTGACATTTATTGTCTAACAATTCTTTCCAATTATTACTGCTTTTGTTCGTTCTAAATGGCGATTATGCTGGGACGAAGCTATGTTTTATGAATTAGATGAAATACAGCATGTTCTAGTTCAAACTAGAAATGCTAGTAGAAAGAATTATAAGAAGAATCAGTTTTAAGTCGATAAAGAATAGGCCACAGTCAATTTACACACATCAACTTAAAGGGGAAGAACAGCCTGAGTGTCAAATGGATGTCAAATGGCTCGTTTTGATTGAGTATTGATTTTGATATTATAAGAACTCAATATTTTTATGTACAAGATTTACATACTTTATTTACTACTGTAGATACTTCTATGATAGTATTGTTTTTAAACAAACAAGGACTTAATAACAAATATTTGGGGTGAAGCCCTTGTTTACTTTGGTCATTGACCTATTTATCAAGAACCACGAAACATCAAATGGTTTTTGAAATATTTTAAATTAAATTTATTCATACATATTTATTATATTCATAACTGATATATTTATATGGTTTTGTTGAAATTCTGTTTTATTGAATTCTTTGAAGATAGATCTTTTTTATTAATATTGAACAAATAAAACACCCCTTGCACTCTCCAACCAGTATTTTTTGTTATCGTAATTTTCATGAAAAATTGCTGATATATAAAATAATAAAGTAGGTTCTATAATCATTATTCAAGAAACATGTACATGATAAGCATTTTTATTTTCTGGAGAAAAGGTGGATATCAGATATTGAGATCAACCATTCTTTAGTTGGGTCTAACGTTGGGATTATACGCATAACTTTTCACTGGCCAAAGATGTCCTTATTTCATCAGGTTCTGCAACAAAAAGGGCATTATACATGTCACGTCGATCACCCCAACAGCAGGTCCTAGAGAAATTCATATTTCCTGATCTTCTTTTCTTGCTGTAGTCTTGACATTGGGGTTGATGCAAGAGCAGCTTGTTGCCAAGGACATGTATTGCCATTATTGGCTGGGGACAGATCGTGGCTTCATCCATCATGTCTTGTCAACAGGTCAGCCTCGACAATATTATTCCCTCACCAAGAAAGTTATCCTCAATTATAGTCCTCTACAAATTCACGATTCGCCATATACGATCATTTGTACTGATGCTTATACCAGCCTGAAATATACACTTACATCAGTAGTTACCATAAAAGTGAAATAATGCTAAAAGAGGAAATAAAATACCAAAGTATGTGAAACTTGGTAGGTGTGATCAATTTCTCAACAAAGGATAAAGTGTGTTAAAACTGACCTGTACACAGCAGTAAGACATATTTGCATGGCACAATGTCACATATACACGCAAATGATTCATTTTTGCTATTGAATTTTAATGATTATGATTATTAGTTTTCAAATAAAAGGAAAGATATAGTTGATAATTAAAATTTACACGAAATCTGCTTTGCGACCACTCATTTGAAATTTTAAAAAAGGTTTAAATATTCAAAAGGATGGATGGTTCATTAAACATTCCTTTACTACTATTAGTAAAATTCCGATAAAGGTTTTCGAAATTCAACAGTATTTGATCATCAGACAACACCCTTCCCAGCAGTGCTCGGCCTCTTATTACAGACCTAGCGCTTATGGTCTATATCAGCGTCCAAATAGACCGCTCATTAATTATTCAGGCACGTGAATCTTCCGTCATGGCAGCAATAACTTACAGTATCATTAAGGTCTATAATCCACAATCAGTCTGAAGCATCTGGGGAGAACTTCGTGTGGTCTCGTATATTTCCGTAACTGCCTTCGGCTCTGGGGGATTCCAGGATGAGAGTGAGGTTATGACGCCAGTGGGGGGTATTTCCCATTCAGCACACATGGCGGACAAACCAAACGATAACAGAGGCAGGTGGTCTTCTCTGTCATATATTGTTAATATGTTAATATTATGTCATAATTATGCAACATCCTGCTAGCACAGTATATAAACTCTAACTGTCAATGAATTCAGACTGAATATTATGCAACTTTCTTCAACTGATAAGAAATGTTCTCCAACCATCGGCAAAGCCCAGATAGGTGATATAAGTCACCAGCTGCAAAAACTGAGTCGAAACTACCGTTAAAACGGGTTCAATTTAAATAATAAAAAAATAAGACTAGCTGGTTAAGTTTACTTTTTTTGTGCTAAATTACCAAATAACATTACTTTGAACACATTTAGGCCAAAAAAACATAAGTCTGTCCCAGTTTTTCATTGTGGATTATAGACCTTAAGCTATTTAAAGCCAGGCCCTGTATCATTGTATCGGCCAATAAACCACTTGCATACAGCATAGCGCCATTTTAAAGGTCGCACCCTGCCATCAAACGACATGCGGTAAATTTGATCAAGCCTGAGTAATCACATAATTGGAGAGGGTATTATGATAGTGATCCCGATGCAAAGGAGAGTAACAACACCCATATTGGGCTTTTTGTATTCGGCACGTTGATGCGCGTTGATGCGCGTTGTGTCAGTCAGAGAAATGTCTGACACCTCGATTTTATTTTGTTTATCCAATGCATATTATGAACAAAAATGTTAGCATTTCCATATTTTAAAACATTCCACTTTGTTTTTAGGCAAAAAAAAATGTTACTTACAAAATGTGAATTGTGACGCTTCACTGGCGGGAAAAGCTTCATTGGCGGGAATTTCAGGGCGGGAAAAGGCGCATGAATAACGAGCGTGAAGTTCTTTTGATATTTGATATTTGACGTTTTTTTCAAAAGGTGTCAACAAGTATGTATCAGTGTACCCTTTTGGGACATGGTGAAAAAAGATGTGTAAAAGGATATATATCCTGTCAAAAACGGATATATCCCTTTTCCTGTGACAAATGAGTTTTTCAGTATGATTAATGGCCTTCTCAACATTGTAGCACAGTCTTAATCATATATTATCAATATATTAATGGAGAATAACTGTATACACCTTCATACCCTTTTGGTATTTGGGTAGAAACGTTATGTAAAAGGATATATATCCTTTAAAACACTAAAATCTACCTTTAGCTATTACAAACACATTTTTTAGCATGAAAACGATTCACAAGCATTGTTGCAGAGCTTTCCCAAACATGGATATACTAATAAAGGGTTAGACATACTTGCTAGGCATGTCTAGAACACATCTAGAGACATTAAAAGGCGAGAAAAAATATATGAGTAGGAGATATGGCCCTTTTCCCTTGGCAAAATGTGCATATCAAATACAGCACATTCTAAGAGTTGTCGCAATGTCTTCGCAGATTTTGAGGGACTAATGAGGGGTCAGACATACTTGCTAGACATGTCTAGAACATGTCTAGAGACATTAGAAGGTGTATACAGTTATTCCCCATTAATATATTGATAATAAATGATTAAGACTGTGCTACAAGGTTGAGAAGGCCATTAATCATACTGAAAAACTCATTTGTCACAGGAAAAGGGATATATCCGTTTTTGACAGGATATATATCCTTTTACATAACTTTTTTCACCATGTCCCAAAAGGGTACACTGATACATACTTGTTGACACCTTTTGAAAAAAACGTCAAATATCAAATATCAAATATCAAAAGAACTTCACGCTTGTGCATGAATACAAAAAATGCAGCAAATGTGAGACGGTTTGCAGCGTCTTTGCCGAGCACGGTGCAGGTGATTGGAAGCTCTTGCAGGTTTGTGGTAAGTTTTTGACTTGTTAATTGCTTTTTTTTACTCGAAAATGCTTAGAAATCACTCGCATTGTGAACATGGATTGGTCGTCCTCCTGTTATATTTTTTTGGGGGGGAGTTCTGTGACAACTGTATCGTGAATAGAAAACAGTAGCTGGAAGCAGAGGGCCGGGAGGTTTTTTTCAACATGTCAGTTTTCTCAATGATTATTAGCAACAATCAATGATAACTTTCAGCTTTAGATGTGCCATAGTAAGTAAATGTGCATAAATGTCTGAATTTGGGCTCAGTTGACACCATCGCTAATTTGACTTACTGTGACCACTTGCGAGTCACACCGGCTCACAACACTACCTCCCACACCGAGGACGCATTGCATCACAGAGCCCATAGTGCATTCCTTGTGTGACGTCACAATCAAACAGGCCACGCGCCAAGAACGCGCCAAGTCCCAAACGCGCAACGTGCCGAATACAATAAGCCCCCATATTGTCAATTAATCAAGGTCTGTGCAAGCAACATATTAGAAACGTACAAGTGACATGTGAGAAACGTACAAGTGACATTTGGGAAACGTACAAGTGACATGTGAGAAACGTACAAGTGACATTTGGGAAACGTACAAGTGACATTTGGGAAACGTACAAGTGACACGTAGGAAATATACAAGTGGCATGTGAGTAATTTACAAATGACATGTGAGAAACTTAAATCTCTGTCGTTTGTGATCTTGGTACCCATCCTGTCCGTCACATAATATGAGCAATTCCCTGATCTCGCCTACCTTCACGTTGATTTCAGTTATGGATTTATATACAAGTCACCGACTTTCATAAAGGTTATCACGATACATGTTCAATTACACGTTTGCATTCTATAAACTCGTAATATATACATTTATCTGCATAACTTAATGAAATATAATTTGGAAATTAAATGAGTGAATTAACTAAGATGGAATTTCTATATTGCTACTTACATATTTCCTCTGCAAGTTTTGTTCATACCTGATTGTGAATGGGTTTCATATTTCACACTCATGCCCACATTTCTGGCAGCCAATAGTGTACGTGACAATCGGTGCCATTGCTATAGTTAGAAGTGAATGAAACAAAATCGGCCGTCATATACTGAGCTATGGACGGACCATTAATTATTCAAGTCGTTGCCTATCTCAATATATTTTACAAGAGTGTCATGGAATTTCCTTTTTTCGAAAAAAAATGCATGAATTTGGGGTCATAGATAATGATAACATTATTATGATGACTACATTCAACATTAATTTTTTCACAACTACATTATTTATTTCATGACCTACTTGTACAAAATGTTATGAAAGTTTTGCGATATGACTATCCACCCAGTCACAGATTCAAATGCCAAGACGGCCTGGAATCGAAACCACGACCTTTGGAACAGAACAGAGGAACTGGTGCGAGTAAGATTGCGATCTAACCAACTGCGCCACGGCCCGTGGCCTGCCATGAATACAAAAGACAAAAATTATATTAGACATACACAAAATAATTACAGGCATACATTTAATTCCAATATATATTTTATTTTACGGGATTTAATAGCTAAGAACACGACTGGAAAAAACATGAATGATTTCCCTTTGGAATGATCATATTCCTGTATAATGGATAGTACCCTTGGCAATTGTTTGCATGTTTGTGTCAAGATTTTAAAACTGCAGCATTTGTTGTAATCCATGCTTGCGTTGAATTGCAATGTGGATTATGAGTAAGCAATCTGAATAAAGATTAAATTGCATTTCTAAAATAGTCAATGCGTATGATTAAATATTTAGACTGTTTTGAATTTCACATTTTAGGAAATCAAGGTCATCAATGAAGAGGAGTTATTTGATTCTGATTATTGTCGATATTACCCTGAGACATTTCCTCATATAATCACCATTTTAAAGGATGGACTCCATTTAAAGGATGAATATTTTTACTGCTATTTGCTACATCAATATAATTGCAAATTGCATTTTTTTACATTATATATTGTATTATATTTTGTAATTCGCACCATCATGTTCAATTATTTACGAGCTGAGGCTTGTGGCTCAAGGGTTAACCCATTGTCCTTGTGAATCTGTGACTGGGTGGGTTGTTATGTTAAGACATCTGTTGAGTAGGTCTCGACATGAAATAACTGAAATAATGTTAAAAGTGATATAAAACTCGGGTGCGATATCACTTGCTTCACTGACTTTGTCCTTGTTTCATTGTCTACATATCAGTACAAGTTCAGTTCAAACTAAAGCTCGAAAGTTCAAATAGCATCCCTCATAATATCACTTGGTCAAACCTCGACACAGTCATGAAAATCTTGAGAATTAATTTCTTTGGCTGCACACGATTGAAGCCAGCGGATTCTGCCAAAATCCACCGCGACACATCTTGATACGCTTGTTACACACGCTTAGCCCGGGCTTGTTGCATTTGGCGCGTAATGCGCGTTGTGTCAGTTAGAGAAATGTCTGACACCTCGTATCTTTGGAGGGCTTTTGAGGTCTAAAAGTTTGAATAGGAATGTTTGCATGTACATACTAGATAACATCAAACTTGGATTTAAATCTTAAAACCCAACCATTTAAAAGTTTTAAAAATGACACTTCACTGAATTTGACGGGAATCAGCTTTGGTATATTGGCATGTCCATAAATGGATATTGAAGGGGGTGCTCAATTTACAAATTTCACAATTTATATCATTTGGCATTTCTTCTTCTTATAGGACTTTGTATGATATTTGTGAACACGAATATGCCAAAAAAATAATAAATACTTGTACAGAAAATATACTGTAGTGTACCCCATTTTAACAAATGTAAAACCCTGGACCTGCCACTGATGCCTTTCACACACTCTCCTTGTGTGACGTCACATGGATACAAGTCACTCTGTGTTGAACGCGCCATTTATCAAACGCGCAACATGCCGAATGCAAAAAGCCCTTAGCCCGTGGTTTGTCCGTCTGCGAAAGCAAATGATCTTCCTATTAAATTTTCTGACACAGCACGTAATCCACGGAAGAACATTTGTTGAATTTGACCTTTAAGACAATTTTTTCTGATTTTCTGATTAATTTTTATAATACATACATGTTTGTGCCATAATCACATTTTTGCTTAGATAGCTGAATAAAGCATGTTATTGATTATAAATCAGATTATTTTCTAATATTTCCTTTTGAACATACATTTTGATTTTCTTGAGCTGTAAGATGGGATATTTGTATTTCATTATTTGTAGAATCAAATGCAATATTGTTAACACGTAACTTTTATGTGGTGTAACATGAAATAAATTAAGCATTTTTGGACATATTTTTCACGTTGGCTCACGTGAACACAAATAATACATCCTAGTTTTGAAAAGTCAAACATGGGGTCTTTTGAGTAGAAGTGCCCCAGAATATTGTCATAAATTGGACAGGTAAAAAATGATTTTTAGTGTTATTGGTGGACAGCATAATCATATCCTTTTAGACTGCAAAATGATGTCACAAATACAGGCGCTGTTTCTGTTTAAATGTCAAGATGTCCATATATTTGCAAAGTGTGCGTTTCAATATTATTTGAATAATTGTAAACGTGTGTAAGGCATGCAATGTTGATATTTTCCGAAGTGATTGATGTAAATGTCGTCACTCACGTGAAAAGGTTGTTTGTATCATATCTTGGCGAACTATGAACAATGGATATCACTCTTTGGACTGCGGAAAAAATCAATGCTGTTTGAATGTCACAAAAAAGAATGCTTGATGTATCGTGGCTCTTGAACCAGGCCCACAATATATAATCTATCTGCAGCCCTTGTACATGAGGGAGGATAATCTACATTAACAAAGACTCACACAGCACTTCTGCAGGCTTTTGTGACACCCCAAGAAAAGATTTGAAAGGGGCAGATTTTGTGTTGGAGGGGCTTTCTTGTTGTTGGTCTTGTGTGCAGAGTGACTTCAGTATATTTGTGCAATGTTTGCCCAGTACTCGGTACTTTCCACCTGGAGGCTTGGGTCAAAGCCAGTCCACGCCTCGATAGAATTAGGCTGGCACAAGGCCGGTAACGGACAGACGGCTTTGTACTACTAATTTCAAGTTGGTTTTCTGGCTTTGTAGCAGGATGGGTGGCCATGAAGGGAAGCACAATGGTCCAATTTTGACCCAGTGTGCGCCCACAGTACTGACCTTGGAGTGGACAATCTCATTGCAACCAGGTCTATATCCGTCAAACTAATGGGATGAGCAGGCGTACGGAGCCACAGATTGGCCGCAATAATTGCATATATACACTGTTTTTCCCAAACATTATTTCATCAGCAAAAGACTGGTTTTTACCAGGATTAAATACTTACCTCACCATGTTGTTGAAAGGCCAATAACATTAAGGTGGCATAAGAAAAAGACGAAGACACAAAGTTGTTACATGCATGACATATTGGGGGACTGTCTTTACACTTATCATTCACATCTGCGCTTAAAGGCAGACCAGGGGACTGATGTGGATAATTTGACATCGTCTGAGAAGCCTGACGGTCATAACATCGCTGTGTGCTGCTCCTCCCAATGACACGCTAAAAGCTTATGATTTAGTATAGTGGCCTTGATTCTGAGGTTGTACACATTGAACTGAATGTGTGTACAGCAACCTGATTACATACATCACTTTCTTGTCCGCTTTAAGTGTAAATAACTTATAGGTCTACAATAGATCAACGTTAACAAGAGTGGCATTTGGAGACGTGTGTTTTTTCCTTACGGCCAGTGATCTGCCTCCACACATTGCCATCCAGATGCCATTTGTGATTATGCGGTGTATTAATAATGTCATGTGGATATCAGGGCAAGGTGATCCAGAGCTAGCCATATCTTTGAAGTACACAAAGACTATGTGCGGATCTGAGAAAGTAGTCTAGAAATAGTATGAGACAAGTTATTAACTACATATTAGTGCACCGTATTGACTTGTGAAGAAGTATATAAAGCAGTTTTCGTTTGTGATATGAGAATCCAGGTTTTTGCTAGATCCATTAATGCCAGAGCTTTCTGCTATACATCTTTTGAAAAATGACTGTTTTGAACAAGAAACCGACGATCTGAACGAAATTGGACTAATATATTTTCAAGACATTGATGATTAAGCTAATCTCAGCTGACATATGTTATTCTCAATAGGTAGAAAGGTCACTTTCATTATCACATGATGTATATTATAAACAGATTCTGTGATATATGATATATGCACACTCAAACATTTACTCTCTGAGCAAAAAGATAAGATGTATCTCTTGTGTATGTTTAACTCAGTCTTTACAGATTTAGAAAATAGAAACATTGTAGATTTGTTCTGTGTCATTTTCGTGCAGGGCTTGTGCCAATCTTCACCGGAGGGCGACGTGGTGAACATATCACCTTATAATTTGCATGTACCTCTGGTGGACAGTGCGAGCCCATGATAAATAAAGCCAATAACAAATAGCACGGTTGTGAATACAATTTAAGGAATATTATATTCATGATACACCATTTCAATAATCCACTAAGTATAAATTTGTGAAATGCCTATACCCATAAAGAGCTAACATGTTTGGTTGTGTTTGATGGATAAAGCACTTTACAGTAGAGTGGCAATAAGATACAACAATCCTGGGCCAATCAGGCGCCTCTTGCATATTCCAAGACGAGACCAAGTGATAAGTATGATAATATTGGATATATTGTTGGTATGGAATAAACTCCTGGGGTATTTTGTGTCGGATTTACTTGATATATGCATCACAGCGGACGGTGATCTGCACTATTTCCCTCTCTCTTATCTCATCGGTGTTCTGCTTCAGTATCATTTATGATATTGCAGCGCTATGAGGCGAGAAGTGTAATTCCTGGACGTCGACATTTTGTGTTCTTTTCATAATATAAAGCAAAGGTTAAAAATGTCAAGGTTGCAAACGAATTGCCAAGTTTGGTGTGAATACACCGAGTCAACACTAATTATTAGCATAACAAATAGCGTAGAGTGTTACTACTCACGGACCGCCTGAACAAGTACAGATAAATACAGAAAAGGGCGGCATCTTCCGGTGAATATGATTCAAAGTTATCACCAACTGTCAGAAGCTGGTCTCCTTTTTTTCAAAAAAGAAACCTCTCATAGCTTTTGCGGAGAGCAGACACGAGAAGCTTTGAGATTGAGAGTGCTTCACATGGTCCTGTCAGTGACATACGGCATTGCATAAATAACATGGCCACAATGTGAAGCTGCTTTCATGGACAACATAAGTTGATCTGACCTGACGTTGATATGGAAATATATATAAAACAATATTTTGGGAAAACTGTTACTTATTATGTTAGTGCCATTTCTAGGATTAAAGTGAATCATAAACCCTGTATTGGCTGTATATAGGTGTAGTCTTATGTGTAATATAATTTATAGCTTTTCAAATCTGTGAAACATGTCAATTATGGCAATTATATATCTTATATATAGTTTTTCACAAACTATTCTCAGACATACAACGTTTTTGTTTTTAGTTTTGTAAAAATCTAATATATCTCTGTTAACACCTTTTCACAATTTCTGTAAATAAATGTTTTTATTATCATTTTACCACTTAACTTAATCTTAACCATAATCATCACAATGCAAATAGAAATTATGTACAAGAATAATAATATATGAAGCAATATAAACTGTTGCCAAGACTATACAGCACAGTACAATGACCTTTAATGCAAATAGACCAAATTAACTGCTTTGCGATAGAGCAAGGGACTATGAGAAGGCTGTATATATCATAGCAGCAAGGCAACAATATCCCTTACAAATGTCTCCATATACCTGCGAGCTATATAAGAATATCGCTGAAACAACACACATAAACATCAATAAAGATGCCAACCTTTATTCTGAAATCTGTACCTCTATTCATTACCAAAATGTGGCTCAGATGATTTGGTGAAGTTGATTTGGATGCAGATTTAAAGGAATATCAACACAGGGTATCAAATAAACAGGAAGCATATTTGCTCATACGCCGACTCTTTTCCTGTGTTAAAATTATAGAATTTTAACGTTTCGGTAAAGGTAGGACCAACTACAATTGTCTATTTGTTTGGGTGTTTCCATCTCGCCCAACCAGCCTCCACCACATAATATGGTTAACTGACCTTGCAGGCCCGTCACACCACATATTTCCAAGTCTTAAGAGCTTGATGCCAACATGCATACACAATGACTATCAGAGATGGCTTTCTCGCTACAATCCCAATACAAATACCTTTTTTAGATTTTGTATTGGAATGTGCTAAGAGATGTGCACTGTATTATTTGTAATCTACAAATTTTAATTGGCAAAAACAGGAATTTATATTTCCAGAGTATTATTTTGTTTAGGTTAAGATGTTAGCAATTTAATATTTAATCAAACAAGGATGAAGCAAAAATAAACCAGGAGGATATATATATATATATTTGTTCTTAATTGATAACAATTTCTTTATTTTGAAACTTACATGAAACAATTGATTTTCTTTATCCATAGAAAACAGGATGCGGGTAGGGTAAAAACAATATCTACATATTTGACTGGGGTTCTTGTTGATAGCCTGTACTATGTGAAAACGATATTTGCTCATTTGTGTGCACACTCGGGCAGAGGGATGGATCATGTTATGACCTCTTAGTTTGAGAGGAGTGGGTCATATAACATGGATTAGTTGTCGCATCGACAAAATTAGACAAGATTTGATACTAAACCAAGCGGGATAATGGCCGATCTCAGATATTCTCATCGACAGAAGTCCCCGAATGAGAATTTCTCATTTGATATTTTACACAGGGAAGCAATATGAATGGAAAAAGAGAATACTATTGGCAGTATAGATTGTAATCAGGGCCGCCTATTGAATTATGACTTAATTAAGATGTGTTACAATAAAGAACTGATACAAATAACGATTAATGAAGGCGATATTGGATCACCTTGATTAATAAAAGTCTCGCGATTCCCATATTGATTGGGGTTCTAATCAGAGTAAACAAGCACCTCTATTTGGGGCGGACCAGTGAGGATGACGAACAATTAATCCCCTAATGTCTATTATTTATTTATCTATTACTATAAGCATTGCTTGCGGCTCAGAACTATGATATTGTGACTAGAAAATAAAATAAAATACGTTTGTTATCATTCAGTATATGGTTGTTTATTATTATGTAAAATGAAATATACAAATACATCATTTCTATCACATATGATTTAAGAGAGATACATCTCTTTATTGATGTTTGCATTTCCGCTTACCAAAAGAACATGCTAAGAAAACCCCACCACATAAAAATAGGAAGTAGTCCATTATAGAATACTGAATTTCTTATGTTCATGACTAGTATCAGTGACAGCCAGGTTTGTAAGCACTGAGGATATGACATCGTGATGTCACCTGAACACCAGGACCATCTCAAACCTATTAGATGTTGCATGCAGGTAGGTCTGATAAATGACCCGTCCTCTGATAGGAAAACATCGCGCTTGAGTAGGCTATTATCGTTATCAAAGTGCTTGTGCACATGCTTTTATCATTATCAAAATGCTTGTAAAGGCTTTCATCATGATCAAAATGCTTGAATGGGCTTTTATCATCAAAATGCTTGTATGGGCCATTGTCATTATCAAATTGCTTGTATTGGCCATTATCGTTATCAAAGTGCTTGCATAGGCGTTATCAAAGCGCTTTTCTGGGCGATTATCGATATCAAAGCAGCACAATATCATGTCCGCGGCAAAAACGACAGCTGATCCAAATATAACATGTCTTCATGATCGTAATCTTATATTTGGTAAAATTGGCGTCTGTACAGAGTTTAATCGTATTTCTACCCAACTTGGTGAAAGTTGTTCTTTTGCAGACAGATTTCATCTCAACATATAGGATGCATAGGGTTATGAATTGTATGTATATTTTATACATATGTGTATATATATATATATATATATATATATATATATATATATATATATATATATATATATATATATATATATATATATACTAGTATATATATATATTGCCCGACATAGCTATTTAAGTTTACTTCACGAACCATCATACAAAAAGTCTTTTTACTACCTTTTTGCTACATATGTATTATTCGCCATCAACTCAAAGATAAATATCGGGAGTATCGTTTATTCAAATATTTTAACGATTATTTATTGTAATGTAATTGTAATTGTTTACATATAAGATTTATTGTGTTTTGAGATTTTTGTGAATATTTGATGATTTCATGGAAATTACATTTTAAGCGCTAAATGACATTTTGTGTCGCTGTGTCGCTAAGCAATTTGCTATTCATTCAAATCGAAATTCCATATTTTCCCCATGATTTTACCCTGGGTGAACTACCTTGACTTGATAATGATAGTGGTCATCTAAATGCTATTCCCTGTCACATCATTACGTGACCAAAACATGAAGTATCGTAGACTCTATGGCTACATCCACAGTACTCTTTCAGCTATATTTTGATTCTTACATTTCAAATGGTTATTATATCAATATAAGATAGGAAGAAATAGTTTTTTTCTTTAAAAATAACATTGTGCGTGTATATGAGCTGAGAAACAACAATGCTGATATTGTATTTCTCTGTATTTGAGAACATCTCTGAAGCTTAAGTAGTGCAGTTAAGGTATAATATGATATCAAAGAATCCATTAACGTTGGAGCATAGTTGCCTAGATTAAGCGAGACTTTGAGATTTATCGGACGTTCATGACTCAAAAACTCAAAATATATAACATAAGAACTACATTTGGAAAAAAAGTATAACATTGATTTATCCCTCGCTTTATATTAGTGTGGAAAATGTTTTAGGCTACCCGAAGCAGTTTGCCAAAGCTTGATACCCCCAAACAAATTGGGCGTGAAGAGGAGCAGACCCCATTCTCTATGAGACCGGTGGGTGAGGGATGAGCGGAGGACGGCCTCACACTGCTCAGCATGGCTCACAGCAAGCACATGCCTCCCACTGAAACAACTTCATCTCAATCAGTATCTCTGTTTCTGAACTTTATAGTTTTTTTTCTAGGATTAAGTTAAAATCAATTTCATTACATTATTGAATGTTTTATGGGACAAATTTATTGTTGATAGTTTTTATTTGTGCAGTATTAACAAGTGTTATATCCAGCTGTAATACATCCAACAGTAGTGTTATTGGAAATAACATACTTACTACTTGCTACTTCTACTATAAAAAAATTCTACTATAAAAAATAAAATAAACAAAACCTCGGATTAACCTCGGATTTACCTTTCAGTATTTAATTTGTTATTGACAAATATAGAAGAATAAAAATTACGACCGACTGCGTTTTATGTTTGGACATAAACCAAAGCGACTTATACAAAGTTGAAGGTTGTTTGGACGTTGGAAAATCAACATTATCCTCTGCAGTTTAAGGAGTACGGCAATATAAGACCAAGCATATTTGTTCTATTTTCCGTTTGACCTCACGGGTCATCATGTTGTCTAGTAGATGAAAGTATTTCCACCTTGCCCTGTGAATGAGGTTTGACATGGTGAGAATCTTGTATGCCAAGTACTTGTGGCTTTAGTAAGGGAACTACCCAGCAATTAATACAATCTTTATTATGGCCTACCAGACCTTCATGCATCGATTGGAGCCTTACATCCAATTAAACCAACCTTGATTGATGTAAATTGGCGAGGGCGACACCTCCCTTCAAGGATGGACATTTTCTCCGGTGCTACATACAGATTTAAACTGCAAAGTACCAACCAACTACTCTGCTTCATTACAGTCAAACACTGTGCCAACTTTATTAAGGGTGATATCAAACTTCATTAAGTCAAACACTGTGCCAACTTTATTTAGTGTGTTATCAAACTTCATTAAGTCAAACACTGTGCCAAATTTATTTGGTATGATATCAAATTTCATTAAAGCGACAGGGCTGCTGGGGTTAGTTTTCATTCCTATTCAATATTTCACATTTGGTTTACCATAGAGTGGCTTGCTTCGTTAGGGCTATGTAGCGAGCGCAGTGAGAGCTGGGAACGTACCCTCGTTCATCTTCAACAGAAACTGGGCATTGTGACTCAGTCGCAGTTCTTTGTATCCTTGTCACGTGGATCCTGAACATACTTCATTTTACATAAATATATCAATCATTCTGTATAACATTTAGTTACAGGCAGTTGGAGAATTGGAATTATAAGAATTGGAGGAATGTAATAGAAAAACTACGAACAATAGATTTCTTCTAAATTTACTCAACCTCAATGTACTGTAATGCGATCAATTGTGCGGTTAAATGGCGTTTTAGTGCCAGTTGTTCGACGCAACTGAAGCGAGTCTTGAGAAGAAATGTTGTCTCCTTTGTATGCTTGTCATGTGACTCCGAATTTTGCACACTCCTATCCCTCTTTATTCTTGTTAACGGTGAGATGAATCATTCAATGTCAACTCTGGCAGATGAAGAGAAAAGTTCAGAATAAATCGTTGGAACATTCTCGGATTGAGACAAATAAATGGCCTACCCAGTGTACTTCCTCAAATAGACCCACGCCCCGGCTTTATGGATCACACCCAATCGTCCCAACCATGCACTCCTCACTCACCATTCCCTTATC
This sequence comes from Amphiduros pacificus, assembly GCA_949316495.1. Classification (NCBI taxonomy): domain Eukaryota; kingdom Metazoa; phylum Annelida; class Polychaeta; order Phyllodocida; family Hesionidae; genus Amphiduros; species Amphiduros pacificus. Next base: position 42,358,992 of record OX439001.1, on the reverse strand, counting down.
AGGTAATAGACACAATTCTTACTTTTAGTCAATGCCTTGGCATATATCCTAATTTGAGATGATATATTTGGAGGGTATTGCAGGCCACGATGTGTATCTAGTACCAATAGCCAGACCCTGGACATCACTCATGGCCATAATAGTATGTTTAATACAGGAGAGAGAAACCTTGGCTTATATATCCCACCCAATATGCCAAATACACAACCTAAAATGGCGTTTACCTTCTATTTTCATATAAACGTTATTGCACTCTTGTGGCACTTGATATTCATAACACACAATATACCAAAACACCTAACTATGATTTGTTCATATTCGTGCTTCATCTTGTCTTGTATGGATTGAGCATTAATGCAAAGATGCATAGCTATTTCTGAAATGAAATAGTAGGGAATTGTGGTCCTATGACAGTCTTCTATCCAACCTGACAGAACACAACATTCTCTTTGAAAAATTTCATGGTAAAGGTCTCGAATTCAAATTTCGGTTGGGACAAATACTTTGTTCTTCATCGAGAAAGGTGGATATCTGCTGGAGACTTGTTTCCCATTCCAGTCAGTACTCCATGACTGGTTATCAAAGTGTTATGTCAAAGTGATTATGCAAAAGAAAGATCTACATTCACTCTTCGAAAAGAGTGGGGTATTAAGTCCCGGTAACAGGCTTCTATCTGACCTGCTATAGCCTAAACAGTGGTGGGGATTTGTTTGATATGAATAGAGATATTTAAACAGAGAATGGAAAGAGCAGGTCTGCCACTAGGTGTCAGTGCGGTGCACCATCCAACTCTCACCTGGTCTTGCGCAATCGTTTTTGCACAAATTACAATACAGTTCTCCATCTAAATTCTATAAAACAGTATCTTTATAATCTACTGCATCCACTTAATGTCAACATGATGATACAGAGACGATAACATGGTCCATTTGTACAAAAACCGTGAAAATTCCCTTGACAAGCTGGCCAAATGGCCACATGTGGGAAACAGGAATGATGATGGTGGCGCCGCCATGAGATCGGTTCACCTGATAGAATGCAGAACTTCAGCTTGTTTCCAATCTCTGTTTTAAATGTCTCTAATACGAACGAATCAAATTCAAAAACACAAAAGAACGATAATTATTTACATTATTTCATGTTTGGATTTCACTATTGGTTCGCTGTCATGTCGATTTGTTTTCTTTTTTCGCCATGTTAATGGGAAGAGTCAGTTATTTCAATCGGCAAGTAAGATACAAAGGAGGGGGATGTAATGAGGTGAATCGTAGAGGGTAATATGTAGATTGATGGAGAGGTTAGCATGAGATGCTTTAAGTGGTGCAATGTTGCATGAACACTGGCTGCCTGCAACCTCCACATAAGTGCTCCCTGCTATCTTGAGAGAAGCATCACTGCAGAAATACTTGCTGCCCTTAAAGCGTTGCCTGCTGATCCGTGAGGTGAAAGCGTCAGCCCCAGAATGGTAAAGGCTTTTCTCGGGATGAACTTTGACCCCAGCGTCCACCGTGCCACTCGGTCCGCACACCTTATATCACAAGTACATTTTAGCTGAATTAATTTAGTTTTTGTAGTTGCATATAATGAAGTGGACTATGTCATCTGGAAATCAACTGGGCTGGCACAAAACCTCAATACCGTGGGTTATGCCAACAATGGGTTCTCAACAAAGGTTAAAACAAAATGGTATCGCCTTGTCAGAAACGATTCATTCTTTTTGGAAATTGCTCAGATAGATGCCATGCCTGTAGGAAAGCTATCATGCCAATGGTATTGGTTCTGTCTCGTTATCGATCGACTTTCTCAGGGTTGAAAAAGTAGCGTCCACTCTAATGGCCTTAATAAATTAGACAATCGCAAATCTTGGACAAACACCTTTTGTCCATACTAGGCACTTAAATTAGAGCTTTGAAAAGCAATGACAGAACGGAATATAAATGGCCAATATATTTTACTTTTAAGTGTTAAATCCACATTTAATTGGCTAAAACAACGTATACATGTATGTGATGCTAATGCAATATCTGGCGAAAATCTTGTGTCTGTGTTCTACACCGAAAACATTTTAAATACGCCTACAAAGTACGCTGTTAGCGATTTGCTTTTTATGTCCCAGCTTAACTGCATTTTTTTCAGACTCAGCAAGTTTACATATATGATGTTACGGGTGTAAGTTTACTATAATTCAGCATATAATGTAATATTTGGAAACAACCTTTGTGTGTTAAATGCCCGAAAAACATGTCCATTGAGAGTGTAGGAAGTGACTATAATCTGGCTTGAGCCATACTGGCATCTGTGGGAGGTAAGCCCACATTATGGGAGTCCTGAGAGCAGTGACCCCCACACACAAGGACATGTAGCCATTTATGCTCACCAATCCCCATCATACCAGATATCCCAATGATGAATCTTCCTTCTGTCATCATACACAAACAGTGCATCTTCACTGCCTGAAGCACGTCTATAGTGTTTTACCTGTAATCATGGCATTAACATTCACGGCGTACCGTGGACTGTGAGATTAGGCAGATGGGGATAGGCAATGTTTACAAACACGATATGAGGTTTTTATTAGTCATTATGTACTGGATGAAAGAGGAAGTACTGGGAACGCCATTCAGCACTGCTTGGCTTGCCTTCTCGATTGCCCAGTACTGTGATAAAAAGATACACGTGACCAGGACTTGAATGGACTGATTTCACTTTCATCTCCAGGGTTCGGCACAAATCACACTAACATATGACTTAAATCAAATATACATTTGGCTTGGAGAAATCTCCGATCTCCAAAGTTGAGCATTGAATGATACATTGAAAGTGTCTCAATGGCAGGATGTCTGTGTCTCTTGTTGAAAGCGAGAGTTCCTTATTGAGGTGGAGGTAATTGGTCAAGCATGATTGGGAAAGGTGGAAATCTTACTCATGACTGTTCTCCTTAGCAGACCCAGGGTTTATACCTGGCTCTGCAAGAGTAGACCATGATTGAGATTTTAGGGAGACCATGTCCAGTGTAATCTCAGATATTTGCAAATGTTGTTACATGGCCAATTGGTGTCATTGTTATGAATGGAAAGTGAGCACAACAATTAACGAGTTAAGATATGTATTGTCAGTGATACCTATACCAAAATAGTCAGACAAAAACAATCAGGGGATGGAGCATCAATGTTCATGGGTAGGGATGAAAAAAAATCCTGATTCTTTTTCTTATGGTGAAAGCTGATAAATCAGGTCTCATCATTCTGTTTAAATCAATGTCCAGCACTTGAAGGTAAATGGGCTGTCGTCTGATGTCTGTCTACCCCACCCAGTATCTTGGCCATCCCAGCCTCTCTCGGTGTCCCCAGGTTGACCCCTTGCACCCTCATCAACAGTATATGATAGATATCATACACTCTTAGCGATCCCAATTTGGCAAATAAGAAATACTTACAATTAAGTCTCCCTGTTTCCCTGATCAAAAGGATATTTGTGTTTATTTGTTATATATTGAAATATACACTGGTCTTGGAGTGAATCAAAGGGAACAATCATAGCATCTGTCCTGGTCAATGATCACCTGGTCTTAGAAATCCACATCTGCGAGAATATTCCATAGTGAACACTGACTTGGTTTGACCTTAAATAGATGTTGCGGGCAATGCATGGGTTTTAACTACATCAAAGGTGTTTATATTGACAGGGTGCAGTATCTTAGCAAGCATGGAGGGTAATTACAGGTCTTGAGGGAACATGTGCACTTTTACGATCACCATTACCCAAATCAGTGTTTGAGGAGAATTGCCTTTTAATAGGACACTGATTAACCCTTACACTGATACATCATGAATTTATATAAATTTACTCTTGTGGAGTGTTGCCTTGTACATGTGTTCATAACCTCCATGACATGTGTGTGCATGACCTTGCATCTTCAACATATGTACATTTATTTAAGGTAAAGTTTGCATTGTGAGTAATTTTATAAATGATGCGTTCATAAATAGTTTTTTTAAATGTGAGGATATTATATATGCTTTGTACAAACTCAGATTTTAATAATTTCAAAGACCAAAAAATATGAGAACAAATCAAATACAAAAAGGGTGGTGGACATTCATTCACCCTACAGTCAGAGAAGGGGGCTCCCTTCGGTGATTTATATGTGATAAAGAAACAGGATCTCTATTCTAACACGGCTACCCTCCCATTAATGCCTCAGTCACATTTGCACCGGGCGCCGGCGGGGAAGTTAGAATTGGCCGACATCACAATCTGCCGGGCACCGGGGTGTTTATTACCAACAATCTGAGAGATGTCGTAGCTGTGGTCACATTATTAAAGGGCACCGCACGGCACGTCTAAAACTGAATAGCACAGATGTCTGTAGGATATCTTTACGACGTCTGTTTCATGACAAAGACGTCTGCAGGATGTCTTTAAGACGTCTGGGTAGGCTTTAAAAAAAAAATTAATCCAATTTTCACCACACGATGCCACCGGCATCCCTAAGATAATCTGCCGATGTCGCTGCGGGACACTGCCGGGACCCTGCCGGGACCCTGCCATGTACTTTAAGATGATATTTGCTGATAAGACATCGGGGAAACACCGGCAACTTTTATGTTCCAGATAAAAGTTCCCGATGACCCACCCTACGTCTTAAAGATGCCCAATTGTGGCCGATGATCTCCCGGTGCCCGTACGGCAATCTGAACTGCCTGCCGATTTTGTAAAAAATACCCATCGGCCAGGCATCTTTACTGAAATCGGCGCAATTGTGACTGAGGCATTAGAGGGCAGTAAAGATGCCCGGCTGATGGGTATTTTTATCTTAGGGCTGCCGGTGGCATCGTGCGGTGAAAATAGGATTATTTTTATTTCATGCGTTCACTGAGACCATCGTCAGATGATCCCACGGGCTCCCTGCGATATATCATAGACGTCTTTAGGATGTTTTTTAGACGTCTGTCAAATGATATAGACGTCTTTAGGATATCATACAGACGTCTGTCAATCATCCAGACGTCTTTAAGATATCCTACAGACGTCTGTGCCATTCAATCTTGCACGTGCCGTGCAAGATTGTTGCTCACAAACTCCCCGGTGCAAATGTGACTGAGGCATTAAGGAAGTACGGGTCATGCATTATTTGTACGTTAACCCCCCCCCCCCCCAACAAGTGCCCCATTTGTTATAAAAGGGTATGGTTCGTCTCAGCATGGCTGTGTCATATTCTAAACAAATATCCATGTCTTTATTGTCACGTCAAGAAAATCGGTGTCGTATCATAAATCTCACTCAGATATATTTGTGAAATGATCATACATTTCTTTCTTCTTAATTGCGACGAGTAATAAAGTAACCTTTTTGATAAATGCATTTATGCTGAGTGGTTTCTTTGAGTGGTAACCTGGATGTGTTCTTCTGCTACATTCAGCTCAATTACTATTGGCAACAATAATCATTCACTAAAACAAGTCCGGGGAATCATAAGCAACGAGGTGGGATAAATCTCAATCATACTTGTGAATCAAACATGGCGTTATATACGGCCCCCTAGTGTAACATTATCGCATAATCGGCGCACCAAGCCTAACGAAGATAGAATTAGTTAGCTCAGCATGGTGGAAAGTAATTCAAGACAAGTGACACAATTAAATGTTCGTTATTATACAAGACATTAGTCTACCTCCTGTTGTATGTATGTTAGCACAAAATATTGACAAATCCTTGAAGTCTATAATTAACAATCATTTACAGCCATGCAAATAATTTCCATTTTGGTTAAAGCTAAAATCTGTTCTCTGTAAAAGTTAAGTTTAACGTGGAGTATAATATACTCCAAGATTTATGGAAACATTTATTACTGATCCATATTGATTTAAATCAATTTCAGTTCAATCTTTAATGTAGGGCATTGAACCCTGGTGGCAGACTTCAATTCAATTCCATTTGTGAGAAAATACAACCTGATCAGAAGTATGCAAAATGACACAAATTTAAAGTATTGACCTATGAGTAAACACAAATGTGGTGCACTGATGTGATGTATTTTTATTAGAAAAATAAACTCGGTGCGACAAATTGACACAAGCTAAGACTTCACACTGATTAGAAAGTGCCTTAACGCGCGATACATAATTAAAAAGAAAATATGTACACTTAACATGCATATATCTATGAAATGTTATACTTCAAGCAACGTTTTTGTGACAATATCAATGAGACAATATGACTCTATTTCTTATAAGGAAAAAAATTCAACGTTTATTACAGGTAAAATCTGTTCCATAGACTTGGAGAGTAAAGTTTGATAAATAACCATTGCAACTCTTCATTATGCTGACTAATGTACTCTGTAAGGCTTTAGCTCTTTTTAACTAATATTGGTGTAAGCTACACTGTGGAGGCTGTCGGTTTTTAATTCTTCACTCTCGGAGGCTCTTTCATAGCTTTATAACAATCATTCATTTAAAGATTGATTAATAAGTTAATGATTATTAAAATAAACACCGAGCCCATGTTGTCTATATATATATATATATATATATATATATATATATATATATATATATATATATATATATATATATATATATATATATATATATATATATATATATACTTATTCAGAAAAGTAGGGATAAAATCATATTTGTTCAAACGATATTAAAAATCCTGTACTTTAAGGTGAATTTTTGAAAGATCTAAGGCGATGACTCATTATTTCCCCTATATTTTGGAAGTAAATATTATTTGTGAGATAAACGTTTGATATGGATTTTTATGTTTTTACCTAGTTGGGTAAATCAGATTTAAACTTATATGAAACCAATATTAAAAGCAGTTTGTTTTGTGAAAACCCACTATCCAAGACAATGGACGTCTTTCTTAATTTATTATGTAAAGCACACATGCTAATAAGTGGCTGTATAGAAAACGTCACTGTTGATATCAAATAGGCTGCATGAGATGGTTGCGGCAAGAAATGCAAAATGAATGTTGAAATTACTACAGGACGTTTAATTATAAAACGCTATAAAAATGAAAGCAGGAGTAATGTTACATTGTACATGCCAATATTGATTTTAATAATACAGTCATGTGCATCACACCTATTTAATTACACGCGTGCCGCAGCCAACACTTAACCTTCCTGTTTATTCTTACCATATTTTGTAAATTATATTCATGCTTCACATGACTTTTAAATCATTTTATATATCTTCTCGTCAGAATTGTAAAACAATCTTGCCCTTATCAAGAGGTAATTTCTTAATGAACATTTGCCTTGGTATTATCAGCTGTTATAACAATATGAAAATTACCAAGTGTAATATACATATTAAAAGGAGACATATTTTTCCCCTCATGATTGACCTTAATGGGCGATATTGCTGTGTATTGCTTCAGGGCGATGATTAGGAGTCTTGGTGGTCAGCAATGCGCAGGTGGTGCAAGCGCTTTACACTCCTTACAATAGAGGCACTCGTCTCGTTAGTATGAACAAAATTAATCTATACTTGGAGCCATATGCATTTTGCTTAGATGACCGCGTGGCCAAATTGGATGATGTGAATTTGAAAACGTTCCAGAGAGAAAACATCGTCTTGACGTGCAGCTGTCACGTGACCTGAAACGAACATTTCTAATTGGCTTGACATCTTGCAGAGCTTAGAAATCTGAGTCCTCTCATAGGAAACCTTAGAAATGTTATCAAACCTCAGTTCTAATGGTTATATTGAAAGGATTTGACACCCAAACGCCATTTTCTAAACATTTATTATTTCATATTTAGATAAAATTCAAATAATAAATATCATGATTGTCAATGCTTTATTTTATGCATTTGGTTGCTTAACCAATTTCAGCTAGAAACGAGTTCAGCAACCAAATACTGCCTGCATCAACAAAAGACATTGGGTAACTAGAAACTGCCTTGAAGACCGCCTGGAAATCGCCTTTTACGCAGTGACACATTGCCTCTTTCATCGTGACAATCTAAACAGCTGCACAAGTCATAAAAAAACGCTTTATTAATTAAACAATATTGTCTTTTCAGATATTTCAATAAATTCTATAGCAAAGTGACATGATAAAAATGGCTAACTAAGGAAAAGCTACATATCTGATTAAATTTAACATTTTTGATCAAAACAAAAAGTATAGAATTTCTTTAGAGTGAGACTACGGATCAACACTTTAAAAAACAAAACAAAATCCTTGATGTAAGCTGGTGCTGTTTGCTACAATATTATATATCTGGCCGTTCCTGAACCTGCAGTAGAAACAAAGCTGAAAGTTATGCTTCTCTACTCATTTTCCTGTTTTTGAGCAACAACCTTTGGACCTTGTTTAAAAATAATTCATGAAAAAGTAGAATCATTTGGTCATAAATCAGTGTAAACGAGGATTCAAGGGATCAGCCGTTAATCACTATTATCATTGCGGTGTGATGTGACTTCCGATTCTGGAATACCTTATGTGACATTCCGGCCATAATAGACTTGATGGCAATATGACAGAGGGGAAATATGCGTTAAATGTTCAGGACTTATCTTACCACAGTATTGGTAACATTTAAGCAGAAAATAATATAAATTCCATCAACAATGTAGTGTAGCATCTTCCTATGTTAAGTGTTTTGAGTTGAAACTTCACATTTTAATGCTTTAAAATAGAATATTACCCTTATATTTATATTGTTTTTCTTTTCTGTTGAATATTTCACGTTTGAATGAGTTTCACCAACTCCCCTTAAGTGAAACTGGCCGAAATAGCTCAACTGGTAGAGTATCTGCCTTGAGTTCCAGGGATCCCCGGTTCGAATCCTGGCCAGTAACTATCAACCGCTATGAGCAGACATTGTCTGGAATCAGCGGTATATAAATGTCAGCTTTACTTTACTTTTAACTAAAACGGGTGAACAATGAAATCACCGGCATACTAATATTTGATATGATGAAATCACCGGCCTTCGAAATATTTGATATGATGTGAGAGATTGGCTGCTGACATCATCTAAGCCGTTTGCATACTTACAACCAAATATAAGGTGTAGAAGATAATCAGGATAAAAGGACAAACATAATGTAAGGAGGTTTAGGGGATATATGATTGGTGTAAAGAGTCATGAGCGAACATCAGCGCAAATATATAAACTCACGTTGGTCGTGAATAATTTAAACAGTTAACGAAATAACATGAAATAACATGAAAACAAAATACGTTAAAAACAGGAGGTGACATTCAGCCACCATAGCGTCTGGAAGACACTTGCCTGAAGTGAAAGTGGTAAGCATGCATATTCCAGACACAGTATTCTGTTTCTTTTAAGAGAACGTTAGGATGCATATCCTCTCTGGAGACCATATTTAAAAGCTTGAAAGGACATAGAGCTTTAATGCCACCAGTGGGTAGCAAATTAAATATTTCATATTTGTATTCTTGGTTTTTGTATCAGTTACTTAGGTACATTACTGAAAAGGTTAGAGTGATAATAAAAAATCTGAGATAAAGTTCCAGAATAACTTGATATGAGGGCGTACGTTTTTAAGATCGTGATAAAGGTCACTTTGCTAAGATGCTATTAGGCAGTACCGCAGGGACAAGCTTTCTGGCCAACAAAAGCAGCCATGGATTAATGTAAAACTGGCTGCATCCCACAAACAGGATGCAAAATATGTATTGATGCGATTGAAATAGTAGTTCACATGGGACAAAGCTGTTAGCCATTTGTTGGTGAAAAGATCTATTCCACTAAATTAATATTTGCCGTGTTGATACATGGCCGTGGCCGTTTTTACTTAAATATGTATCATGCACACAACCGTGTGTTGACTGTACTATTCCAGCGAGGGGAGTATGTTCTCACAATATTAAGAACAAATTTAAATTGATTGCAAAAAATAAGCTGCACATATAAGAGCGCCTTGAGCAGACATGGTTTGTAAATATTTATTATCATCATTTTAATATTATTATGTCCAATAACTTGAATTCGAAAATAGCAATGGCTAAGAGGTATTGAAAAATCTTGGTGGGTAATCTCTTGGTAAGGAGCATGATTATCATACTTATGTTAAATTGTCGTTTTGGTCATCTAATCTTATTGGCAAAGTAATAAAATCGGTGTGGCTTGTGAACACCATGAGAATAAACTCTTTTTGAGGGAGATATGAATGTAAATGTCTTACCCATGTATACAATCATTTCAAATATATGTTAGATACCGTGGTTCTCGTATTTGGAAAAGTCTACCAAGACTAAAGCCCTGTTTCCATGTGTGCAGTGCGTCATAGAGCGCGCGATGCAGTGTGTATTTTGTTCGCTCACCATCTTATACCTCAGTCACATTTGCGCCGATTTCAGTAAAGATGCCCGGCCGATGGGTATTTTTTACAAAATCGGCAGGCATTTCAGATTGCCGTGCGGGCACCGGGAGATCATCGGCCACAATTGGGCATCTTTAAGACGTCGGGCGGGTCATCGGGAACTTTTATCTGGAACATAAAAGTTGCCGGCGTTTCCCCGATGTCTTATCAGCAAATATTATCTTAAAGTACACGGCAGGGTCCCGGCAGTGTCCCGCAGGGACATCGGCAGACTATCTTAGGGCTGCCGGTGGCATCGTGCGGTGAAAATAGGATTATTTTTATTTCATGTGTTCACAGGCCATCGTCAGATGATCTGACGGGCTCCCTACGATGCCACATAGACGTCTTTAGGACGTCCTTCAGACGTCTGGCAAATGAGACAGACGTCTTTAGGATATCTCACAGACGTCTGTCAATGAGACAGACGTCTTCAGGATATCCTGCAGACGTCTTTGACATCTCATCTAGCAAGTGTCGTGCGGCACCCGTGTATAATGTGACCACAGCTACGGCATATCTGAGATTGTTGCTGATAAACTCCCCGGCGCCCGGCAGACTGTGAAGTCGGCCGATTGTTACTTCCCGGCCGGCGCCCGGTGCAAATGTGACTGAGGCATTATTTGGGTGTTTCCATGCTTGCGTATTGCTGTCCGTGATGACGTCCACTCGGAGACGTCCGTAAGCAAATAGTAGTAGTAGTAGTAGTAGTAGTAGTAGTAGTAGTAGTAGTAGTAGTAGTAGTAGTAGTAGTAGTAGTAGTAGTAGTAGTAGTAGTAGTAGTAGTAGTAGTAGTAGTAGTAGTAGTAGTAGTAGTAGCAGCAGCAGTAGTAGCAGTAGCAGTAGTATATAGACAAAATATTAATTATCATCGGGTTAAACATTACATATTGTAAAATTATTGACCACAAAAAATACACATGATTCCCATGCTATGAAGTTGGCAAAAACAATCTTGGAAGTGCATACTACCGATTATGGGTCAGAATTATAGCAAGATATATATCATCTAAAATAAAAACAAAGCACTAGATAAATAAAGTATTATCGATAAAAAATGAAGGCATCTAACAATAGTTTTACTTTTGACATTAGTGTTATCAGCTTTTGCTGTCTGTTGTGAGTCATACACCCGTTTGACAGAACAGAAATGAAGTGATAATGAGGTGTATATTGTTTCTGCATATTGAATGATTGTGTGGGAAGGGTTGGGTAATGTTACAGATTATGTATATATACATACATGGTATATATATACCATAAGCAATTTAGCTAATGGTACTGATAACTTTCTATTGCAATGAGAATATACAATGTATATTATATGTTCGTATAATAGAGTCATTCATTTGATTGCAAGGAAAAGAAATATCTCCCCACAAGATAAGAATTGATAAGTGAGTTTCAATTTTAAATCAATTTAAGAAATAAACAAATAAATTGTCGTTTGAACAGTATGCTCGCCAACGGCACGTGCAGTAAAGAAAGGTTGAACTGATGGATATTTACCTCACATTTAAAGTAACGTTATATTCTTGTGCTCCATTGCACATGAATGGATTTATACCACTTTGCAATACAGACCTGCTTATGATAAAATCGATTAGTGGGTGAAGAATCCCGTAGTCTCTCTCTATACCTGTGAGCTGAGACTAACCTTTGTCGCACCAGACACAAATGATTTAGACCTCCAAATATCGAGTACGGCTAGCGAGGAAACAAAGCTGAGTAAGATTACAGGCTATTGCCTCATTATTGCCACTTCGAAGCCATTTAACGCTGCAGTAAATCAGCGCAAACTGGTTACTTGCCCTTCTGGGTCACGAGGCTGCAAAAAAGATGACTTTATCCAGAGAAGTGCCCACCTAGATCGATAGCTAGCTATTAATGAGAAGAGTTGGCGATATAGTATAATTGATGCAGTAGGCTGATTTATTGGGGACCTTTCACACCACCAATATAGTTCACAAATCACTTCAATTCTTATTACATGGTATTGCAAATATTTCACCTCGTCTATCTTCCGTCACCATGGAAATGGTATTCCTACAACGTTCGAGAAGGTTCATTTCTAAATTAAATTGATAACATAATTAAGTTAGTTGTATTTAGGAATATCAACATGTTACATTTTTCTGAAATCAAGGTGGGGGAACTTATATCGAGATTATTGTTAAAATCATTTTCAACACAGCATACATTGGAAATATATCATAAAATGTTCTGAAAAAAGAAAGACGCAATCAAGAACATAACGCGCTTTTAAAAGAGAGTTAACCCCTAACGGACGGGAAGGACGGCAACGACATGAAACTAGCCAGATAAGATGTGTAAGACATTTGAGATATCTTAATAATAAGTGTAGAGTGTGTCTGTTTTTCCTTGGAGTAATAATTACTCCAAGGTTTTTCACACTGAGGTTGCGACACAGTGTCGCGACCTGTCTCCAGAACTCTGCTCGCGCAAGTCGGGGTTCCACAACTATACACCACCGGCAACGGACTGGGAAGTATGTTGACGTCCCATTGTTCTGGCTTTAGGGGTGGGAGAGCTCTGAACCAATCTGTGCAGTAAATCTGAACCAATCTGGTCAAATCGCGTCATCCTGGACGCTCACAACTGATCTGGGCGCTAAATAACGTCATTTTGGTCGCTCGCAACACATCTGGGCGCAAATTCGTAGCCAATCTGAGTGGTTTCTGAACAGTACGGTGGACAATGGCCACATTGAAAAAGTTGCGTTCTTTAATCTTTATATAACGTCTATCATACACAAATTTTAAAGAAAATAACATGCTCATTAGCTACATATATAGGTATATGATCATCTGAAATTGATTTTTAACAAGAATTTTGCAGGAATGTGGCCCAATTTAAGATTGCATAACGAGGAGTAATTCCCGACATGGGGGCACAAATATTACATTATAAACGTTAAAGATTTACTATTAAATGTACACCATCATATTCAGCACACTGCAAAACACTCAACTGTAATGAAATTTGTTTAATTTTTTTATGATTTTTATGCGATTTTAATGCCTTTTGTGAAACATAAAAAACTCGTTACTGTAGTATTAAATTACTGTGTTTTAGAAGCTAAATATTATATTTACATTAATAGACTTATGAACAACAATGCAGTTGATCTGTATTCCTTTCTCATTGTATTAAAAAGAAAGTTAACTATACATAGAAATATATATTGTCAAAGGAAAAAATCAGAACAGTTTGAAAAATACCAATTTATTCTTGATAGTTTTGATAGTTTGTAAGAACTAGACAAATATCTACAAAATCTATGTATGTACATATATTCTGATGTTTGACATGATCCACCTGGCAGCGGGGGGTTGGGGGTATTTGGGGCTATAATATTACCTTATGTGGCAAGACTTTATGTAATTTTGAAATAAATGTGATCTTTGGAAAAAAAAAAATATATATTTCAATGAAAATGAAAAAAAAAAAAAAAAAAAAAAAACTCGTTACATAACAGAACCACCCAGATTGGTTCAGAATTGGTTCAGAACAATGGTATAACGTCATACCACCCAGATAGGTTTCGATTACCGTCCAGATTGGTTCAGAGCTCTCCCACTCCTGGGCTTGATGACTTCATTTGTAACATTCTGAAGGGCTGCAAATTGGATCATGAACTTTTGACCCCAGCACATCATTAAGCATATTGAATAACCATGGTTATAAACTTAATATGAAGATATACTAGTACAGAAAAAAATTGTTTAGTCCTGCCAATCAACAAAATGTAGATAGAGTAGTCCATCAGGGGTTAAACATCCCACATTCTGAGTGTATTCACACATTATTGAAATATGAGTAGCAATGTGAGTGAGATGAAGCTATGAATGATAGGCTTTGCGATATAAAACATACATAAGGTAAAAGTTAAATTTCGTGCAAAGCATATTTCGCGAAGAAACGATATTAACATTGCATTAGCATAGTCATGAAGCACTTTATTATTTGTTGATTGTTGGAGTGTGATAATGTTAGACAAGAATATTTTGAGGTCAAAACTATGAACGATTTATTTGATACAGTTGATCCCGCTTTGATTGTTTTCATTTAAAAAAGATATTGGCATGATTAATTGTTTTAAAGTTGATGAATGTTGGGTTGGCTTCATTGGCCACCATATCATTTACTTAAGACACCATATTCACTATGATTTAGGGGCTTAAAGTATGATGTTTATTATCTGTTCACATATAGTTATATAGCTGTTTATATAGCTTGTATAGCATAGCGCATGCACCAATCATAGCTTGCTCGTAGCTTGCTCGTAGCTTGCTCGTAGCTTGCTCGTAGCTTGCTCGTAGCTTGCCCGTAGCGCTATTAGTCTATCTGGTAAATGCCATACATCTGTATGCTAAACAAATCATTTCACAATATTTCAAACATGTGTCAATTCTAAGCATGCTGATTTTAGCCTCTGCCGTTTCAATTAACTTTGTGGTTGGGTCAAGCCAAGAATTGCACCAAATAAACCAATTGGGGTGAAGCGGCAACTGCTATCAGCTTACCATTAGACCTGAGGATGTCAGAACAGCCGGAAGACACGGCAGGTGGCGCTAGATTGGATTGGATCACCCATCATTATCAAGCTCTGTGCTTCCCTTTCTGACGGGAATAAAACACAAATTTTCAAATATCAAGCACATAACATTACGGATTGCTATTTAATATGAAAATGTTAATGTTTAAACCAAAATATGTCACTTTTTGGATTTGAATGTTTACACATTGCAAGTCTTTAAGGCATGATGGGATAATAATTCGAACTGAGAAGCAACAGGAAGTTTACATTTTACGCTTTAGATAAATTTACAGAAAATCATCATCGATAGATGGAACCACAATTTATAAAAATAAATAATATGAAGTAGCCGAACTATATCAATTTGATACTACACAAATCTAAAATATGGTTTTCTTGTTGATTCTCTACAGGTAGGTTTTTCACCTCAACATTGCTCTACAAAAACAGTATGTATATTCTTTTTAACTGGAATTGTATTAAAATTAAGACAAAGGACATTTAAATACCTCATATCAAATTACCCATCATTTAATACAAGACATTGATTTATCGTAAGTTGGAAAACAACATAATGTAACTCGCATTTGACGATATTGGAACATGAAGATTTAAAACACCAATGATAAATAAAACACATGATCGTTCCCTTATGATGTTGTAAACATTAATTTACATTTCCACTGATGAAAATATCCTTTAAAATATTACAGTTGAAATTTTATACAAATACGTAATTGTAAATGTATGTTCTCATCCTGCAGGCTGGTGGTGTATCGTCTTTGCTGTGATGGAATATGATGGGAACGTCCTGTGTATATGATTCCTGTAAAAAAGATCAGATAAAATATTGATGGGTAATGTTTAGAATCATATAGCGTAAAGCAGCTATTTAGCAGTAGCAAGAGATAGGCAGAAGAACCATTAGTTTCTTGTTGTACCAACGAGGCGTCTTTCCTGTGGCTGTCGGCTGTTCCAAGGAATAACTTCCGGATCCGGTGTAATCGAATGTCTTGTATTAGCAACGATAGGTACATAACCACTGATTCTGAACTTGTAGAGAGGAGGCATCTGGAAACAGCGTGCATGTATTTCTATAATAGTCCACAAATTATATGTATGAAGATTTTTTTTCGGCAAATAACTTTCTTTGTGAATGGAATTGATGCAGTAATTTGCCTGAATGAAATTCTTAAATATCATGCAAAATTTTCAATACGAATGAAATCATCAACAGTAAATAAACATAATTCCGCGAAAAATTCTCTCGTGCGTCTTCATTATTAAAGATACCCATACTTACAGCATACCTTTTCAAGTAAATATCAGTTACATAGGGGCAATATATCTGCCTCCATCATCTTTCTAATAAAGCGATAGAAAAGTTAACACAGCATGAGACATATTTATGATGTATATACCACAAAATGACACAGTGCAACTACCTTAAAAAACCTTTCTTTTATGGTTCACAAGCTTAGACTGTAACATTCTAGAAATGAATGTGCGTGGGAAAATATGATTGCAAACTCCCGGTGTGTTCTGCCTGCATGAATAGCTCCGTCAAGACCTTTTTGTGATGCTTCCATTGGTTATGTTATAAAAGGAATATTCCTTAGTGCATTACAAATCACCCAGCAATGGCTGATAACTTTGCCCAATGACAAGACAGATGATCAATCTTAGGTTGAGGTGGTGAGTATGGGGTATATCGGGTTGTGATGGATTATCTGGCTAAGTAAAGTGGTGTGTTGGACACGGCAAGCCAAGGTGCCTCCTTCGGTTACCTCAGGCACCGCCAGGACTATAACATCAGAGGTATTTATGACACGACAACACTCAACATGAGTGTTACTTGCAACTTCTATGCCAGGATAGTTTCCTCCAGAAAGACAATCTTCTAATCACATGGGAGTCTATATATTAAATATTCATCTGATATACAATGTTTGGCGGACTGAGAATAGGCTTTAGAGAATTTTTGCCAGTCATTTCGATCACCAGAGTTGAATATACTCTGAAATTAAATTAGTATATATACAATATCTCTGCAAGAGTAGCATTAATCATTTGGACACAAATAAAGAACTTTGCATACAAAATAACCTGCATACAAAATAACCCAAATACAACTGAATGAATCAATTCTGCGATCAATAATTTGAATTTGTTTCGAAATTGTTATATTGTGTTTCCTGACACACACACACAAATCATGTTACAGAGTCTCTATGAAGGTAGTCCTCGCATTGTGTAAATTGGCGTTTTTACCAACTTTTCTATTGTTTTGTCGAGAAGGCATGGTAGCCTTTTATCCTAATGAATGTTGTTCATGAATGGTGAGAAATCATCAACCCACTGGTGATGTGGAGTGATTAAATGAAGCTATGAAGATACTCCAGTTGACACTCTCACTGCGACTGCCGGTTATACAGCTCCATCCAGCCCAGCCTAGAATGGGGAGGACCAATTATGGATTCCCGTGATTTAGGATATGAAATTTCATTCGCTTTGCTTATATTAAAGACCTTCTCAGCACTATTTAGGCTAAATAAGGTCAGATAGAAACCTGTCACCGGGATTCAATGACCTACTCGTTTCTTTTGCACTATCATATTGACATGACAGCCCAAACCAAGGCCTTTGATAACCAGTCATGAAGCACTGGAAAATTGTGAAATGGTGTTTTTACGACCCTTTCAGCAACTATGGCCATATCAGGTCGACTTTCGAGCCTTTTAACCAGTGTGAAAGTAACACTGCCGGCAATGGGAGTCGAACCCACCACCTCCCGTCCTCCACTTATATAACCATTAAATGCACAGATCCTACACCCTACCAACTGTGCTAGTGGGGCCGGTCATGAAGCACTGGTTGGAATGGGAAACAAAATATATCAAAACCTTTATCGACAATGCAGAATGATGAAGTACGTATAGCAACAGGGATTCAGACCAGGCTGTGTTGAGAAAACTTTTTCTGAAAAGATGTTTTCTACTCTTAAAAGTTCTGACTGAAAGACTGCCTCTAATGATTTCTAATGTGAGAGTGTCCCATTCTACACATTTTTTAAATCTGAGCCTTCGTGTCCATTTTAGAGTCAAACGTGGTACCAAGATCAACTACAGATTTGCTAGGCATGATATCAGTATCACCAACCCTGACAATGTTGATAGTCTGATTAGCAACAGTACTATATCTGTCACCACAGATGAGCATCTCAGTTTTTCCGTCTTTAATTTTCATCTTATTAGAAATTAAAAATGCTGTAACCTCACCGACGCATTTCTCTAGCTTGTGGCTACTGATGTATACTTGTTGACCAGAGGTGTGGTCATCAGCGATGTAGATCTGGGTATCATCTGCATATATATGACAGTTGAGCCCATAGTTGGTGAGGATATCAGCCAGTGGGGACAAATATCTTGTGAAAGAATGGGACCCAGAACAGATCCTTGAGGGACTCCATATTTAATGGGTCTTAGGTATGTTCTATGGCAGCCAACTTTGACACATTGTTTTCTGTCCATTTGGTTTGAACTTATCCATTCCAGAGCATGACCTTTGACCCCACACCTCGATTTCAATCTATCTAGGAGTGTGTGGTGATCAGAAAGATCTAGTAGTAGTAATATTACTGACTTTATTCCATCCAAATCACGCAGGATGTCATTTTGCGTCCTTAGTAGGGCAGTCTCAGTGATGAGATATTAATTCTTTGCTGCCTTCCTCACTAGTCTACGAGCATCCACATTTGTCAAGGGCACAAACCTATCAAGCAATGCAGTGACAGGTAGAGAACAATTGGTTTCTCATGCCATCTGGTCAAGGAATAGTTGTAATTGGTATATCATCCATATCCTATTTCAGGAAAAAGTCAATGAACTTCTCTGGTGTGTTGTCCTAAACCTTGTGCATGAACATATCGATGACCCTAAAAAGTGTTAGAGCGTCAGCTTATTAGCACCAGTTCCTTTGTGGTGATCCAAAGGAAATGGTGCTCTTTTTTTTCTTAGTTTAAATATTGTAAATGGTACTATTATATAGATTTCGCATATAGTCGGATAAAGAAATGTCTTTTTGAAAAAGATCTAAATACCACTTTACTGGAGAATGCTATGCGGACCACTCACAATGCATGGTCATTACAACAGTATCATTGAGCCTAAATCCATTAGAACTAAAAAGATAAATTAGGTTGAACAGAATATACTGATATCTAAAACTTTATATTAAAATCTCTTTCACCCATCCAGTTATATATAATTATAAGGAGCAAAACATTTTTCCTGGCATCATATTGAAGATCATGCTGCTACAGGCAGACAAGGGATGTGGCACGGTAGATGATACGACATTGTCTGGAATATACGTGTTGTGATGTTGGTCTGTCATAGCAAAACGGATGGTCTTTGTGCGGCATATAGCTGTACTCGGGGGGCCTGTGATTACACTAATGAGGCTATAGACCTCCGGCTACATATAACACAAGATAAATAACATTACGGCTCTGACCTATAACATTTATATGATGAGGACACTGAGCAACATGACAACACAAAGCAGCCATCAGGGGGGGTTCATTAATTTCAAAGCAATAGTTAAAAGCCACTTCTAACCTTGCGCGCATGGTAGATAGCACTAGAGAAATCTCAGAAATCTTCAAAGATTCACTCTCAAACGCTTAGACCCAAAATGTTACAGGTGGAATAATTGCTAGGTCAGAGAACCCATAAATTGATTGAGTTCTCTTAACATTTGATAGCATTGCATGGTTGCTATGAAGATATGCTAACTCTGACGGACACCGGAGAACCACTTGCCGACAATCCAATAAGATAAAGTAGATCAAATATTCAAGGATAATCACAATACACATATCGCCAATCCACGCATCGCTTCAACATTGCATACAATCTTAATCCTCGCGACATCTCCAGCCTCACATTCTCTAGCCCAGTCCACCATACCTTGCCTTAAATATTTC
Organism: Amphiduros pacificus; assembly: GCA_949316495.1. Taxonomy (NCBI): domain Eukaryota; kingdom Metazoa; phylum Annelida; class Polychaeta; order Phyllodocida; family Hesionidae; genus Amphiduros; species Amphiduros pacificus. The sequence continues at coordinate 42,339,086 of OX439001.1, read as the reverse complement.
CTGCAGTCTTGCTTTCCATTTTTGAAGTTGATTATGTTTTATATCATTGATAAAGAAGTTGGGAAACACAAATATACAAAAATGTACATGGTATAGATTTTCATATTCTTTTTTTTTCTTCTTGAAAATAAGGTTAAAATGTTACAGATTTAGGCTCAGGGCGTTCATAAATGGCACATATAAGATGATGACCCATATATTTTTAATTCAAATGTATTAGAAGTCCATACTATTATAGAGCTACTTTAATTTCATCCGAGTTTGGAGTGGGTTTTCGATTTGTCAATAGAGGGCATGACTGCCATTGGCTTTAAAGGTTCTTCATCGTCTCTGGCAATATACTGAAGTCCAGACTCAATCTAAAATTTGTTATATTTGACCACATCATCGATCTTTACACTCAGCATCTTTTATTGAATCTTGCCCAAAATCCACTGGTTTCATTGATCCAATCCCCTCACAATCCGAAGATCATTACATCAGGGGATACTGTGTTATGATATATCAAGAGAAATTAATCAATATTTGGGTTCATAAAGCAAGAACTAAAAAGTGTAAAAGTAACATTGGGAACAGTGGGAATCGAACCCACCATCTCCTGTCCTTCACCTACATAAGCGAGTAAGACACAGATCCATTCCTCTACCAACTATGCTAAAGGACCAGGTATTTATAAGAATTGAGCACTTGTAAACCCATTTAGACCAAATTACCATATTGCAATAAAAGTATTTTTCATTTTGTATACATATTTGATACTGACGGAGTTATTTTGTTTGATATTGTTTATTGGCGTCGATTTTCATATCGATTACATGTTTTTTATTTACAATAAATCGTATTATGACTTATAACTTGTCCTCGATGTGACTTACATGTCTAAATACAAATTGAATGCACCTTGTCCATTGAAAGAATTGATTCTTAACGGCACATCTTAGGTCACTCACTGCCATTAAGGTATGTAGTAAGAGCTGTTTTAAATGTGGATGACTAATAAGTGCAAAAGCACACAAGATATGCCAAAGTGTTGAGCATCCTATATCCATGATAAAAGTCAAATATACATGGACTTTTCCAATTGTTTTTACCGAAGAATATGCTCATACATTTGTCAAATCTTATGTCAGGAAGAGCTAGATCTAAAATCTTAAACTGAATGGACTATATATATCCTGTTTGCGTTACTTAAAAAAATCTGTTTTGGATCTGTTTTAGATCACGGTGTTTGTTATTTAAAGCCACTTTTACATTTCTTTTGAAATATCATATCAGATACAAAATTACATGCTATATTTCTAAAATATAAGATTTTCCAGGACCAGATTTGTCACTGGTGTGTCAGAAACTAGAACGTGATGGTTAGATTAGCTTGTAATATGGGAGAGGACCCAAATAATGCGTGTCTCAGTACATAAAATCATCTTGCAGCACTGATGTGATTAATAAACGTGGGCTATCATGAAACAAACACTCCCATCAAAGATCACTTGGAAATAAACCTTTTGCTGGGTCTGAAAAGGTTGTGTTTCAACCACTGTATTGTGTGGGCAGGTTCCTTGCTGTCACACATTTGAATGGACCCACTTTTCACATCATTGTGCAAATTCGTTAACAATGGCGAAGAAAACCTGAGAAATAAGATATATATTTCTGACAAACTTTGTTTTCGATGTTTGAAAAAAAAAACTACAAAAAACTGTTGACGGAGATCGAGTTCTACCCGAGTCATAGTTGAAATATAATGGACAGTACTTGGTATTCCTGGAAACAGTGGATTTCAAGTGTATTTTGCCAAAGGATATGGGATTAGACAAGGACATTTTGTCTCGCAATTACAAACCACAAGATGCAGTTGCCATTCTAATGATGGAACCGTCGACAAAAGAGCTGCGAACCACAAAGGCTGCGTTTCTACTTGATTGCCATCAAGTGATAAACTGAACATTTATACAAATATTTAACAACAATCTGATGGGAATAGTGCAGATTCACTTAAAAGGCAGTGAAAATGGAACCGCAGCTATGTTGCCGTCATCAGCCCTGTTGTCGTTGGTTGTAATTTAGTAACAACCTTTTCTCTCTACTATTTGTTACCACTTATATCTACACCTGTAATAGAATATATATATATTTTTTTGGTTAGTACACATTCATCGGATTACAGATTAGAACCTATATAAAGCAAGAAAGACGGGATAATCTATACAATATAGACATCTATCATAAGAGTATTATTATCAGGTACAAATTGGGATGAAATTATATTAGCCAGGATGACTCATACCTGCTATGCGATTTTATGTATTTTGTCTCATCCACTTTTCTAAATTCTGAATGTCAAACATCCTAAATACTCTAAGCTGCGATTACACAGAGATAAAGAAAGCTTTATTTTTGTGGAAGTTATATAACAATCCAGTGAGACAATGATGAATGATTCAAGTAAATAGGATATTTCTGGTGCGATTCCAGTACAGTTGGTCTGTCACGACAAACAACTTGTATAACCAAGGACTGCCACATGATATACTTAACAATAAGGACATTGAATGAAGTATGGAATCTAAACGAAACACCTACACACTTCCTATATCTAAGAAAAATTAGACACCAAATATATCTGGTTCCTCATAAATAAGACGTACAGATTTAATCAAATGATGATAGTGGAATGTGGTAAACGATGATACAATTATTGAAAGATGTATTTAGAGTATCCATCAACAATTAAACATTAAACCTTTTTCGAACAATATATGTATACCTGAAATTCAACACATTTATATGGACTGTATTGAACTGGCAAATAAAAAGTTAAAAAGGTACTGAGGTTGACAACTTTACATTCACTTTTAAGAGGACGACAATTTGGTTGGGCTTAACTCCCCCCATCTTACCAGGACTCGCTAACATGATTGATAAAGTAATGGATCGGTTCCATACTCGGTGATGGGGTCGACTCACACTGCCCATGTTACTCTCCCTGGATAAATAGGCTGGAATGTTGAACTGATAAGGCCATTATTACTGAAATGGTCTTAAAACACCAAACATATTTTCAAATGACCCAGGAAGTATTCAAAGGTATGACAGTTTGATGGGAAAATGATTTTCTCGGGTACAGGACAATATTAATGTTTCTCTCGAACGTTATTTCCAATCATTTGCTATAACTCATTACAAGGACGAAAATGTAAGGAGGTGGTGAAACACGAATAAAGAGTTTAGTGCTTTTCAAAAAGAAGATATTATTATTAAAATTGGAATGCAGGTGTACAATTTACTTCTCGGATAATACAATAGATAATTAGTATTATTTTAACAAATATAAATATTAGATGACAACAGATATATGTCTCCTATTTACAATCCATTGTTATCAGGATGACGTAATATTTCCTGACCCTGTAGAATGTGTGGATTGAGATAATAGGGATCCTATTACAATAAAACACTTTTTTGCCGTATTTCAGTAGGGTCTAGGGGCATGTCATTGTATTCTAATAATTATCGTCCCATTGCGTAAACTATCTGTAAACAATGGAAGGAATGAATAACGAATGTTTAGTTTGGTTTTCTAGAAACTGCAGCTTATATTACAGTTGCACTGAGTGGCTTTATAGCAACCCTAAGCACCACTGACCATCTGGTAGGGCTAACAACCAATTTTGGTCTTTGTCAATAAATAAATGAAGAGTTACACTGCGTGAAAAATTAGATTTACAAGAGGCCAATATGTATATATTGTTGAAGTAAATTTGAAATTAACATGACCTTTCAGACATATTTACAAACTGTAAATTGGCAATTTACAAGACCTTTAATGTATGCATCAAAGACAGTAAAGACCGGAATTTGCAAGCCTTTACAAAATCAGAAAAGATGTTAAATTTCAAATAAACAAGACAAATACAAGATACTATATGCTTGTAAAGATGAACAAGATGCATGTGAAAAGCTTGTCAAATATGATCTTTACTTGATCTTTACAAAATCAGAAAAGATGTTAAATTTCAAATAAACAAGACAAATACAAGATACTATATGCATGTAAAGATGAGCAAGATGCATGTGAAAAGCTTGTCAAATATGATCTTTACTTGGACACAAAATATGCTTAAATGTATTATTTTGACATTTACAATATTTAGCTAAGATGCTTATATATAAAGACAGCATATTTACAAGAGAGATCTTTATTTGAAGGTTATACCTCAGGGCATTTGGATAATTGATAATAAAGGGCATTTGGATTTTTGCACTGATGGCCATTGTTAGGAAAATAACAATTAAAAAGGTCATTGAAATAAAATTGCTGAAACAATCTGTCTGAAATGAAAATAATTTATAGAAATAAGAATAACATACACATTTGAAAGACATTTCCAAAAATCGCAAAAGGTCATTGACCATTTCTGCACAAAAGTTTTCTAAAATACAGGTTCATTGTTCTTGAAAGGAAAAAAGGAGCCTTACTACAAAACATAAATATCCTGAAACTATATGTGACCTTCTCAATCAAGTCCCTTGTTAGAGCTGTATCATTACTTGTAAAAGATCAATGACCTTGCCTGAAAATAAGCAGCCCTGAAACATAATTAAAATCAAGATATTTATCCTTGGATAGGTTGTGACCTTTTCAACCAAGGCCCTTATTATAAGAGCTGTATCCATACTTGTAAAAGGTCAATGACCTTGCCTGAAAATAAGCAGCCCTGAAACATAATTAAAATCAAGATATTTATCCTTGGATAGGTTTTGACCTTTTCAACCAAGGCCCTTATTATAAGAACTGTATCCATACTTGTAAAAGGTCAATGACCTTGCCTGAAAATAAGCAGCCCTGAAACATAATTAAAATCAAGATATTTATCCTTGGATAGGTTGTGACCTTTTCAACCAAGGCCCTTATTATAAGAACTGTATCCATACTTGTAAAAGGTCAATGACCTTGCCTGAAAATAAGCAGCCCTGAAACATAATAAAAATCAAGATATTTATCCTTGGATAGGTTGTGACCTTTTCAACCAAGGCCCTTATTATAAGAGCTGTATCCATACTTGTAAAAGGTCAATGACCTTGCCTGAAAATAAGCAGCCCTGAAACATAATAAAAATCAAGATATTTATCCTTGGATAGGTTGTGACCTTTTCAACCAGGGCCCTTATTATAATAATGCACAAACAGCAAAAGTTTATTTACATAAAAAAGGTCAATGCCCTAACATGGGAATAATCAATAGTGAAACAGGACAAGGCACATCATATTATTGAATTGTGTGTCATCTTTTCAATCAATGACCTTTTTCAGTAGTTGGTATCATTGAATTTTATAAGACCTTATCAATCAAGGTCTTTGTTAGTGCAAAGAATAGTGATAGGTCATTGACCTTTCATGTAAAAAAAAATAAAATAAAAAAGGTGAAACAAAATGACAGTTTATAAGATATTGAATAATTTGTGACTCGATTAAGGCCCTTGATAGAACAGTGCACAAAACAGAAAAAGGTCATTGACCTTGCATCAAAACAAGCAGTCCTGGAAGAAAACAAAATGCAATGTATATCAATCCTTGATATATGTGAACCTTTTAATCTGAGTCCTTGTATGAACATTGCATAAACTGTTGGAAGGTCATTGACCTTTATTTGAAACCAGCAATCCTGAAACAAAACAAACTGTACATCAAAGTATGTTTCTTGTCAATGACCTTGCACCAAAATAAGTAGATATGAAACAAAACAAAAGGAAAGGTTGTGTAATGTATGGTTGTCATTGAATAATATGTAACCATTCAAATCAAGGTCCTTGTGAGAGCAGTATGTGGACTTGTCATTGACCCTGTCTGAAAACTAGCACCTCTGAAACAAAACAAAAGACAATGTATGTTATATATTATATTTGACCTTGATGGTTTGATCTTTTCAATCATCTCCCTTGTCAAAACAATGCATAAACTCGTAAAAGCTCATTAACCTTGCCTGGAGATATGCAGTCCTGAAACAGAGTAAAATCAAATTATATTGTTACAGTAAAAAGTATATCCTTAGAGGTAGTGTTTCTGGAGGAAACTGCCCTGCAAAACAATATTTCCTTTTTCTACCGCCTAAATTCATACTGTTAAATGAACTATGATATGTAAATGGCATGTGGAGGTTTCAGCCTGTCACTGCTCCTGTATGGAAATGGACATTCAATGTGTTACAAGTGTGTTGAAATAATGTTTAGTGAGGCACACAAGTATCCTAGTCCTGCCCGATCATCTGCTGTGTGAGTGTTTTCTGCCAAATGGTAACTTTCCAGGAAGTTAGACAAGATTTATTAGTCACCATTGATGTAATGAGGGGGCGAATGAATGCCCCTTGTCCCAGATGAAAGAAGATGAATTATATGACCGGATGACCCAGACTGATTAACCCCAAAACATCTGGACATTTGCAAAAGTGGGAAAAAAGGGAAAACTATTCACAAGGATAATGTGTTCATGTCTCACATGCTGTCTGCAGTGTAAAACCAAACACCAACTGAATTTCTATCATTATCTAATTTATAACTCAGCAAATAAAAATGTCAACCAGAATTTGTCAAGAATTGTCAAGAAATGGATCTCTTCCCCAATGTAACTTACAAACCAACATTGGCTGATATCTTGGCATATTTTCACTCTGAAAAGTCCTAACAGTATCTAAACAATCTCAGGATCATGGAAATATAGATATCTAAGAGATCTGAATGTTAAATAGTACCATAAAGGTGTAAAAAATGGCAGGCGCGAGTTTAATGTTTTATACATTTCTTGTCACTTCCCATGCAAGATTTGCTAATATCTTGGCTTGTAATGAACATATTTTCACTCTGAAAAGTCCTAACAGTATCTAAACAACCTCAGGATCATGGAAATATAGATATCTAAGAGATCTGTATGGTAAATAGTACCATAAAGGTGTAAAAAACGGCAGGCGCAATTTTAATGTTTTATACCATTCTTGTCACTTCCCATCCAAGATTTGCTAATATCTTGGCTCGTAGTGAACATATTGACACTCTGAAAAGTCCTAACAGTATCTAAACAACCTCAGGATCATGGAAATAGAAATATCTAAGAGATCTGAATGTTAAATAGTACCATTAAGGTGTAAAAAATGGCAGGCGCGAGTTTAATGTTTTATACATTTCTTGTCACTTCCCATGCAAGATTTGCTAATATCTTGGCTTGTAATGAACATATTTTCACTCTGAAAAGTCCTAACAGTATCTAAACAACCTCAGGATCATGGAAATATAGATATCTAAGAGATTTGTATGGTAAATAGTACCATAAAGGTGTAAAAAACGGCAGGCGCAATTTTAATGTTTTATACCATTCTTGTCACTTCCCATCCAAGATTTGCTAATATCTTGGCTTGTAGTGAACATATTGACACTCTGAAAAGACCAAACAGTATCTAAACAACCTCAGGATCATGGAAATAAAGATATCTAAGACATCTGAATGTTGAATAGTACCATAAAGGTGTAAAAAACGGCAGGCGCGATTTTAATGTTTTATACCTTTCTTGTCACTTCCCATGCACGATTTGCTAATATCTTGGCTTTTAGTGAACATATTTTCACTCTGAAAAGTCCTAACAGTATCTAAACAACCTCAGGATCATGGAAATATAGATAAATTAGAGATCTGAATGTTAAATAGTACCATAAAGGTGTAAAAAACGGCAGGCGCGATTTTAATGTCTTATACATTTCTTCTCACTTCCCATGCAAGATTTGCTAATATCTTGGCTTGTAGTGAACATATTTTCACTCTGAAAAGTCCTAACAGTATCTAAACAACCTCAAGATCATGGAAATAGAAATATCTAAGAGATCTGAAAATTGAATAGTACCATTAAGGTGTAAAAAACGGCAGGTGCGATTTTAATGTTTTATACATTTCTTTTCACTTCCCATCCAAGATTTGCTAATATCTTGGCTTGTAGAGAACATATTTTCACCCTGAAAAGACCAAACAGTATCTAAACAACCTCAGGATCATGGATATAGAGATATCTAAGAGATCTGTATGGTAAATAGTACCATAAAGGTGTAAAAAACGGCAGGCGCGATTTTAATGTTTTATATCTTTCTTGTCATTTCAAATCCAAGATTTGCTAATATCTTGGCTTGTAGTGAATATATTTACACTCTGAAAAGTCCTAACAGTATCTAAACAACCTCAGGATCATGGAAATATAGATATCTAAGAGATCTGAGTGTTAAATAGTACCATAAAGGTGTAAAAAAACGGCAGGCGCGATTTTAATGTTTTATACATTTCTTGTCACTTCCCATGCAAGATTTGCTAATATCTTGGCTTGTAGTGAACATATTTTCACTCTGAAAAGACCAAACAGTATCTAGACAACCTCATGAACATGGATTTAGAGATATCTAAGAGATTTGAATGTTGAATAGTACCATAAAGGTGTAAAAAATGGCAGGCGCGAGTTTAATGTTTTATACATTTCTTGTCACTTCCCATGCAAGATTTGCTAATATCTTGGCTTGTAATGAACATATTTTCACTCTGAAAAGTCCTAACAGTATCTAAACAACCTCAGGATCATGGAAATATAGATATCTAAGAGATCTGAGTGTTAAATAGTACCTTAAAGATGTAAAAAACGGCAGGCGCAATTTTAATGTTTTATATCTTTCTTGTCACTTCAAATCCAAGATTTGCTGATATCTTGGCTTGTAGTAAATATATTTTCACTCTGAAAAGACCAAACAGTATCTAAACAACCTCAGGATCATGGAAATAAAGATATCTAAGACATCTGAATGTTGAATAGTACCATAAAGGTGTAAAAAACGGCAGGCGCGATTTTAATGTTTTATACCTTTCTTGTCACTTCCCATGCAAGATTTGCTAATATCTTGGCTTTTAGTGAACATATTTTCACTCTGAAAAGTCCTAACAGTATCTAGACAACCTCATGAACATGGATTAAGAGATATCTAAGAGATTTGAGTGTTGAATAGTACCATAAAGGTGTAAAAAACGGCAGGCGCGATTTTAATGTTTTATACCTTTCTTGTCACTTCCCATGCAAGATTTGCTAATATCTTGGCTTGTAGTGAACATATTTTCGCTCTGAAAAGTCCGAACAGTATCTAAACAACCTCAGGATCAGGGAAATATAGATATCTAAGATATCTGATGTTGAATAGTACCATCAAGGTGTAAAAAACGGCAGGCGCAATTTTAATGTTTTATACCATTCTTGTCACTTCCCATCCAGGATTTGCTAATATCTTGGCTTGTAGTGAACATATTTTCACTTTGAAAAGCCCTAAAAGTATCTAAACAATGTCAGGATCATGGTAATATAGATATCTAAGAGATCTGAATGTTGAATAGTACCATAAAAGTATAAAAAACGGCAGGTGCAATTTACAGAATCTTTTGACATTTTATATCCTCTCTTGTCACTTACAATCCAAGATTTGCTTATATCTTAATTTGCAGTGAACATATTTTCACTCTGAAAAGTCCTAACAGTATCTGGACAACCCCAAGATCATGGATATAGAGATATCTAAGAGATCTGTATGGTAAATAGTACCATTAAGGTGTAAAAAACGGCAGGCGCGATTTTAATGTTTTATATCTTTCTTGTCACTTCAAATCCAAGATTTGCTAATATCTTGGCTTGTAGTGAACATATTTTCACTCTGAAAAGACCAAACAGTATCTAAACAACCTCAGGATCATGGAAATAGAGATATTGAAGAGATCTGAATGTTGAATAGTACTATAAAGATGTAAAAACGGCAGGCGCGATTTTAATGTTTTATACCTTTCTTGTCACTTCCCATGCAAGATTTGCTAATATCTTGGCTTTTAGTGAACATATTTTCACTCTGAAAAGTCCTAACAGTATCTAAACAACCTCAGGATCATGGAAATATAGATATCTAAGAGATCTAAATATTGAATAGTACCATAAAGGTGTAAAAAACGGCAGGCGCAATTTTAATGTTTTATTCATTTCTTGTCACTTCCCATCCAAGATTTGCTAATATTTTGGCTTGTAATGAACATATTTTCACTCTGAAAAGTCCTAACAGTATCTAAACAACCTCAGGATCATGGAAATAGAGATATCTAAGAGATCTGTATGATAAATAGTACCATAAAGGTGTAAAAAACGGCAGGCGCAATTTTAATGTTTTATACCATTCTTGTCACTTCCCATCCAAGATTTGCTAATATCTTGGCTTGTAGTGAGCATATTTTCACTTTGAAAGGCCCTAACAGTATCTAAACAATGTCAGGATCATGGTAATATAGATATCTAAGAGATCTGAATGTTGACTAGTTCCATAAAAGTATAAAAAATGGCAGGCGCGATTTACACAATTTTTTGACATTTTATACCCTCTCATGTCACTTACAATCCAAGATTTGCTTATATCTTAGTTTGCAGTGAACATATTTTCACTCTGAAAAGTCCTAACAGTATCTAAACAACCTCAGCATCATGGAAATATAGATATCTAAGAGATCTGAATGTTGAATAGTACCATAAAGGTGTAAAAAACGGCAGGCGCGATTTAAATGTTTTATACATTTCTTGTCACTTCCCATCCAAGATTTGCTAATATCTTGGCTTGTAGTGAACATATTTTCACTCTGAAAAGTCCTAACAGTATCTTAACAACCTGGGGAACATGCAAATAGAGATATCTTGTCACTTACAATGCAATATATCATATCCTGATGTAGTAATTTATCAATTTTTAAGTCCTCAAATAAAGTCCTCAAATGCACATTTTCCAATGTTGTATGCATATGTGCATATATGCAATTCCAAGAGCTACTAATCATAGAAGTAATTTTACATATTTGTTTGTCCTTTCATGTGAAGCTCTTTATGTAACATGTATAAAAAAAATCCCTATTCTCATTTACATATACGAATATATGATCAAAATGTCCAAGTTGAAAAATACAATTAACCATAATATTGATTAAAGGTGATATGAATATATACTGATATTAACAACATAAATACAATATTGTAAAGACATTCAACAATCTTTACAACATTGTTTATGAACTGATACGTGCAATTTGATATATTTGGTAAAATACAACATATTTAAGCATTGTAAATAAGTAAATGGTATTTACAAAATTGTTTATTAGCTGAAAGATCTTCATTGGTCTTTACAATGGAAAAACAATACATGTTTATTTTTGTAAATCTTATTTTTCGGGCAGTGTTATCTGTATGTGTGCTGTAGTGGGGTATATCCATCAGTAAATCTTATAAAACGATGTGCGTATGTTATATTCTGACAAGATTGACAAGTCAGAGTCATGTCTTTGCGCAAACAACATGAACAACCATAGCCTTCGCGCACTGAACTCTCTTCAATGCCAAAAGATGAAAATTAATATATTGCATTCGGCACGTTGCGCGTTTGATAAATGGCGCGTTCAACACAGAGTGACTTGTATCCATGTGACGTCACACAAGGACAGTGTGTGAAAGGCATCAGTGGCAGGTCCAGGGTTTTACATTTGTTAAAATGGGGTACACTACAGTCTCTTTTCTGTACAAGTATTTATTATTTTTTTGGCATATTCGTGTTCACAAATATCATACAAAGTCCTATAAGAAGAAGAAATGCCAAATGATATAAATTGTGAAATTTGTAAATTGAGCACCCCCTTCAATATCCATTTCTGGACATGCCAATATACCAAAGCTGATTCCCGCCAAATTCAGTGAAGTGTCATTTTTAAAACTTTTAAATGGTTGGGTTTTAAGATTTAAATCCAAGTTTGATGTTATGTCGTATGTACATGCAAACATTCCTATTCAAACTTTTTGACCTCAAAAGCCCTCGAAAGATACGAGGTGTCAGACATTTCTCTAACTGACACAACGCGCATTACGCGCCGAATGCAACAAGCCGCCAAGAACTGACTGAGCAGCGCCAAATTGTCTACTTTTGTAACAAGCTGGAACTCACGCATGTGCACATTGTGACAAAATCAGGGTCAATGGGTGCAATTTTCATAACGATTTATTCAAACCATTCAAATAAACTTTTCTGTGCAAAAAAACCCAATGTTCTATAAATTTTGCGTTCACAAGACATTTCCAAAATTATCATCCAATCCTATGATTGCGCGAATCCTATGGTTGTTAGCTCTACATAAAGAAACACTCACAAGAAAAGGCTTTATAAAAGACCAACAGGTTGTCAGTATTTTCTTTGATTTGGAGAAAGCATATCATCTTACATGAAAATATGGAATAGTGATTTATATGAAATGGGGTTAAAGGGTTGTTTAGTCCTTTTTTTTAGCTCTACTGAGACTTTAGCTCGCAGAGCTTTAGGAGGGGGGAAAATGTCTGTCCGTCTGTCTGTCCGTCTGTCTGTCCGTCTGTCCGTCCGTCTGTCAACATTTCTTTAAAAATCTTCTCCTCCAAATCTACCAGTACTATATCTTTCATATTTTATATAGAGGTAGATATATAGGTGAGGATTCAGATTCCTTCAAATCTTAGTGATGTCACCATTGACCTTAGTGCAGTGACCTTGAGGTCACAAATATTGTACTGAGCATATCTCAGCAACCACTTATTAGAGGAAATTAAAACTTGGTATGCAGAAATGTCTTATGTTAAAGCTGTACCTTGTCATACAATTTTAGTCATGTGACCTTTGACCTTGACATACTGACCTTGAATTAAAAATTTGTGAACATGCCACATCACAACCATCAGAAATGAATAAAAAACACTTCATATCTGTTATATACTAACACTATGTTTAAAAATCTTCTCCTCCAAAACTACCAGTAATATTTGTTTCATATTTAATACAGAGGTAGATAGAGAGTTGAAGATTCGGATTCCTTCAAATCTTAGTGATGTCACCATGCCCCATCATAACCATTAGAAGTGAATTAAATGCACTTCATATCTGTTATATATCAACACTATTTTATACAGAGCTAGATAGAGAGTTGAAGATTTAGATTCCTTCAATTCTCAGTGATGTCACCATTGACCTTAGTGCATGCAGTGACCTCGATGTCACAAATTCTGAAAGGAGCATATCTCAGCAACCACTTATAAGAAGAATTTAAATCTTGGTATACAGAAATGTCTTAGGTCATAGCCTTGCCTTATCATACTTTCTTAGTCATGTGACCTTTGACCTTGACACATTGACCTTGAATTCAAAATTTGTGAACATGCCACATCATTACCATTAGAAGTGAATTAAATGCACTTCATATCTGTTATATACCAACACTATTTTATACAGAGCTAGATAGAGAGTTGAAGATTTAGATTCCTTCAATTCTCAGTGATGTCACCATTGACCTTAGTGCATGCAGTGACCTTGATGTCACAAATTTTGAAAGGAGCATATCTCAGCAACCACTTATAAGAAGAAATTAAATCTTGGTATACAGAAATGTCTTAGGTCATAGCCCTGCCTCGTAATACTTTCTTAGTCATGTGACCTTTGTCCTTGACACATTGACCTTGAATTCAAAATTTGTGTGCATGCAAAATCTCACAACTATTAAAAGTGGAGCAGACTTGAGCAGATGATGATTTTGACCAATCAAAATGCATGTTACATATCAAATTTGGCCCCAACTTGTTATCTTGATTCTCATTGGCTATGCTTTTCAAAATGGCAGCCTCCTTGACAACTTAGTGATAGCTATAAGATTTTTGAAAAAAATCACAAATTTTGTGCATAAATATTGCATTGGTAACAAGATAATGATTTACCAAATATTAATGAATTTCTCATCAAAACTGAATTAGGATCTTGTATGGAAAATCACAACCTGGTTGCTTGTTGCACTTTTTCTCAGTTCATGTGTTTTCATTCAAGTCAGCAGAGCTATCAACCCATGGGGTTATGTTATTCTCAAATAAATGATTCAGGGTCCGCGTTGTTCCTTAGGATAGAATACTATCTGTAACTCTATTACATAGAACCAATAGTATTGTTAATTATTGTTCATTATTTGGGTTTCAAGAAAACTGTATGCATGTACGTTTGCAAAGAGGTTTTACGGAGTTCCTGGTCTTTTCTGATGGCAAACTTGAAAACCCTTTGTCAAAGAAACCTTTTGACAAGAGACTATGTTTTATTCCACACATTCAACATGTAATAACAATGGACTTTAGAGTCATTACCTGTTTTTGCCCATACTGATTGGGGGAGGCTATTGCTCAGTTCTGTTTGTTTAATGGGGTGCTGGTTCTTTCTAAACTTGATAATAGGTGTATCAGTAGATCAGCCATTATGTATGAAAATGCTCGATCCAACCCACAATCAAGGTTTGAGACTTTAGGACATCGCCTGCAGAAAGCTTGATTTAAGAAGAGAAAGGCTTGCCTTTCAGTCTACTGCAAAATGCTGCTTATTCAAAAGATCCAGTACATAATTAACCCATATTCAATAAATATTATGTTGACCATTTTGAAAACAAACCAGACTCAAAAAGTCAATAAAGTCAATATCGTTATAAACCTTTTTCGATGTTAATCCAAATCAAATCGCCAAATTTCAATATCCAGAATCATCTTCATGTACTTATGTACCTTTGAATATCAATATATCTTTGCCATGGTCAAAGAAAGATTCCACATATCCTTCTATTTACATTGATATCCTTGGAAATTTCTTTACATGCGACAATAAAGAAACACGATATTATTGGTTCTCGAGTCATACCGTCATCGATGGAAATGAAACTGTTGTCAAAACATGAACGTCCAATAGATATGGCAATTCCATGGACAAAGTTTAAAAAACATTACTGGTTTTGTACGTGATAAAATATTTATAGAGAATAATCAATTTTAAATTGATTAAGAATAGGTCACAGTCATTTGACACACGGCTAAACTTGTTTGAATTGAATTATCGATTTTGAACTTCCAAGGACTTAATAATTTATTTTTATCCATAAATACCTCATTGACTTATTCATAAAGAACTGCAAAGCAGTAGACTGTAGTTTATGTCTTTTAAAGTATTTTTTACATCTTTTCAAGTCATAAAATCATATTTATTACGATTAATACATCTAAAATGATTTTGTTAAAATTCTGTAATGCCAAGAGTGTTTCTGTATATATGGTATTGATTCTATGTATATATGGTATTGATTCTAAGTATATATGGTATTGATTATATGTATATATGGTATTGATTATATGTATCATACATCTAATCAAAATTTAGTGTTGTTTTACTGTTTTAGGTACTGAATGACCAAAATGATCGATGTGCTGAAAAGACGCTATTCTTTCATTTATTCTTTCAGAATCCCTGGATTCTAATTCAATTGAATACAGATTTAATTAGGATAATACCATAGTTCCGCTGCCGTGTTCTATCTATAATAGTAACACTCACACATCATATTCTCAAAGCAGATTGCTATCCTCTGCCATTTCCTGTTTCACTGTTTCCTGTTTCACAGGTTGTTTCTAAAAAATCTTGAAAGGAACCATTGGCTCTTAATACAGGAAATAAAAGTCCCAAGTCGTGTCGGAATTCAAAGTAGCAAAACTGCTTAAAAGCTGTCAAAACAGCATTAGAACGATGGCAAATAGGTTTAGTAATATCCATAACATATAAATGCTCTTTGAGATGAAAATTATCTGTATAGCCTTTTTCTTAAAATATATAACTGATCTGAATTGAAAGAACGTATGTGAATTCAGATAATGATATGGACCAAGCCTAACTTTCTCAAAAGAGATTATTAATTATCGTCTTGTTATTCTTCTTTTTCAAAACATTGTGCATTAACTGATATATAAAAATGGTCCTCAGTGAGCCAAGCATTGTAACACGATTCTACAATGACATCCACCTCTGGAAACGTCTTTAATATGATGAGGTTAAGACTTAACCTATAAGGCACTCTTGGTTACTACCACCAGGTCCTTTGTAGTGATCCGAAGGTCATGTGCTCGATTCCCAACCTTGTCAGCATTTAGTTCATGATGGCAGAGCTGAGACCCGTGTTTGAAGAGTTGAGCTATTGTCCTTGTAAGTCATTGATCATTTGGATTGTGATGTCAAGGACTTGCATGCATCGCAACATGAGCATGTGACATATTCTGCAATTCAATGCTAAAACACAATTTTAATATGATTAGCAAATTTCCATTACTATTGCCGACCAATTGGGAAGATTTTCCTGGAATGAGACAGATGATCTGTAGCAGTCTCTATTGCTACTTGGAGGATTGAGATGGACCCAGCCCAGGTCTATTGCTACTTGGAGGATTGAGACGGACCCAGCCCAGGTCTATTGCTACTTGGAGGATTGAGATGGACCCAGCCCAGGTCTATTGCTACTTGGAGGATTGAGATGGATCCAGCCCAGGTCTATTGCTACTTGGGGGATTGGGACTGACCCGTCTCAGGTCTCTATTGCTACTTGGAGGATTGAGATGGACCCAGCCCAGGTCTATTGCTACTTGGAGGATTGAGACTGACCCAGCCCAGGTCTATTGCTACTTGGAGGATTGAGATGGACCCAGCCCAGGTCTATTGCTACTTGGAGGATTGAGATGGATCCAGCCCAGGTCTCTATTGCTACTTGGAGGATTGAGACTGACCCGTCTCAGGTCTCTTTTGCTACTTGGAGGATTGAGACGGACCCAGCCCAGGTCTATTGCTACTTGGAGGATTGAGACGGACCCAGCCCAGGTCTATTGCTACTTGGAGGATTGAGACTGACCCGTCTCAGGTCTCTATTGCTACTTGGAGGATTGAGATGGACCCAGCCCATGTCTCTATTGCTACTTGGAGGATTGAGATGGATCCAGCCCAGGTCTATTGCTACTTGGGGGATTGAGACTGACCCGTCTCAGGTCTCTATTGCTACTTGGAGGATTGAGATGGACCCAGCCCAGGTCTATTGCTACTTGGAGGATTGAGACTGACCAAGCCCAGGTCTATTGCTACTTGGAGGATTGAGATGGACCCAGCCCAGGTCTATTGCTACTTGGAGGATTGAGATGGATCCAGCCCAGGTCTCTATTGCTACTTGGAGGATTGAGACTGACCCGTCTCAGGTCTCTATTGCTACTTGGAGGATTGAGACGGACCCAGCCCAGGTCTATTGCTACTTGGAGGATTGAGACGGACTCAGCCCAGGTCTATTGCTACTTGGAGGATTGAGACTGACCCGTCTCAGGTCTCTATTGCTACTTGGAGGATTGAGACGGACCCAGCCCAGGTCTATTGCTACTTGGAGGATTGAGATGGATCCAGCCCAGGTCTCTATTGCTACTTGGAGGATTGAGACTGACCCGTCTCAGGTCTCTATTGCTACTTGGAGGATTGAGACGGACCCAGCCCAGGTCTATTGCTACTTGTAGGATTGAGATGGATCCAGCCCAGGTCTATTGCTACTTGGAGGATTGAGACAGGCCCAGCCCAGGTCTATTGCTACACTTGGAGGATTGAGAGAGGCCCATCCCAGGTCTATTGCTACTTGGAGGATTGAGATGGACCCAGGTCACACTCGCCTCAAAATCTTCAAACAAATGAAAACTAAAAATAAGTTCTAATTGATAATTTTCATAATTGTTGGTGTTCTCAGTCTGGATAAACCTGAAAATTGTGATTATCAAAAACCTTTGCCCAAGTATATGTTACTTCATTGATTTTGCTGCTCATAGGTCATATCAAAGGTAAGGGGCGATCCATTTGATTTTTGTGGGGTGGGGTGGGAGATTTTGGAAAAAAAAATTATTCACCCACCCCATCCCAGAAAAAAAATTTATTCATTCACCCTACCAAAGAAAAAAATTTATTCATCCACCCTACCAAAGAAAAAAAATGTATTCATCCACCTCCTTCCAGTTTTTCTATCTTCTATATGGATTGCTTGAAATGAAGGATCAGAGTCTGGGGAAGCAACAAGAAAAAAAATTTATTCACCCACCCCACACCAGAAAAAAAATTTATTGACCCACCCCACACCAGAAAAAAAAATTATTCATCCACCCTACCAAAGAAAAAAATTTTATTCATCCAGTACTGCTGTCCCACCCCACCCCACAAAAATCAAATGGATCGCCCCTAATATCAAAGTCAAACTCTTTTAGATAAGAAAAGATTGATTCGACCTCAAATAAATATACCTGTGAGATGAATGTGGTTAGTTTGAGCTTATGTAGGATGTCACAGGTTCTTGACAACCCACCCAGTTACAGATTAACAAGGACAACAGGTTAATCCTTCATGCATCAAATCCTTCAATAAACTTGTGCTCTAAACAACTACACCACGCTTTAATGCCTGAGCGCAGATTGAAAATATCCCGAGCCAAGAATTGATAAAGTATGGACCAAATATCTGTTCAATGGCAGAGCTTTTCAGATTCTTATGACAACCACTTGTGCTGCCTCATTAATAACCAATTAGATCTGCTAATACCTGAGACAATTGTCTGCTATATTTCTCATTTCGGGTCCGATGTTTCAGATGATGCCCATTACAATTGATAGCTCTGATTGAATATGTCAGCTTTTCAGAGGCCTGTGATTAGCCTAACACAACATGCCCGGTCATTATAGGCTAGTCCCGGCATTGCGATGCTGTGAGGATGTTACCATTAGCCTGACACAGGAAGAGAAATGAGGTCTGACCCTGAATTGTGGTATGCTCCTGATTACAGATATACATTGCCAATGACATGCCAAATACTAGATATCATTACAAGTCACGTGACCTCTTGTACACGTGTCACGAGAGAGAGATGTGGCGAAATCAGAGAAGCCTAAAAATAGCCTCCCCCCGACATGTCAGGCCTCAATTCTTGTGGGAGATGCAGAATCTGAAAATATATCCATTTTAATTTAAATCTTTATCCCCTGAACAACTGTCAAGTGTGAGATGATGTTTACAGACAATTAGAAGATAAAATGGAATGCCTGAGGGTCTAAGCCGTCACTGGTAATGAGAGAAGATTGACTGGGAGGATGCCACGTGAAGCTTTGTTATGTAATCGATTCACCAAGGGAAAGAAATTGGAAGACAAAGTTAATTTTGTTAAAATAACTTTCTCGTTCAAATGTCTCTAGATCTTCTTTTGTTTATTTTTTTTGTAGAAAACAAATATGAGATTTCTGTTTATAGATGTGGATGTTTTGTATGGTTGTTCAAGAAAACGATTTTCTAAAATTTCAAGCACTTTTACCAAATGAGTTTACAAAACAAATAATTTAAAATTGATCTACTCCAAGGTTGTTGCTTTCTAAGGAAGGTTTGAATGATGAGATGCTAGATCTCTCACCGAAAGGCCTATTCAATACAATTTAACCGATAACTTTTAATATGATGCCTGAAAAAACGTACCAATACACTTAAGTTATGGTTAAATGCGTCGCATTATACTGTAGCATAACATTTAATCCTTGAAATATTCTCACACCTGGAAATTCCAGAGATAATTTTCAGTTTCATAAATGACAATAAGTATTCACAGGAGTAAAGTGATACAATGTATAGCCTTGAATAGCCTTAATGTGCTGAAGTGCCGTGAAGAATTCATTCAAATTGAAAATATATATCCAATTAAAACACAAACAGTTTGTAGATGAGGACCCTGATCAGTACAATTTGTTTGACGTCATCCATAAGAAAAAAACACATGAGAAATAGAGGGGAAATATGATATTGCCTTGGAATGGGATACTTACATCAATGAGACAAATCAGTCAAATTCACACATTTTAGCGCTGAAAGGCCCTTCTTAACAATAGTACTATATGTTTTTACTTTTGGAATTCTATAAATGGGCAATGAAGCCCACCAGTAAAACGATTAAACGGGCCAATATCTTTTTAAAAGGTCAAATCAATTTCAGCAAAATGTAGATGATAAGGGAAAGATAAGTAAGAGGTCATCGTTATCTGGGCGAGAATTCAGACGAGACTTCATTGCCATAGCAGGTGTCCACTAAATGGTTTCCTAACAAAAATCTTCTGCTCAAGTGCTTATCGATCTGCTCACCCACCAACTAACCAGGAGAATGGAGGTTTATCCATAGGCGTGCCAGAAAGGTATTTTCAAAGGTTTTACCGCACCAGTACGTGTCAGATAGGCACAGAATGTCACACACTGTCTTAAACCTGCTACATGTGGATATCACTGGAAGATTATAACCATTCGATGACTCTACGCGCTTGAAGTGTTTTCTTCAGGAGATTTACAGTATCTGCTTTATTTTATTCCCTTTTCAACGCATCGTATACACACACACCCACCCACACACACACACACAAATATATATAAATACATAAATATATATATATATATATATATATATATATATATATATATATATATATATATATATATATATATATATATATATATATATATATATATATATATATATATATATATATATATATATATATATATATATATATCAAATAGGACATGTATCAAATGTTTTCTGTCTATCTGCATTACTTTGCCAATAAATTCGATCCATTTTTATCGGCGTGTGAAGTTGACATATCGTATCACAAAATAACGGGTCATATCGTGTTTACAGGGCCTCTCGGTTGGAGCACTTTCAGGAGATGCAGGAAAAAGTCATCTGTGCCTGTCAGGATTTTTCTACAGCTTTAGTTAAATTGTTTTTTTATGAAATCATTAAATTGTATTCACCCTGTCTGAATCTATTTGTGAAGGTAAGAATTGATAATATAACATAAAGGAAACCAAAATCCAACAATAAATTCATCAGATATGTGAAATCAAATGTTGCCAGAATACTCTCATTCTTCAAGATTTTAATTATAATTTTGAATGACAACTATATTAAAGCTGATACAAGATCCAGACACATGGCAAACAATTACCTGCTTTTTAAACTCATTCCTGTGTTATTCTGTAAAGTTTCTACTAAGCGATTGTTGTTGCACAAATTTAAGTAATTCACCTAAAGTTGACTTTATGAAATGGCAATATGAATTGAGGTTACAAATGTCCTTGACATCATACGGTTATAGCCATGAAAACATGCTAGTAACACAACAAATGTTGTCTGACCAAAGGATCTTCACAAAAATTGCAATCAATTCATAAGGTCAGCATGATTTAACAGCGATATGGAACCAAAGGTTCATCCTATCCAATTGAAACATTGGAGTTTCTTGGATATTGGAGCATGTTCTCAAAGATGATTAAAGGGTATCCTGTTTGCCGTGGAATGTGTACCTTCGAATGACAGTTCCAATAACACCTAAATTGAACAAAAGAATGGGCTGATGAGAATGGTTTTAAGTTTTCTTTGAAGAAGGCTGTTATTATGCACTTTGATATAAAATAAATGGACTCAGATCCTTATCTTTTATCCCCCAATTAAATATGCAAAAAAGAAATAAATGTAGAAGGTTTCAGATTTATCGTATGTTCTCGCCCAGAGTAATTGGGAAGGCGATCGGTATTTCTTTTACAATTATGCACAGCACTTGTTCATTCTAAACTTTATTATGAATGTATGGTGTGTGGATCACCTTATTCATCGTATATTATAATGCTCAATACAATATAAAATTTAGATTTAAGACTTTGCCTTGGTGCATTGAGAATATCACCTGCAGATAGCTTGGCAGTTGAGGTTAATGAGCTGCCTTTTAATTTAAGATGAAAGCTCGCTCTTCGGTGTGCTATAAAATTACTGATAATCCAATACATAATTCAAATTCAATCCAAACTATGTTGACCTTTATGAAAGTTAACAAAATACAATACTGACTTTTGGCAATCGCATAAAATAATCTTTACAATCTTCAGATATAAACCCAAATCAAATAGTTGAAATGTAATATCCAGAAACAATATATCTTTGTCAGAGTTACAAAGAAACACTATATTGTAAGATGTTTGCGTTATTTCCATATTGTTGTAAGTTAATATATCGTGTATCTAGCAGATATCAAATGTTTCCAGAATATGTTCACAAACATTATAAAGAAGCAATGATTAGCACAGCTCTAAGGCCATTCAACTTTATCATCTGGTTGACAAAAATAGCACTTGAGCTGTGTGATCCTCGTGGAAGCCTTCTCCAGAGGTTTAAACACACAGAAATATTTATAAACATAGTTTATATTACTGTAATAAATTTCCTCATGCTAATATCATATTTTGTCAATTTTGTGTGAGGAGCGAAATCTGAAGTTTACCAGAAGTAACCGTATCCAGACAGACACATTTTCTTTGAACGCATCAGTCCATTTAGGTAATCTAAGCGTCCACACGCGCCCAGGTTATTCTGCCTTTATATTAATCCATCCTCCATGCGAAGACAGCTTAAATCTCCCATCCTGCCCCGTCTTTAATCCTTTAATCTGGTGCGGCTGTGAAGGCAAGGCCCTGGTCTACCACGGTCTTTGGGCACGTGATCCGCGCCTGCCTCCTATGGGGCCAATACATGGCCGTGTATTCCATCCATTCTCTGACCAGATTTTCTTTATCATGTGACCTGGTTTATAACAAAAAGGCTTTTCGGTCCCCCTGGAGGGGGCTTTGAACATGATGATATCCCAGAACATAAGCCTTCAAAATATGCCATTGATCTGATGATTTTATAATCTATGCTATGAATAACACTAGGTCTAGGTCTCAATTACACTTTTTGTGACTGATGACACAAGACTGTGCTCAAATGTCTCCGGGATATGTAAATCACACTGAACTCATTAATGTGGAAAGAATGGGTTTCAGTGTATACTTCATTGTAGTTTATACTATGTACGTTTTCCTTATATATTTGGTTATATGATTTCAACTATCCCTGGAAGGGCCATATGTTTGACCGATTAGCAATGGGATACACACGGTTCGGCGTAAAGGGTATAATCCGTTTTGCGTACGCAAGCGAAAGCCTATCTTGTTTGTAAGTCATTTTGCCTTGTCTGACGACTAAGAGGATGAGCCGTGCGGGGAGGACGTAGGTTATTTCGTTGGTCTTGGTGTGGCCGGCAAGGAGGTGTGACCTTTCGCTCTTAGTGTGGGGTTGAGATTACTCAAACTCCTCCTAAATGCCAATTATCCCAGGCCATTATGAGCCGCTAATGCCACTCTGCCATGAACCCTCATATTTAATGGAAGAGCGAATACAGCGCCCTCAAGATGATCAACCATGTATGTTTGTATATATATATATATTTATATGTCACCCCTGACTGATATTTATATGTCACCCCTGACTGATATTCTAGCAAAATATGACCTGAATTACCACATCTATGCCGACGACACCCAGATTTACATACCTGTTGATATCAACTCACAACAAGATTATGAAATGAGCAAGCAGAAATTGGAGGAATGTGTAAAAGAAATCAGAATCTTTTTAATATCAAACAAAATGAAAATTAATGACGGTAAGACTGAGATGTTAGTTTACTATGACGGACATAGCACTACCCTGATTAAGGACAAAAATACTATCAGGGTAGGTGATTCACACAAATCGCCCTCCCCTCACATTACTGACCTGGGCATCATCTTTGATGAGAAAATGGATATGAAGGCACAAATAAAGAAAATGTGTAAAAAGGGTTATTATCATATCAGAAACCTTTCCATAAGAAAATGTCTGGATGAAAAAACTGCCAAAACCTTAACGCATGCCTTTGTAACCTCAACACTGGACTATGGAAATGGCCTACTAGCTTGCCTACCAAAAACAGGAATTAAAAAATTACAGTATCTACAAAACTCTGCAACCAGAGTAATGGGAAAGATAAGTAAATTCGATCATATTTCAGAAAAACTTAGAGAATTACACTGGCTACCGATATACGCTAGAATCAATTTCAAAATAATCCTGACGGTCTGGAAGGCATTAAATGGCAAGGCACCGTCTTACATAAAGGACCTCTTACAAGTTAAAAAAGGAGAGGGATGCCTACGATCTCACAATGGCATCTACCTCAGACCCGCCTGAGGACGATTGGTGATAGGGCATTCTCGGCAGTGGGTCCTAAACTATGGAATGACCTTCCCACTGACCTCAGAATTTGCACTTCAGTTGACCTCTTCAAGAGAAAGCTGAAAACTCATCTATTCAAAACCCATGCATGTTTTGAATGAAGCGCTATATATATATATATATATATTTATATATATATATTTATATATATATATATATATATATATATATATATACATGGGGGGCATAGTTTTTCTTGACATATTCAAATCTTGCTAAATATAACTCTTCTTGAGATATTGAATGTGTTTTAATCTACAATCTTCTTCAAAAGTTTAACAAATGTTTCAGCAATTATATGTTCACCACATTGAGTGGGTGGCACACTGTCCATCACATTTCCCCAGTGGTCCCAATGAAGCTCTTCAGCGAGATGACGCACGTCCATTGATCATATCTCATATAGTCTAGATATAACAATCGAAATAGCAGAGCACACAAGTGGCTAATACTCCTAGAACCGGGAAGTTCTTCTTTATATGCACTTCACACGCTTTCAATGGTCAGTATCTATCATCGCTTAGCTCTGTGCTTTCTGTGTCTGCAGACGATATGATATCTCTAAACTCATATCATCTAGGTTTTATAGTATCTGTTTATTTAAAGTAGGACACTACAAAACTCCTATTCTTATGGAGTCAGACCTCCGAGTGATGAATTAAATTGTACACCATATTCCCCCACTTTATCAATCAAATAACACTTTTTACATATCTTCACAGCCAACATATAAACCCCTAGATAAGAGAGGGAGAGTAATGAATGCGCAAAGAACATTGAACGTTTTTCTGCAATTAAAATGGCAAGCAGTATTGTATTTACAAAGAAATATAAGATTACGACCTTACAGGACAGATACCCAATACAATATACAGGACAGGAACGGTTGCACTTATACAAGATACAGTTCTGTGAAGTGACACAGTTGTCTCCTTTATTTAATTAAGGTTTACTACGAGTTTTATCAGTCTATTTGCCTTTTCATATAAAATATCAAACTCCAAACTTGTATATGTCTTTATATATCAGAATTTGTCCTATATTCTTCTTTTAAATTACAAGTAATTCTTTATACAGATAAAATTACTTCCATTTTCATTTAAGATTTACTTTCTTTACCGATATCAGTCTACAAGAAAGATTATCATTTCCATTTCAACCTACTCATTCAATGCATGCATAAAGGCTTTTAATTAGCATGGCTGCTTACAAGAAAAGGCTTCTTTTGAAGACAGATTCATATCTGCCATCTGTACGCAATTCAGAACCATATGCCATTTTTAATGACGAAATTTGATGGCATATCTTTTTATCAAAATGCATCGGAAGAAAATTTTGTTTTTAATAAGAACATTACAAATATATTGAGTCTTTGGTAGAACCTATCCTTGCCAGCTTCTCAGCAGAGCAACAATGTGCCTGTCGAGGCAGCACCAGATGTGTGAGGCTAATCGTAATATCCACGGTGGCAATTGCCTGAGAGATGCAAAGATCACAAGGGTAACTCATGTTGAAAGTCTAGGTACTTGGTGTAATTTTGTGACTAATGAAAATCATGAAACAACTTTTATCAAGACGCTATGAATAGGTCACAATCATTTGACACACTGTTATATTCTTACAGCGGAAGAGCAGCCAAGGTGTGTTTGATGTCAAAGCGCTTTGACTGTGATATACATTTTATTTGAATGCATCGATTTTGATCTTATAAGCATAAGCGAATATACCTGACTTTGAAGGTAAATCATTGGGATAAGGAGTCGTGGGGGGGGGGGGGGGGTTAAAAAGTTAAACAGAGGAGATCGGCGAATGCATTTGCAACTTATACGTTATCAGTAAAATCATTCATGATAGCTGTAGCCAAGCTATGAAGAGACATATGGTGGCTCGAAGAATATTGATTTTGGATGATTTTGTTACAATTATGTATTGTAATATGATACATATGATATAAAGGTTAATTCACTGCCAACGATGTTCCTTGAATTCTACATATCATTTTCCAAGAAAAACAAGCATTAAGGAATACATTTTGAAGGATAGAGAGTTGAGACGTTTTGAGAGATGAAAAAGGCAATGCCACAACAAGGGAATATCATGTGACATACTTGACACATCACACCATAGATACGCCTTATCCTAGAAAGGCCACGGCTTTATGATAAAGATCAAGTGAATTTATTGCTTCCCTAGTGTACAGGTTCTGTAAATGCAAATATAAAGAAATATGATATGATTGGATCCCAATTGGCATCGAATTAAAGGAAAAACTAAAATGCTCACAAAAAGGTTCGCAAAAGAAGAATCAGTTTTAAACTGATAAATAACAGGTCACAGTTGTTTGACACATGGCTATCTTCTTAAAAGGGAAACACTCAGAATGTATTGGCTGTCAAAGAGCTTTGACATGTTTTAATTGAATGTGTTAATTTTGATCTTATAAAAACTCAATATTATCATATTATATTATGCCATAGATAAATATCTATAACTGAAGATACCGTGAGACACAAAATGACCGCGATGGCTCATCTTCCGAGCATCAGGCCATTAGCATATTATGATGAGCTGCCGCGTGGGTACATACATGTGTCACGCAGGCCACGCACGTAGAAGAGTGAGGATCAGAAGGCCAGAGAAGAACATATCAGATGCCTAGAGATGAGAGCCCGGTTGCCACACTTGCGCCATGACCTATACTGATTCAGGCACTGTAGATATCTGTATTGGACGAATGTTGCCGATAAAACATACTATGCACTGTACATAGAGTATCTGCAGTCATCTTCGATAGGTATTGAGGTAATATAGAAACACAGCAAGCGAGTCTCCAAGTTACTGCTAAGAAGCCATGACCTGGTAGCTAGTAGATAACAATACTTCTGTGGGACTTTGTAATCAATTCTAAGAGTGGAGTTCTTCTTTACTAAATAACTTATTCATCAAAACCGATTTTAGACATATATCTAGTCAAGATTTAATGTTGCTTTTAACTGTTTTGGTCACTGAATGAGTGATGATTGATGTATTTACGGCACATTGACAAAACTAGGTTATTCAGTGCCTCAAACGGTAAAAACATCATATTTTGACCAAATAAATGAAATGTGAAATCATCGAGAATCTAACTCACCCTCTTTGATGAGATCAGCTGGACATAATGCTTGTCTAATCTTGACAATCTAACACGCCCCACTAATCTAGAATCTAACCAACCATCTCTGATATAGCTGATCATAATGTGGATCGAACCCCGATGAGGGGGTGGAGAGTTATGATGCTATGTATGTCTGATGAAATATACCAGACTTTCCATTTGCAGGAAAATGTCTCATAGAAGTCTTGTAAGGTGAATCAGGGGAGTCTGGTCAAGCTCCAAAAATAACACAGATGGTTTGTCTTTGAGCACAGAGTACACGCATTGACTGCGAGGCGAAACCTGGCAGGATAACATACAGGAACTTTGCCTTGCATAGCTTGGTCTATACCTGGCTCTGCCAGTATCGGTAACTATGTACGGACATCTGGTCCACAAATCATTAGCATGATTAACATATATCTTTGTAGTTAGTTGCCCGTCTTCTTTGTAATCAATATAACCTTACTCCACACACGTTTTATGTCTGTTTCACATGTCAGGACACAAAAGAACTAATCATTAATCATTCAGATGGTGAAACAAATATTGGAAAGAACCTTTGTTAAGAAAAAGAAACGTTGAGACTGGTATTAAAACAAATCTGGATTAATTTTCTCATTCCCTCATTGATGAATGGCCGAAATATCTCAATTTGTAGAGTATTCCTCTTGAGACCCAGGGAATTTTGGTTCAAATCCCGGTCAGGTATTATCAATATAGAAGCCCTTTGAGCATATATTGTTTGCAATCAGCGCCCCACAGTGTATTGACATCAGTCAATACGGACAGTGTACTGAAAGGATTTATACAGTATTTTGGTCACAATATGTTGCTTATCAAACTGTAAATCTTTATGTCAACGATGATACATTATCTAAGCTAAAATAAAGTGTATGATATTATGCATCAAGGCCTTTTTGCGCAGTAGCATGGTTATAATCAGCTTGAGTTGTTTTGTTGTTTTGGCAGATGGACCTTCATTTCCGGAACATTACCACTGTACTTGAGCTTTACTCCATATGTGGTCTGTCCTTCATAATGTAAAGGTGCAATTAACTTGTCAAATTGTTTAAAATCAATCATGAATGTTGATTAAGTTTTCTGCTAGATTGGAAAGTGTCAGATGATTGGGGCTATTAACTTGTTTGACTCAAATTGTTTAATAGTTTTCTCTTAGAAATAATAGTGTCAGATGATTGAGTCTGAATGAAAGTGATGATATTGCTGTTCACTCATACCCTGCTGTTTATATCTGAAACTGCTCACAGAAGTTTGTTTTGACACTTGACCTTTGTTTGAACGCGGTTAGGTGATATACATGGACACATATAACAGTAGACAATCTCATTACTTGACGATGGGCAGCGATAATTGCCAAGGCTTATCCGTACATTGGACACATTCAACCTAGCCTGTACTTTAGTCATTAATTTAGTCTGGCTGAGTTAGATCGTACCCCAGGCAAATGAACTTTAAACACTTCAGCATCCAAGCTTTTAGCAGGATCATAAGCACACATATGTATAGTTGCTGAACTATAGAACCACTGCAGAAGCTGAGTCCCCCTGGGAATGAGCCACTCATTGCGATCCCAATGTGCAGTACTGATGCTCCGCTGAACAGCACATACATAAAATCATATGTGGAGCACATGTTTCACAATATTGATCAATATATTTGGCATTTCCGAGTATGCTAGCTTGACTTATCTCGTTCGGGTCGGAACAATTTTCATAACTCAAATTGACTCCCTCGCCAGAGACATTTCCGTTTTAAGGGTTTTTTTCCAAGGAAACATACTTTATCATCTGATATCCATTATACGCATTGATAGTTTTGACTCATCATCTAAAGGGCCATCCTTTTCAAATAGTGAACGTCTGAAAGAAACATGTTTGATAAAATAGAATGTTCTCCATATACATATATTTTGGATAAATCACTCTCTGAAAAACAAAATGTTAAAAGTCATGTATAAAATCATGTAAAAATCATGTATAATAATACCAATCTTTTTGGTTTAAGGACAGCTTTTTATGGATATTTTTCATGTTATTGCTGAATTTCCTGAAATAATACAGTGGCAATTGGTCTGGTGGTGCAGACTCTTATTTGACGCCTCAACAAGCAAGGGGAAGGCACTAAGAGATAGAAAGCTGTTGGACCTTGACGTTCCTTGTTTAATGCAAGCCCCAAGTACCAAATTGCCAATACACTTTCCGAAGATCACAACACGATATGATTGTCCTAATGTTAAAAAGCAATCTGCCGGGCTCGAAATTATAGAATGGATCAATGATGTCAACACGGCATGATATATTTACATTCCGAGGATTGCTGATATCGCTTTATTCGTGCATTCCGTGCTGTTTGGCCATAAGAGGCTTATTTTAGACTCTGTAATCATCTTTGAAGTGTTATGTGCGGCCCTCGGGTAGCACTTCCGGGTAAACTCCTTTATGGATTCATTTTGGAAGATTCATGTCATGATGAGACAAAATCACTGTTTTTAACATTTTTGACAGCTTTGTTTCAATTTGGCAATGACAGCACGAGCATCAGGGAAGCCTGTGACGTGATTTAATTGCATTACATGCACCACGGAAGTTACTCCCTATTATTATCAACGCATGTAATCAAGTCATAAAATATCAAATAATCTTATCACAGGAAAACGACCATTTACTGCAAGGAGTGAAAAATAAAGGATATCTAATTTCATTAAGATATAAGGAAATGAAAGTAAATCAATAAATAATAAAAAAAATGCAAAAATACATAACTTTCAGTGCCTTTTGCTCTTCTTCGTGAGCAGATTCTTGCTTTCAAATATA
The DNA here is from genome assembly GCA_949316495.1 of Amphiduros pacificus. NCBI lineage: Eukaryota > Metazoa > Annelida > Polychaeta > Phyllodocida > Hesionidae > Amphiduros > Amphiduros pacificus. Next base: position 42,309,029 of record OX439001.1, on the reverse strand, counting down.
TTTTTCTGTCTTTAGTCTTATTTCTATCTTAAGCCTTTTTTCTATCTTGAGCCTTCTTTTTATATGTCAATTCTTAGATTTGTCCTTATCGATCTTTGATAAATAAATAATTATAAAATATCGAGATGAATAAAATATCAATTAAAGTTCATGGCAAAAGATCATTTGCGTTCAAATTATATCCACAGATACTGTCAATTAATTTGCGAAGCATAATAATACTTTGTAATATTGGACTATATGTACTCGCCAAAGTGGGTTTCTTAATCATGAACATACCGAATCTTTACTTAAGGGGGCACATTGGTTTAATCATATGCTGCTGGAATCCTGTGAGGTGCACTATCACTTTAGGCTATATATATTCCTTTTTTCCATGTTGTTTCACGATTTATAGGGTATGGTATGACCATTGTCACAGCATGTAAATGACAAAGTTCTTAAAGCACCATTCCAATTTATCATGCTTTTTCTCGAAATTCTTCTCTATTAGCGTGCCTTGCTATGCAACGATTTTTATCCACGCTGAAATCAAAGGAGCAGACATGATTCCCCTGGCGGAATCAGAGGAAGATTCAATATAAGTAATACCCGTGGGTGGGTTAATGTGATGATGGGTATTAAGGTTGATATCTGAGGCTAATGATCTGTACACGCATGCGTGCTGGAGGGCCACACTACCTGTCAGGCCGTATCTGCTTACCTTGTGGCACGCCTGCTCTGGCCTATTTTAAGATCTTTAAAGCTTTAAGTGCCTAAAGATACGAGTTCATTCTTATAAGCTTGGACTAGTACTCATAGACTTTACATTTAAAGATGTGTTTTAAGTTGCCTTTATTGAAACCCAAGAGGACAATATATTATACACAACATGCAAGAAAAGCACACACACAAACCATGCCTACTGATAGCTGCACACACACTCACACATAAATACGTATGTGGATGAATAAATACTAGTAGATAAATATGCAACGATTTTTATCCACGCTGAAATCATATATATATATATATATATATATATATATATATATATATATATATATATATATATATATATATATATATATATATATATATATATATATATATATATATATGACTTGATTGTTTTACCTGTTGACCTTCATGGCCAACCTCAGATAATCACAAAGGGCTGTTTTATTGTTTAGCTGCAGCCTGTTTATATCAAAAGACAAAGCGTACCGGATATTCTTTACTATGTTCTCATTAATCTTAAAAATAGGTTAAATTAAGGGCATTGTTTCTAGCAAGCAGCATAGGATCTCAATCAGTAAGTAAAGATGTGTGCCTATAAATAATACGTGCAAAGACCAGAAAAAGGTGCACTCATCATATATCTTGGTACAGATGCTGGGACAAAACTACCCACAGCACATAATGAAAGGCCTGGATACATCCCAGAGATCCTAACCACACAGTGTATAGCCTATAGGCCGTATGTGTGTAGGCGAGTAGGAAGACTATTCTGCCACTTTAACCATCCTCCATCATAGATATGTTCTCTCAATTGAAAAAGATACATTTATGTGAAAATCAAACGTTTTAGAGGTTTTGCTATTCATTTGACTTGTGTTGGCGTGTCTAATGCTTTTATCGGTATTTTCTTATATTACGTGAGATTGCCTATCTCTTAAACGGTTTTGATAGATTCAAAGATCGAATATTCAGGAGCTACTATCAACTTCACAGACGATTCGTTCTTTTGGTGAAATCTTTTATATTGATAGTTACACATCACAAGAATAAAATTAAGCATCCACGAAAAACATACCTTTGATATTTGCAACTACCTTAAAAGTAAAATCTGCTTGGAATTACAAGAGAGGAAAATATTAAAGAGGACCCAAAGTGCCTCAATCCACCATGAAAAACCAACCTTCTTATCAAATAAAAACACTTGTTCTGTCAACGCTGTGACCATTAAGACGGGTTAGTATATTACTATACCCTAGGATGGGACAGATATACCAATGATACCCCAAGGTGGGACAGATATACCAATAATACCCCAAGGTGGGACAAATATATCAATATTACTCTAGGGTGGGGTAGAACAGATCTACCAATATTACCCCAGGATAGGACAGATATACCAATAAACCCCAGGGTGGGACAGGTAAAACCAATATTACCCTAGGGTGGCACAGGTAAAACCAATATTACCCTAGGGTGGGACAGGTAAAACCAATATTACCCTAGGGTGGGACAGATGTACCAATAAACCCCAGGGTGGGACAGATAAAAACAATATTACCCTAGGGTGGGACAGATGTATCAATATTACGCCAGGACAATTACATCATCATTAAGGCCAGAAAATATAGTTACACCACATTTATTCAGAAAAGAACAGGAGACTTGTATGGACAGTAAACCGGGACAGAGCAATCATATCAATATCTAACCGATGACATTGATTCAAAACTTTTTGTTTCTAGTTTAACAAAATGTTATCATAATTATCAAGTCAGATAAGTCAGAAAGAGTATATCAAATTTTCGATATCATGGTCTTGATTCTTTTAGTTATTCTTATATTCAGTTTAAACGTATACGTCTTTATATCTCACAATTAGTGATTGTTTGCTGTGTCTGTTCTGCCATAACATATCATGTAATCACATAGAGCAGATATCGAAAGACTCTCCAATCTGAAATTAAGAAATTTAGAGCATCGTACATTCCCATTAATTTTCTTTGTCTCGGTGACTGCTGTCTCCATGTTGTATTCCCATATCATGCTGGTGCAATAATGGAACATGATCATGCTCTTAATTGATTGCTCTATACAGCAACTTCAATTAAATTTAATTGCAATACATAATTGTCAGACCGAATCTGCATGAATTGCTTGAATTATAATCTATATCAATTATTATCTGTGTTTAATGTGATGCCCTGGAAAACAATCTCGCTGACTGAGATATATGGTATTTCTTCACAATCCTTACTTGACTTTAGTTGTGCATTTTTTTATATTACAATATTCAATCATGTGCCAATATAATCCATCCCATTTAACAATGTAGTTGACAAATTTACATATGCCATATATCTTGTGCAAACCAACATTTTTGCAAAGATATGTCGTTAACAAACATGAATTTGCCGTCTTCGTGATATATGTTTGTCGCAAAATTCTAATCCATAGAGATACAGATATAGATAAATTTTGCTAAAAAAGGTAATTAAACTTTGACAAAAATGATTAGCTACATGCATAGAAGTTTGTAATATACATACAACAGGAGTTCTACAACTTCATTGTGAAACCAGTCAACAAAATGGCGAATGTCACTCGGCCTCTACGAACTGATGATTGGGCTACAAGTCTTGTTCAGCAGATATGTCAATAAAACTCAGTAGCTTCAAACAACGAAAAGGGATTCAGCAATTTTGGGAAATGATTATATTCATTTCAGCCTATCAGTATAACTGTCATCCCTCGGTGGGCCCCATTATTTACAAATTGATTTTCTTGGTTTAGAAATGTCTCGCGCTTGACGGTAAAATGGGATGTGTGATGGAATAGCAAGCGCCTTAGAACATTTACAAAGTAGCATCCCTCGAATTGTTTGTTAAAATAGGTACGTGTTTCTGCAATAAGACATGTTAGGGCATTTTTCACCCGACTTTCAACACTCTTGGTTTCACTGCTTTTACAGCTTGATTTACACAACCAAAGTTTACTTTCCCGCTAAACAATGAGGATTGAAAGCTCCCAGCACACCACCATTCTAGCGTATAATTCCCTAGGATCCCTCTCCAAGTCCGATGATTTATATAGTCATCCGAGAAATGTCTCAGAAAATGTGAAATGGTTTTTTCTCATCAACGATTCTCTTTAACGAGTAAATAAAGACAATATAGAAATAAAAAGATTGGAAATAATCCAAATCAGATGGCTATTGAATATGGTAAATAATATACGATTTATTGAAATCTGCATAATCAGAGATCACCTAGTACCTTTGTCTCAAGCATTAATCCAAATGGAAAAAAAATTATTTGGATTAACGCTTGAGACAAAGATATTGGATTTAAGACGCCAAGTTGTCATTCAAGAACGATTAATGTATTGAACACTTCGGAATTCATAATTACCACATTGTAGTACACTATAAATTGTTGTAGCAGTACATTTGCTGTTTATTTACAGCAAAAGTTGCTGATATTCTATACTTATACACTATATATAAATATATATATATATATATATATATATATATATATATATATATATATATATATATATATATATATATACATATATATAACTAATGCGTCATTTACAATATTTATTCAATTATATCATGACCAGACTTACTTGTAGGCCTCAGCGAATTGTCATGTCGCAGGTCATTGACATCGCAACCCACTCATAACAAGGTCAACGGGTTAATCCATCAGGCGTACGCATCAGCTCATTGGAGGAATTGAGAAGAGCAGTCCCGGCCTAACACAAATCCACAATCTCGAAACTTCGAACAATCTGAACAAACTCAGGTGCAGATATTTTGAAGTCAATGTCGTTAATGGGAGAGGAATATGTTATACATTGTTACTTTAGACATATCATTGTAATCGTATGTGGCAACATTTATGTTAAATTCGAATCTCAAATGAAAAAATACTGATGTGTATCTATTTGTTATACAGGATGGTTAACGCCCACACACATTATTGGAACATATATACGTCAAATCTGACACAAAAAGAACAACACATGGATAATGCTCATCACAACGCACTGCCTTATTTTGTTAATAAGGCAGGGCGTGATAAGTATTGAGATGAAACATATACACCTGAACAATGTCATTGGCCTGGCCAATGCAGATCAAAAGCGTGATAATATAGAGCTGAACAATGTCATTGACCTGGTCAATGTAAATTAAAACCATGAGACATAAAAAGTTGATTTGAATAAATTGTACGTGACTTTAAAGAACGACATTCGCGACTGACGTTTTTTCCCTGAAGTGAAAATTACTTTCTGAAAATTAAATCAAATATTGGCGAATAATAAGTTAAATTATTGTGTTTGAAGAGCACTCACAACTTCTTTTTGGAGGGAAAACGCAATTGTGATTGTTGTAGCCATAACACAATGGTTGAGAGTTGGTTGTAAAGTGTCTCATTACACATACTGATCATACTAAAACGTCAACCATATGATTTAATCCATTTTTCAGACTAACACTCTCGCCAGTATATGTTAGAATATGAAGGCTTATTTTGTTTTTATTCAAAGTGTAGTCATTTTTTATTCAATAGATAGGGATACACTTTGGAATGGAATGAAGTTTGCAAGTTATAGCACGATTTGATAAGCTCATAATTATCATGATAGAAAATATGACAGCTATCGCTGTAAAGAGAATATAGGCATGGAAAAGTATAAAAATGCAACATAAAACTAGACTCCATTGTTTCTGAGGTAACTTAACTTCATGTCATGCATTTACGTTGTAAACGTTTTTACTTGACTTTGCTGTTTCAATGGACGCTAAAAGAGAAATGATAATCTGAACACGTTTTGCAGCTATTTGATGTAAAATATACTTATGAAAATATAATGATTGGTTTTGAAAATAAACAAAAACTTCAAGGGTTTACTTTCAATGCAACAGTGGGAAAATTAAATAACAAAGTTTTTTGTTTTATAAAGAATATTGTTCTCTATCATAAAATGTTATTAAAAAGTGTTTAAAACAATATGGGGAGTTTATCAGTGGTAATCTGAGATATGCCTTGGCTGTGGTCACATGTTCACAGGTGCCGCACGACATGCGCCAGATTAGATGCCACAGACGTATGTAGGATATCCTATAGATTATCCTATATAATTTGAAAGACGTCTGAAGAATATCCTAAAGATGCCTATATTATATCGTAGGGAACCCCACGATATAATACAGAAACAAAATCCTATTTCCACCGTACGATGCCACCGGCAGCCCAAAGATAATCTTAAAATATGTCTACGGGACACTCACGGGGGCCTGTCGTGTACTTTAAGATGATATTTGGTGAGGAGACATTAGGGAAACGCCGGCAACTTTTATATTGCAGGTAAAAGTTCCCGATGACCCGTACAACGTCTTAAAGATGCCCACTTCTGAACTGCCGGCCAATTTTGTAAAAATAATACCCATCGGCCGGGCATCTTAAATGAAATCGGCGCCATGTGACTGGGGTATTATTCAAACTGGAAGTGCCTATCTATTTCTCTGAATGCAGAGTAATATCCGATAATTCCGAGAATACTAATGTTTTCAACAGACGCTCTATGAAGTTCTATGTCAGTGATATCATTTCCCCACCCAATGACAGGTAAAACTGAAAATGACCTATGATACTTATAAGAACTCAGGATATTTCAAAGTTAATATCAAGCAAAATTTCACGCCGATTTATATATTATGATTAATGATGAATGAAATCTATGCAATATTAAGTTGCAAGAGGGCCGTAGCCTGGAGAGGCGGCCCTGCAGTGTGATTGCTGTGAATTGCAATCATGTCTTGTTAAATTTGGTCATCGATTATTGCTATTGAAAAATGGACTATTGTTGTTGTGAGTTGGTTAACTGAAACGTTTTTTGAGACCATTCATCCCGGGTTCCCCCTACTCTTTTCGATAAGTGCTACTGGGTTCTTTAACATGCTCTGGGATAGGGTCAGATACACGGGACCACGACGTTTTACGCCCAATCCGAGCGGGCGAGCAATAACCTTGCTGGGGACAATTTAACCAGGCATTGTCAAAGGGGGACCTACCCATAGTGAGTTTAGAGGTGGTTTTATGTTGTGTTCAGATTTTGTGTGTGGGTTGCATATATGAGAAGTTATGTAGAAATTTTGATTAAAAAGTAGTGAGAATTGCATTTTACCCAGTGGGGTGTCCATAGGCAAAAGTGAACTTTTTTTGTTTACGCTTGTTTTGTTTGCTTTTGGATGACAGAATAATTCAGAAGATTCATATTATTATGTGTTCCATCTTATTATGTGTATAAATGCCTAATTATAGTTTATTTGAAATTGCTATGGGGTGGGTGGTGTGTGATTATCGGTGCAAATGGCCCGATTTGGGGCACTGAAAGCCGACTATGGGCAGGATATACACTGAATATCTCTGCAACCGCTGTTGGTCATTCTTGTGAAACCAAAGCAGGCAATCTGTGACCCAGGCCAGGCATTTTCACTATTATGGGTGCCATGTGTTAGTAATGTGTTAGGTTTATCTACCCTGGCTGTCAATGTAGGGATGTAGGGCATACATTCCATCATTGCAGCAAGTGGTAGGATCAGGTTGTTTCCGTTTTAATTAGTCAATGTGTCCTCGGGGAATCAGCCAGTCAGCCAGTGGCCATCTCTTAAGTGACCATTGATTGACCATCCGCAGTCAGTCAGTCATGCGGGGCTGCCTACTTCATGGGTTCTAGTGGGATCTTTTCCAGTTCCTATCTGGGCACAGGATACTGAGTCAGGATATAATGCAGATCCACAAAGTTTAAGGCATTATAGACCACCTCAGCTGCAGCCTGGGTGTGGTCAGCGCCATCTTCCACATCATATACTCTATCATCATATTGTCTAAGAGGCATTGTGTAAAAGCATTCTAGCAGGTAGTGCCACAGTGGTTTACTGGTGGGCCTACTGCAATGCTCGCAGGCTCTATCCATATCTCCTAACAATTCCCAAGTGCACTTGTAGCCTAGTCTAAGTCTATGCATGGTGACCTGTAGGGATCTGTGGTTCTCAGCTAGTCTGGGGAGTGGCTTGTATCTAGTGGCTATGGCATACCATCTGGCAGTTCCTGAACCGGGTACACTGTATTTGTGCCTGAGATAGTGCCTTTTCATTTGAATCAGAGACAAAAAGTCGTCTGGTCTGGCTAAGAGGGGAGGACATGGGCTGATATCTTGGATAGCTTGGAGCCTGCATTTGCAGCCTCGTCTGCCATATCATTACCCTCAAGTCCAATGTGACTGGGGATCCAGTGTAGCACAACAGCCCTACTGTCTGATTGAAACTTATACAGGGTAACATAAACTCCCGTGATGAGCTTAACATTGTCTAAGGGGTGACCTTTCTCTAGTGCTTTGAGGGATGTCTGTGAGTCTGTGATTACTAGTACTGGACCTGTCTTGTTGTGAAGGGCATCTAGGAGGGCAAATGAAATGGCAATGAGCTCAGTCTGCAGGGTTGAGCAATTGTCACTATTTCTCCATAATTCCTGTCTACCTTCCTTACAATAACCAGAGTGGATGTATTACAAACACACGATTTATATATTACAAACACACACACACACACAAACACAAACACATACACGCGCATTGGCTTTCATCTCAAAATAATTCCGTAACGGAATAACGGTCCAGTCTAATGGTAAAATTTATTTTTGATAGATAAAAAGACAAATTAAAAAAAGATATATGTAAAGCGCTTCTACCAAAGTATAAACTTCATGTTATAGGATTTTACGTCATTTGTACGCGATTGATGTTGATCATGGTCATTAGATTAGATTAGAGTATATTTTTTATATATGAAAGAGATAATTGTCCACTCTAAAAAATATACTTTTATCATTGCTTTGGTATGAATGATCTATGTTATATGCTAGTGCTATTTCATGTTCTGGAAGCAGCATTGTCGCCATAATAATGTGGTTATTATAAATGGCGTGGTAATATCATTCTTGTTGGACACTGGGCAAACGGTCAATAACTCTAAGCCGCCCTAAGCCATGCATGCTGGGCATGTGCTTCCTTTCATGTTAGATTTGTTCCCATCCCTTTCCTAGATATTTGTCGGAATACTGGTGAGCTGCATTATTTAGTTTTTTTTCATTTCCCGGGAAATTACTGTCAATTTGATGGCTATTGATACACTGAAAAACTGTTTTCTGTTGGTTCAAAAGCACATGTGTTTATACTGCAGCGCTTAAATGCTCATTCTATGAAATCAGGTAAAATCAGAACATTTTATGACTCGTGCTTTGTTTATTCTAATGTTATGTACGATATCACAGTGATAGTTATGTATTGAATAGATTAGTACTTTACATCTGGAACCAGCAGTGAATGATTTAACTGTAATATGTTTCTCAACTCATTCAAGTGTGGAAACATCAAATTGAAATACTAACTTTGTTGCTAGTTTAATCAGCTTAAGTTAATATGTAAGCAGAGGAAAATGAGTTGGGTGTTTTTTAACCTTGTTGGAATCACAATTGTGCGCTGTTATTCATATGTAGCTCAACAATTATTATGTAAACATTCATCCATAAAGGCATGTTTCTGCCCCTTCCAAACACTTTATGCTATAAGTGTAGGTCTCGTCATGAAATAAAATAATGTTTAAAGTGACGTAAAACCTTATAAAACTCAAACCAAGCTATAGCGGTGTTTCCATTGCAAGATACTACATTCTCCCTCTCAAGGATTCACTATTTGGGATAATAAGACTTCATTAATCGCTTATCATAACATTATTCATAAAAAAAAACAAATATAACCCTTAGAAAATTACAGTCGTTACAATGTGACGAGGAAAAAAAGTTAACATTCAATAAGCGGATATCTTTTGAAATGAACATGGCAGAAACCTCGAAATATAGAAACATCTGAAATGAGAAAGTAGATTATAGAACACCACGATGATCAGAAACTAGTTCTCAAAACAGAAACAAAAATTCTCCATGTCACACAAATCTACCCTTTATGATTACAAGTCGCCACACTGATAATAGCAAAAGTGACAAGTGAATTTCTTGACCAATGTAATATTGAATTACAGAGATTATCGGTTATCTAACCACTAAAAGAATCGAAAATCTCTGTAATACAGAGTAACAAGTATGTCAACAGTGAATTGGTTTTTATACATCCGCTGTGATTAGTGCTGTTGACCAAAGGGTAATCAAATGACCTTCCGAATCTCTCTACACAGACAACAATAATTCTTAATCATGTTTCGCAAACATAAACATACCTTTTAAACAAATGAAAAAATATCACTAAACTTTCGAGTATAATGAACATCTCTCATTACACTTCAAGGTCGAACAAAGCTAGGAACAGTAATGAGCTCTCACAGAACTAGATATTCCTGTTGGGGATTCTTTGGAAAAGCCTCAGATTAAAAATAAAACACATTTAGATATCCCACATACAGAATGCAAAAAAACATATATATATTTATACAATTTCATAATTTAAAACCTACATCAGGAAAAAGTTACAATCCATGCCACAAAATATGTTGTGAACAGCAGTATTAAAACGTATTTGTATTTTACGCAGTCACATGACACATTGTCATTTGTTAAAAGGTGAAGATCTGACTGAATGTCTCCTGTCAAATCCACATGCTCGACTGTGTTAAATTTGATAATATTAGAGATGAATATTTTGAGGTCAATAGCATGACACATCTATTTGACACAGTTGATGCCTCTTTGATTACATCTTTTCATTATCATCCTTTTCTCCATTAATATACATATCATTCATTTTAATCGTCTACTTTAAATAGGCAAAGAATTGGAATGAAATGTTTGTTAGAAACCATGGACAACATTTAAACACGAATGGACAATTGAGCTAATGAAGAAATAATACATAATGAAAGTTAAGTTCCTTCAGCATAAATCCCGACGAGAGAATAGGATCTTTATATTATCATATTACCATCTATATTTATATATTAATGTATAAATACTAGTATTCTGCCATTGGTATTGACAGTAACAAAATATTCTGCTTATATAGTGGTCAGCATGTATGAAAAGCGAAAACTCGAATATCACATATATGAACATATCTTACAAGATATTGTATTTCAAAGTCAAGTGAATAAACAAGAATATCAATGTCTAGACAACAAAATCAACAAAACTAAAAATATATTTTTCAACTAAAACTATTTTCAAAGGAAGTCTGCAACAATTTTGCATGTCCACAAACTCAATTTTGCAAGTTTTTACTTGATTCACGAGAGACAGGACGTGTACTTCCCTTAAGAGAAATCTAGCACATTCTCAACCAGTATTGAGCATTTGGCCATCTTGATTTCTGTTATCAATGAACTCATTGAGTACATATCAACACACTAGCTCTCTATGAAACTAACATCCTAATGGACTACTTTCCATCTGACTTCTCAAGAAAAAAACATGCACCACTCCAATAAAACCCCAGTCATATTTGCACCGGGCGTTGGCCGAGAAGTAGAAGTTCATCAGTAGTATTCAGAGATATGCAGAAGCAGTGGTCACATTATACACATGTCAGATTAGATCCAGATGTCTGTAGGATATCCCAAAGACGTCTGTCTCATTTGAAAGACGTCTGAAGGATATTCTAAAGACGTCTGTCTCATTTGAAAGACGTCTGAAGGACATCCTAGAGACGACTATATTATATCATAGGGAGCCCCTAGTATAATCTGACGATGGCCTGTGCACACGTGAAATAAAAAAAATCCTATTTTCACTGTACGATACCACCGGCAGCCCTAAGATAATCTTCAGATATGTCTGCGGGACACCCATGGGAGCCTACCATGTACTTTAAGATGATATTTGGTGATAATGGACATCAGGGGAATGCCAGCAACTTTTATGTTGCAGCAAAAAGTTTCCGATGTACAACATCTTTAAACTGTCCAATTATGGCTGATGATCTCGGCTGATGATATATATATATATATATATATATATATATATATATATATATATATATATATATATATATATATATATATATATATATATATATATATATATATATATATATATATATATATATATATATATATATATATATATATATATATATATATATATATATATATATATATATATATATATATATATATATATATATATATATATATATAAAATATATATATATATAAAATATATATATATATATATATTCAAATATACACTTTGGATATATCAAATGATGAAATGTTCATTGTGTTTAATGGTACAATATATATATATATATATATATATATATATATATATATATATATATATATATATATATATATATATATATATATATATATATATATATATATATATATATATATATATATATATATATATATAGACACTATTGATTTTCAGCATTCCCTATATTGGATCACAGGCTTTTTGGCTTTTTGGCAGATTTGGGCAGAAATATTGCTTGAGATAAGGCTAGGTTAAGATTCAGATTTTCAGATTCCCTATAATCTGAACTTCTGGCCGATTATCATTCAGGCATCTTTACTGAAATTGACACAAATGTGACTGGCTTATAACTGACTTTCTTTGGCTTATTACATTTTTCTTTTCGATGAGTTCAAGTTAAATATATAAAATGTGTCTGGACATTATATGACACACCTCATATACAATATAGAAAATTACATGCTAAACGTATATACCTACAGAGAATAAACTTGAAAATGGTTAAATTTAAATGAGATGAGTCAAAGATATCTGTTTCTTTTGATCTTTTTGCACTACTATTGACATCATCTCAGACAAACGTATTTTCAGAATATTATAGTCTATAAATTTAACTTGTGAAATTACAGAATATCCTTTTATAAAATGTGTGAAGTTCAAATCATACTATTCAACGTGGCTCAGTGGGTAAGACATATGTCTCCCAATCTAAGGTTTCTGGGGTTCAAGTCCTGGTGGGAACAAGTATTTTTTTTCATCATTTTGAAGTTTTATTTTAGCAATATGAACATTGGAACATACAGAAGTGAGAAATGTGTTTTTTGGTAGAAATTATACAAAAACCAAAGTTGAAATCTTTTATATTGAGATCTTTTTTGAGCCAATTGAAAGTCAGAAAATATAAAATGTGTTTCCTATTTATTTTTTTGGGTGTTTTTTTGTTTTGTTTTTTTTTTCGCGAATGAGGAAAATACAAAACAACAAAATGAAATGTCTTTATACAGAAAACAAAGATGGCATCAACATATTTGGGTTTATTTTGGGCAATGACACATGAGCAAAGAAACTCAAATGAGCTAATTTTAATTTTAATACAATGCTGTGAGACCCAAAGTTTAAACAAAGCTGCCATGGGATGATACGTAGCTCTGTGGTTCAGATGTCTGTTTTCAATGGTATAGGTCCAGGGTCGAATCCTGGTTGGGAAAAGTATTATGTTCATGCTGAAGGTGAAATCTTCATATTGGAGTTCTAATTGAACAATTTGCACGTCAAAAGAATTTAATCATTATTATTATATCTTTTTGCAAACATAGAAGATATGAATAATAATGATTTTATACAGTAAACAAATATGAAATCCTCATATTTGAGCAATATGCACGTCAGAACATGTGGAATTAAATATGTGTTTTGCCAACATTGGAAATATAAAGGTTTTTATAGAAAACAAACATGAAATCTTCTATTCTGATTTTAGACATGATTACAAAGAAACTATAATATGGATCCGATTTCAAGATTTTATCATAGATTTTAAATGTCAAGTAAGTTGATCATGATGCCAACCTTGAGCATCCATGAATATATCCAGAGCAATGCAGTACCTTGGAGTAATTATAGTTACTCCAAGGCAGTACTAATCTCAGCAAGCAAGCATTCTCAGCATGATGCCAAAATTTTAATTTCTACCACTGGTACCCTGACCTGAGACTTTCCTCTTTTTGTCAGGTATTTTGGTTTACGGGAAAAACATGTGAGTGATAGAAACAGAAATCCATTTAAAATACCATGACACCATGAAACTGATGTGAACAATATATTTTGTTTTGAATGACAACTAATTTGTATCATACGTGTGCACAAGTTCCAAATAGCAGTTTATTTGTATACATTGAAGGCCTCCTGTGGTTCCCTAATATGTTGATATAACCAGTGTTGTTTATTCCCTTAACATTGGGATGAGTTCATGTAAACTCTCTCAGGGTTAATAAGTAATAGTCATCAATGCCAGCACATCTTTCAATCTTTATAAAAGTATAAATTGGGAAAAGTTTTTTTAAACAAATTGAATTGATAGTGAACATGTTTATTTTTACTGTTTCAATGTCTCTCGTCTTCATCCCGAGGAATAATATGTGTTAAAAAAAATATTCAAAATGTTGTTCTGTTATAGAATATGTATTGGCGTAAAACTTGTTAATAATAATTATCTTAATTCGAATTGCTTCTGACTTGATTGTTTTCCTTCTATATTCATTTCTTCAGATGCATATGAGAGTATTGATTTGTATTTGCTTAATTATTTGCTTTCTGGAACATGGAGTGAATTGCGATTGCCTTTGATGGTATTTTGTAATCAATGACAAAAGATCTTTTTTTTAAATCATCTTTGCTTGCGTGAATGTTTTGATGTGTTATTCTAATATTGATATAAGAGGTGATCAAATGAAACAGAAGGAAAAACTTTCAAATGAATAAGATCTTGAATATCCTGTCTTGTCAACGTGGCAATGTGTGTGTGTGTGTGTGTGTGTGTGTGTGTGTGTGTGTGTGTGTGTGTGTGTGTGTGTGTGTGTGTGTGTGTGTGTGTGTGTGTGTGTGTATGTGAAATGATATAATTCATGAAAATATCAGCCGTGTGCTCTTCAAGCAACCTATTAGGATTAGATCATAAACCCGGCTTGGATAGAATCACAAAGAGAACGTTAGTCAATAACAACACAAGGCGGCTTATCATTGGTCCTTTATCACTGCAGAACTGGACATTTTCTTCTCAGAAGACCTGTACATAATCGCGTTTTGTAGGATTTGCAGCCTATATTTAAGCTGAGTCAGCCTGGGTAGAAGATATTCCTTTTATTCTCGTAATCAGGGATTGGAACTTTAGCATAGTTTTTGTATGGCTTTTTGTATTCGGCACGTTGATGCGCGTTGATGCGCGTTGTGTCAGTCAGAGAAATGTCTGACACCTCGATTTTATTTTGTTCATCCAATGCATATTATGAACAAAAATGTTAGCATTTCCATATTTTAAAACATTCCACTTTGTTTTTAGCCAAAAAAAAATGTTACTTACAAAATGTGAATTGTGACGCTTCACTGGCGGGAAAAGCTTCATTGGCGGGAATTTCAGGGCGGGAAAAGGCGCATGAATAGGAGAGGGCGAGCTGACGTCATTTCCGGTTGACAACGCGGTGACCACGTTGGATACGTTGAAAACAAATCAGTGCACACATACACCAGCATATGAAATCTTTAAAACTATAATTAACATCTTCTTATATTCGCAATTACGGCAGTCATTTTCGGGGCCAAAACGAAGTAAAATCTACAGAGTACATATGTAACTGTCTTCCTCTTGTTCTCACGATTTTAGACATATATAAATCATTTCTGTAAGTGTATTATTAGCCGAGATATTAATATAAAATCTTTAGAACCATCATTGACATCTTATATTGTTCACAATTACGGCAGTCATTTTCGGGGCCAAAACAAAGTAAACTTGAATCTACAGAGTACATATGTAACTGTCTTCCTCTTGTTCTCACAATTTCAGACATATAAAAATCATATTCATAACCAAAACATAGAAAAATATTTTTTATATTTCATATTCATATCTCGGCTCATAATTTATGTACAGAATCGATTTTTATATGTCTGAAATCGTGAGAACAAGAGAAAGACAGTTATGTTTGTATTTTGTAGATTTTACTATGTTTTTGGCCCGAAAATGACTGCCGTAATTGTGAACATAAAGAAGTTAATGGTAGTTTTAGATATTTCGTATTCATATCTCGGCTCATAATATATGTAGACCACAGACTGACTTCAGAATTGATTTATTTATGTCTAAAATCGTGAGATTAAGAAGAAGACAGTGGTGTATGTTTCAGGTAGATTTTACTTTGTTTTGGCCCCGAAAATGATTGCCGTAATTGCACATGATATAACAATATGTCAATTATAGTTTTGAAGAATTATTTTTTCAAACGTAGAAAGTAAAAAGAATGATGACTTTATACAGAAAACAAAGATGAAATCTTCATATTGGGCTTTATTGAACCGTTTTTTTTTCACACAAAGAATATATATAAAAGATAATGACTTTAAAGATGAAATCTTCAGATTTGGGTTCAATTTGACTGCACTATTTCAATGGCTGACAGGGATTTGTTTTCAACGGCAATTGGGGTTGCCAGGGTGTGAAAGCCCCGCCCCGTATGTGTGAAAGTGCCCGTATGACTGCCCCCTCCTATAAAAAAATGCAACCTGCTCACCACCTCATTCACATCTGAGTGAGACCAAATAAAATAGTGCATTCCTTGTGTGACGTCACAATCAAACAGGCCACGCGCCAAGAACGCGCCAAGTCCCAAACGCGCAACGTGCCGAATACAATAAGCCTTTTTGTATTGACGACTGTCTATAAAGGTTTTATATGTTCTTTGGGATTTCGGTCTCGGTAAATAGAATGCTTCACTCAGTGGACATCCCTCTCTTACCTTATCTTACCCTCTTAGGACTGTAACACAAACAGCTAAAGCAGTGCATACACAATAGAGATAAACTCAAACATAGTTCTTGCAAAACTCAAATTTACATATTCTTTGTACAAAATAATAAAGTGGTGTTTTTTTAATTTCGGTAGGTTTTCCATATGGATAACTATATGCCAGCAAAGAAAAATACCTATTAATTACATATTTACTTGGTTGTGATTTGGTAATGTCCAAATTTACGTCAAATTTATATTGTTAATATATGACTTTGTTTTGTAATATAATGACACGAATTAATCACGTAAATATACTGCGGGTTAAATACGCAATTTTCTCACATATTTTTCAAGAGTAGTAACGACGTAGAACTGTTTTAGGGCGTCTGAAAAATACTGTTCAACAATGTAATATAATATTATATAAATTGTGTAAAATCTACGTTTTAATTTAATGATTCTGATGTTGTTTTCATATCAAATCAATCATATAGATTTTTTAAGGACAACAAAGTAAAACCGCATAAATTATTAATTTATTGTTAAAAATATTATATTTGAGGTGTATATAAACCTGAAATAGTTTTGGAGTTTTTGAATATGAAAATAGAAGGAACTCCACATGTTAACACATGGTGATATCTGCAAAGCCTGCTGCAAGAATCCAATATTCCTAACTTTGTAACTTCCAACCATAAAACATCAAGTAAAGCATATTTAATGAATATGTTGCAAAACATGCAGAACGTATACTAAAGTGGCTGAGAACAATAATAAGGACAAAGCACATGTTCAAATGAATATGTTGCAGAAGCCATATGTTGTTATTATTGCTTTGTATTGTTAGCTGTATTGTAGGGATCATCAATCAACAATGTGCTAACCTCATATGAACTACATTATGAGCAGTTCTTTGTTTGAATTGACTAGTGATTTTGGATTTCTGTTTGCACAGCCAAATGCAGCCACCTAATGTATAGGTTTGGAACCATGTATATGCCAGTTCCTATTGTCCAGGAAAAATGATCGGGATCCAGTAAACAAATCTGAATAACCTGATATGTAAGTTACCGTAACCTATCTTGTGAAATAAGCCCTCAAATAATCTATTACTTGTTAAAACTATGGAGTAAATATTCCATAAGATTTTTTTCTCTCTTATTTGCAATAAATCCCTAGCCAAAAGATGATGGGATCTGTCTATAAAAATACAAATGTGGTTTCTCACAATTTTAGGTTCCCCGTGAAAAATAGCGAGGTCCCTGCATCCAGATTGTCTTGTTCCGAGAGGAGATTTGGTAAAAAATATACAAGTCTAATTAGTAGAATGAACAGGAGACACCCTTGCCTAAAAGCTTTCCCAGCTTAAAGTATCTCTTTGCTAAATGCTTTCCACAGTTTAAGTTCTTTTTGGCCTTTTCCAAACAAACTTGGTTTTGGTTATTACGGAAATGTGGCAATAACAGAGTCACCCCCTGTGTTAAACGACTTTCAATGGGTTTCACATATCCTTTGATTCCGTTTATTCTTTTCTTTATTTAGGAGACCTAAAATAACGTTAGGCAAAATGAAATTGGTTTAAAGCGTGGTTTCGTAGTTTTCACATCTTGGTGGTTCCTCCTAAGTTAAAAACATGATATTTCATGTTGAAGTATAGATAGATCAAATAAACGCACGATTATAAGAAGGTAAATTTATTTCAATCATAAATGTTACATAGCATATGGTATTTACATAAATAGTAATTTGCATATTGAGGAAATATAACTTTTGACATTTTGTAACATCTGCTTCCATCATGTAAAAAAGAAAAACAGACTCAGTATACCTTACATCAATAACATCTATATACACTAATACTTTAATATCAACTATCAATAGCACATTGTTGAACCTGCCTTGAGAAGGGCTACAGATTTAAGAGACATTTCTAACAACCCTTTTGTCAATGTGTCTTCCACATTAACAAGATTGAATATTCATATTTGTGTCACATTATCACTAACATAGAAATCGGTGTGGCAATGTTTCTGACATTTCCATTGGCTTTGACACAGGTAGACGAGACACTTTACTCCAAATTTGCCAACACTTGATTGACTACATGAGAGTGTTACTGATTGCTCTGCCAGGTGTGTGCTATTGTATGGATATTGATCTGCTAGGTGGGTGCTGTTGTATGGATATTGATCTGCCAGGCGTGTGCTATTGTATGGCTATTGATTTGCTAGGTGTGTGTTAGTGTATGGATATTGCTCTGCTAGGTGTGTGCTATTGTATTGATATTGTTTTGCTTGATGTGTGCTATTGAATGGATATTGATCTGCTAGGTGTGTGGTATTGTATGGACATTAGTCTGCCAGGCGTGTGCTATTGTATGGTTACTGAAGGTACTAGTAATCCTTAAAGTTTGATGTATACCATGGAGTACATTGGTTAATGGATTTTAGACGGTAAAATATCAAAGGAACAGTTGCCATGACAGGGTCAATCTAATCAAAACATCATATTGAAGAAATCGGGATTTAGGTGATTTGGAGGAGTTAGACCACTGTTTGCTTTTTTCACTTGGAAAGATTGACAGTGATCGTGCTGTTTTGTATTATGTGCATGTGTCACAAAAGTGTGGTATATCTAAAAAAAGTGTGGTATAACTCATAAAAGGCCACACGTTGTAAGAGAAGATACGATCTCTGCCCCATACACCATGCTGCTACGTTCGCCCACTTTATAGGATGTGACGGCATACTTGGTCTTACGAGCATTTGTCTTAATTGGGGTCTCCCTAACCCGCAAATGATTGTTAAAAAATAAAAAATATTGTTGACAACCTTTGTAAATCTAGGGCCAAATAAACTGATTCTTTAGTTCTGAGTTCTGAGTTCTGATATTAATGTGAGGCCAACTCACAGACCATATATAATACAAGATATTATCTGTATTATGACGATTTGCCTTACCATATAATGAAATGATATGTTCCCTTTTCCAATTGAGTTATAGATTTTGTCTCTGTATTTTTAGTATACCCTAATTTACGTTAAGCAATAAAGTGTAATGAAGAATAAAATTGAATTAAGAACAGCCTTGAGGGATAAGAATGTTCAATAGGCATTTTGTGTTACCGTAATTTGTGAAAGCTAAAGTCAAGCTGCGAAAGCACTGAAACCAAGACAGCTGGAAGATGGTCAAATATTGTATCAAAATTTCTTTAGAGCACAACGTGTTTTGAATATTTTATAAAAAAACTCTCCAACAAGTACATCTCAAATTCTGGGAAAAATACATATTAAGATATCATATGCTTGACAAAATAACAAACAGGACAACAAATGATTCTGTCAAAATTGTGCAAAATATTTCAATTTCCATTTCATATTATTTAATAACTACAATACTTAGAGTTATAAAACATACCAACGAATTCACTTTTTAGAAATAGGTAAATTTCACATTCAGTTCAGCTAATGCCTCAGTCACATTTGCGCCGATTTCAGCAAAGATGCCCGGCCGATGAGTATTTTTTACACAATCGGCCGGCAGTTCAGATTGCCGTGCGGGCACCGGGAGATCATCGGCCACAATTGGACATTTTTAAGACGTCGGGCGGTCATGCCTCAGTCACATTTGCGGGGAGTTTTTCAGCAATAATCTGAGATATGCCGTAGCTGTGGTCATATTATAGAAGGGCACCGCACCACACGTGCAAGAAAATGACACAGACGTCTGCAGGACATCTTAAAGACGTCTGTATCATATGACAGATGTCTGCAAGACATCTTAAAGACGTCTGTATCATGTGACAGACGTCTGCAGGACATCTTAAAGACGTCTATATGAGCCCGGTGGATCATCTGACGATGGCCTGTGAACACATCAAATAAAAATAATCCTATTTTCACCGCACGATGCCACGGTGGAAAGGCCATGGGCCGTGGCAAAGTTGGTTAGAGTGCTAGCTTACAAGCATCAGTTCCTCTGTGGTGATACAAAAGGTCGTGGGTTCAATCCCCAGCCATGCCGAGATTGAACTCATGATACAATTTCCTATATGAGCTGAGGCCTGTGCCTAAAGGGTTAACCTGTTGTCCTTGTAAATCTGTGACCGGGTGGGTTGTCATGTAAAGGACCTGCGACATGACAATTCAGTGAGGCAGCACTATATCTGCTACAAGTAGGTCTCATCACAAAATGACTGAAATAATGTTGAAAGTGATGTAAATCCCCAAACAAAACAAGAAGCCACGGTGGAAATAGGATTATTTTTATTTCATGTGTTCAAAGACCATCGTCAGATGATCCCACGGGCTCCCTGCGATATCACAAAGACGTCTTTAGGATGTCTTTCAGATGTCTGTCAAATGATAATGACGTCTTTAGGATATCCTACGGACGTCTGTCAATCATCTAGACGTCTTTAATGCCTCAGTCACATTTGCGCTGATTTCAGTAAAGATGCCTGCCGATGGGTATTTTTTATCGGCAGGCAGTTCAGATTGCCGTACGGGCATCAGGAGATCATCGGCCACAATTGGGCATCTTTAAGACGTCGGGCGGGTCATCGGGAACTTTTATCTGGAACATAAAAGTTGCCGCCGCTTCCCCGATGTCTTATCAGCAAATATCATCTTAAAGTACAGGGCAGGGTCCCGGAAGTGTCCCGCAGGGACATCAGCAGATTATCTTAGGGCTGCCGGTGGCATAGTGTGGTGAAAATAGGATTAAATATTTTTTAAAGCCTACCCAGACGTCTTAAAGACGTCCTGCAGACGTCTGTGTCATGAAACAGACGTCGTAAAGATATCCTACAGACGTCTGTGCAATTCAATCTAATGCCTCAGTCACATTTGCGCCGATTTCAGCAAAGATGCCCGGCCGATGAGTATTTTTTACACAATCGGCCGGCAGTTCAGATTGCCGTGCGGGCACCGGGAGATCATCGGCCACAATTAGACATCTTTAAGACGTCGGGCGGGTCATCGGGAACTTTTAGCTGCAACTTAAAAGTTGCCGGCGTTTCCCCGATGTCTTATCAGCAAATATCATCTTAAAGTGCATGGCAGGGTCCCGGCAGTGTCCCGCAGGGACATCGGCAGATTATCTTAAGGCTGCCGGTGGCATCGTGCGGTGAAAATAGGATTATTTTTATTTCATGTGTCTACAGACCATCGTCAGATGATCTCACGGGCTCCTTGCGATATCACATAGACGTCTTTAGGATGTTCTTCAGACGTCTGTCAAATGAGACAGACGTCTTTAGGATATCTGACAGACGTCTGTCAATGATCTAGACGTCTTTAAGATATCCTACAGACGTCTGTGCTATTCAGTCTTGCACGTGCCGTGCGGTGCCCTTTAATAATGTGACCACAGCTACGGCATCTTTCAGATTGTTGCTTATAAACTCCCCGGCGCCCGGCAGACGGGGAAGTCGGCCGATGTGTACATCCCGGCCGGCGCCCGGTGCAAATGTGACTGAGGCATTACACGTGCCGTGCGGTGCCCTTTAATAATGTGACCACAGCTAGGGCATCTCTCAGATTGTTGGTGATAAACTCTCTGGAGCCCGGCAGATTGTGAAGTTGGCCGATTCTAACTTCCCCGCCGGCGCCCGGTGCAAATGTGACTGAGGCATTAGATATCCTACAGACGTCTGTGCCATTCAGTCTTGCAACGTGCCGTGCGGTGCCCTTTAATAATGTGACCACAGCTACAGCATCTCTCAGATTGTTGCTTATAAATTCCCCGGCGCCCGGCAGACTGGAAAGTCGGCCGATTGTTACTTCCCGGCCGGCGCCCGGTGCAAATGTGACTGAGGTAATATATGATTTGGCAAACTATTTGTCTCTTTCGACAATTTCATTTTTGTTTCTTTGTAATCCCCACAGTCTCACCTCATAAGTCACATTCAGACTCTCACAATAATATTGAGAACCCTTCACAATAGGCTCCATTTGGTTGCTAAAACATTTCGTTACATAAATTTGTACCCTATCCTAATCAAGAAAAACTTATCCTGTGAGACAGAATGACAAGATTTCCACATATTATCTATGTGATTGATGCGATGCTATTTGATACATGTAGGTATATATCAGACAATGCTCTGTTACGGGAACTAAGAATATGAAGCAAACAGATATGTCAATTCTTTAAATAACTATTAAATACTAGACTACATAATAATGTTGAAGGCCTCCGTGTCTTTCATGGTAATATTGTTGCTTTGTTATCATGTATGTTATCTTTGGCATTTTCGTGTTTTTCTGTCTCGTATAAATAACAAACGTTTTATCTAAATAGTAGATGTACCTTAACAACATAATATGCATTTTAAGATATCAAATGTATCCTTGAGATATAAGATGCAGGATTCAAATTTCAGATGCATCATTAAGATATTATGCCATACATAGAATCTACCTGCTGGCGTAATATCAATTGAATCTATCACCCCATCTATCTAACTTGATTCCAACCCATTTCATGTTTGGTCCTTAGGAGACGTTGAAGTTTCGACCTACTTCACACCATATTGGTTGGAGTGTTTTTACAGTTTGGCACCCACAATCACAATTGATTTTGCCACAATATTTGTATATACACCCTAGACGCAACACTTTTCACCTTTTTAATATCCGGACTGGAAATAATTTCCAACAAGACTTCCCTTAAAGTCAGGGATTTTCTTTAAATTTAAATACAAGTCAGGCACCCCTATATGTCAGTCACTGTCATCATATCTCCGGAACCAATCTTCCTCCTGGCTATATATCACCCACTGGTACCATATCCCCTGAACCTATCACACCATCTTCCTGGCTATATGCCACCCACTGGTACTATATCTCCTGAACCCATCTCACCATCTTCCTGGCTATATGTCACCCACTGGTACTATATCCCCTGAACCCATCTCACCATCTTCCTGGCTATATGTCACCAACTGGTACTATATCCCCTGAACCCATCTCACCAACTTCCTGACTATATGTCACCCACTGGTATTATATCCCTTGAATCCATCTCACCAACTTCCTGGCTGTATGTCACCCACTGGTACTATATCTCCTGAACCCATCTCACCATCTTCCTGGCTATATGTCACCCACTGGTACTATATCCCTTGAATCCATCTCACCAACTTCCTGACTATATGTCACCCACTGGTACTATATCCCCTGAACCCATCTCACCAACTTCCTGACTATATGTCACCCACTGGTATTATATCTCCTGAACCCATCTCACCATCTTCCTTGCTGTATGTCACCCACTGGTACCATATCCCCTGAACCTATCACACCATCTTCCTTGCTATATGCCACCCACTGGTACTATATCTCCTGAACCCATCTCACCATCTTCCTGGCTATATGTCACCCACTGGTACTATATCCCTTGAATCCATCTCACCAACTTCCTGACTATATGTCACCCACTGGTATTATATCTCCTGAACCCATCTCACCATCTTCCTGGCTATATGTCACCCACTGGTACTATATCCCCTGAACCCATCTCACCAACTTCCTAGCTATATGCCACCAACTGGTATCAAATCTCCTGAACCCATCGCACCAACTTCCTGACTATATGTCACCCACTGGTACTATATCCCCTGAACCCATCTCACCATCTTCCTGGCTATATGCCACCCACTGGTACTATATGTCCTGAACCCATCACACCAACTTCCTGACTATATGTCACCCACTGGTATTATGTCTCCTGAACCCATCTCACCATCTTCCTGGCTGTATGCCACCCACTGGTACTATATGTCCTGAACCCATCACACCAACTTCCTGACTATATGTCACCCACTGGTATTATGTCTCCTGAACCCATCTCACCATCTTCCTGGCTATATGTCACCCACTGGTACTATATCCCCTGAACCCATCTCACCATCTTCCTGGCTGTATGTCACCCACTGGTACCATATCTCCTGAACCAATCACACCATCTTCCTGACTATATGCCACCAACTGGTACCATATCTCCTGAACCCATCTCACCATCTTCCTGGCTATATGCCACCCACTGGTATTATATCTCCTGAACCCTTCTCACCATCTTCCTGGCTATTTGCCACCAACTGGTGTTATATCTCCCGAACTCATCTCGCCTTCCTCCTGGCTATATGTCACCCACTGGTACCATATCTCCTGAACCAATCACACCATCTTCCTGACTATATGCCACCAACTGGTACCATATCTCCTGAACCCATCTCATCATCTTCCTGGCTATATGCCACCCACAGGTATTATATCACCTGAACCCATCTCACCAACTTCCTGGCTATATGCCACCCACTGGTATTATATCTCCTGAACCCATCTCACCATCTTCCTGGCTATATGTCACCCACTGGTATTATATCTCCTGAACCCATCTCACCATCTTCCTGGCTATATGTCACCCACTGGTATTATATCTCCTGAACCCATCTCACCATCTTCCTGGCTATATGTCACCCACAGGTATTATATCCCCTGAACCCATCACACCAACTTCCTGACTATATGCCACCCACTGGTGCTATATCTCCCGAACCCATCTCACCATCTTCCTGGCTATATGTCACCCACAGGTATTATATCCCCTGAACCCATCTCACCATCTTCCTGGCTATATGCCACCCACAGGTACTATATGTCCTGAACCCATCACACCAACTTCCTGACTATATGCCACCCACTGGTGCTATATCTCCTGAACCCATCTCACCATCTTCCTGGCTGTATGTATGCCACCCACTGGTACTATATCTCCTGAACCCATCTCACCATCTTCCTGGCTATATGCCACCCACTGGTATTATATCCCCTGAACCCATCTCACCAACTTCCTGACTATATGCCACCCACTGGTACTATATCTCCTGAACCCATCTCACCATCTTCCTGGCTCTATGTCACCCACTGGTACTATATGTCCTGAACCCATCACACCAACTTCCTGACTATATGTCACTCACTGGTATTAACCAATCACACCGTCTTCCTGGTTATATGTCACCCACTGGTTTTATATCTCGTAAATCCATCACACCATCTTCCTTATAAAATACCAGCAGATGGCGTGATATCTTCTGAACCTGACACACTGTACCTGATTGCCTTAGTCTAGTTGGTGTGAAATCCTGTTACCTTTCTACTTGGCATTACTCTTTATCAAAGAGGACCCATCTTTTATCATGCACATGACTTGCCAACACTAACAAGCGAGTGTGACATTAAAGGAAGCACCCCGTTACTATTGTACTGTATATCTGTCTTACCTGACAAACTCTATATCCCTATCAATTAATATTTTGCGGACACATTTTAAATAAAAATTTGATATACATAGTCATCATGATCGAATTATGAGAGAGGAGGAGCGGCAATATTTTGATTTCTTGTCATATCAACAACACAAACATCTAAATTTGCAGGAAAACCATTTGAAATGTGACACAAATATGAGCATAATAGAAACTCCTAACATAGCGAGTTTCCAATAACTGAGATATATTCTATATTGTATACCAGTCTTTAAAATGATCCGTGTACATTGTGTGTATAGATGCATTGAGCACTGCACTCATCGCGTGACAAAATGTGTTGCTAATTTGAGACAAGTTAGTGGCTACCTTATTTTACATAAAAAAACACCTCTCTGTTTTACACGATGTTGTGGATATGTTGGTGTTTTAACGCCTTAAAAACATCAGTATTTGATATAACTCCGTGTTCCCTTATTCCTATTACTTTTCGTACTACATCATTTCATACTTTTGCACTAAATTAATATTTTTTATCTTTTCTATACTAGACCATGGAGTCACAGGAAAGTATAATTAGTTTAATGTTATTAGTCCTTGCCGTTTAATCCCCCAGCGACATTATCCGTTTCTTATCTAAATGTCACTATGTTTTACTTGTCTTTTAAATGTCTGACTTGATGGATAAGCTCAAGTTATAAAAGTATTTTTCGTGTAATTAGACAAGAACCAGCGAATGCAACATGTGTGTGTGTGTGTGTGTGTGTGTGTGTGTGTGTGTGTGTGTGTGTGTGTGTGTGTGTGTGTGTGTGTGTGTGTGTGTGTGTGTGTGTGGTAAAAGAACATTTTTTATTTCAATATATTTTTATATCATTTTTTTTTCTTTATATCAAAGACTACCTAAGATACGTGCCTAAAGCAATATAACAACTAAGGTTCAGACATATCGTTCAAATCTAGCATATATCGATTTGCGTTTAAATCTTCTGAAAATTATATTTGACATTAAACAGAAATGTACTCACTTCAATTTAAGGAAATTGTAACATTCAAATCATCAATAAAGGATAGGCTGCCCATTGTTAAAGGTCAATATATTACAAAACGTAGATGCAATTGTTCAAATCATTTTTAATGATCAAATCAAGATGTGATTCTTTGTCCAAATGCTGTTGATAGAATATGCGATGCGAAGTTGTGAGAAGCTGTGGATCAAGGCAATGTTCCCATGGCTTCATCGATATTCTGCCCGA
The DNA here is from genome assembly GCA_949316495.1 of Amphiduros pacificus. Classification (NCBI taxonomy): domain Eukaryota; kingdom Metazoa; phylum Annelida; class Polychaeta; order Phyllodocida; family Hesionidae; genus Amphiduros; species Amphiduros pacificus. The sequence continues at coordinate 42,281,999 of OX439001.1, read as the reverse complement.
CACCCTCTAGAACCAAAGACTTATCCGGGTTTGGTGATCGGGGTTATTCGGAGTTATCCGAGGTTAACCGGGATTATCTGTTCCCTCCTCGGTCCACAGCGTCTGGTTATAAAGCATTATAATCTATACTGCAGGATACAGTTGCCCCAAATAAGTATTTTATAAGGAAACCTTGTTGCATGATTTGTTGGTGATTTTTTGATTTGCTGAAACGCTATCACAGAGATGAGGTATCCGCCATTGCACAGAGAAGTGCATCTATTTGAACACAGAGATGTAATACACGATAACGTCAGACCATCATCAGTAAATACTGTCTGTTGCACGGTTTTGAAATATCCATATTTTTATATCAAAGAAGAATTAATCGATCATATTTGATCAGTTCATGGATAATTTATACTTGATATGCACCGTATGTTTTCCAGGAAATAATCTTTACCGATGAAGTATTTCTAAAGATTGTGTTTTTTTCCAAGGACACATGCCTATTTCAAAAATTCTTTATGAGACATACTGTCGATTGGAACCTTAGCTGAACGAGGTTCTAGAACATCAACATTATTGTGGCATTACAATGGTGTCTGTTCTGGCGTCTATAGCCAACCGATACCCGGCCAGTATAGTTTAAAAGGGTCTTTGTATTAGCACACTTAATCTGAGGCTTCGGGAAGGCTGTGAATATTTTCCCATTTCCAGAGCATCCTCTCTGAATGAATTCCTTTGTCCTATTGCTTAGCCTTCCATTAAGTTGCCCTGACATTTCATTAGTTTTTTTTCCTGTGCTAAGTCCTTGAAGATAGAAGGAGCGAGTGTTAGACTATTTATTGACTCTGAAATGCATGTTTTTATTTGTCATTATATAGGCAGCTCCACTTAATTGGTAATTTATAGATTTCATATTTACTTCTGTTCCGAAACATGTATATAGTACAGACTACTTGGATGAACAGAACGACTCAGTGTGCTTAAGTTTGGCACACTTTCATCTGTACATAGTCACCCTTTTTCACCTCAACGATAAGGTCGGACTTTTTGTCCGCTGCCGGGGGAGAATATTTAATATCTACAGGAGATTTCCTGTTCCCTGTTGGCGAGTACTCGTTCTTGACGGGTGTGCTACTGGCTGAGGAAGAGTACTTGTTATTAGGAGGCGAGTACTTGTTGAGATTTATGAGCTCAGTTTCTTCATTTTTTTGGATTTTGATACCATTTCTCATGTGTTGGGTTTGGCTCATATGAGATAGTTCAAAGCGGTTTGATGTCGCCTTAGCACAGAACAGTTTACACAGTTGCTGCCTGAATTTCTGACCAGTTGCACAATAGAGGAAGAAGTTCATGCTATGATTGGCATACATAAGCAGCTCAGTGATCGTCCTTACCAGCATAAACCTGGACACGACGTGAAGGTCCTTAGCATAGGAGTTATAGAAGGCCGTTGCTATCAGAGAAATATTCATGGGTAAAGTGGTGATGAGAAAGGCAAACGATATGGTGAGTAACATGACGGTGAGTTTGATAGAGCCTTCCTGGCCTGAGCGCCTGGCGTCAATATTGCTGGATGATTTGGTTTGCATCTCTGACCGTGAGCGCCTCGCCTCTATCACCTGCCTTATGATCAAAGTGTTCAGAACTAAGATGACTACAAAGGGCAGGAAGGAGTAGAGAAAAGCGTCTACCCACGGCCACACGTCCTCCACTAGCACTTTATAATTAGGCGCTCCTTCACAAAGGTAAATATTTTCCCCATTGTGTGTATAAAGTTTAATTTGGGCGGTCCAGAAAAAATGAATGTTGATGAGAAAAAGTACAAGTAATACCGAGAAGATAACGAGGACTGCCTTTCTCCTGTTGCACATAGAGGGCGCTTTCAGTGGATAACAAACGGCTACAAACCTCTCCACAGTGACGGCAATGATAAGCCACACCGAGTAGTCACTCACTGTGTAACCTACAACATTAATTAACTTACATATCCAGTCAGCTTTATCTCTTAGATCATGTCCTGTGAGTTCCCCAACCCAAAGCCTCAGTAATCCGATGTATAAAACAAGTGTATCCGTTATTGATAAAATGGCAAGATAAATATAGGTAGAAAACTTTCTCATGGAGTTTCTCATTAGAATAATAAAGGATAGAATATTGCCGATTGTGCCCAGAATGAGTAGAATTGGCGGTATGTAGAGTCGGAGAAGTTTGTGAATCCTGAACTCCTCATACTGCATAAGTTGTGTCTCATAACTGCGGAGATACATGTCTGCCTGCTGTTCCAGGAGGCTGTCTATGTCACTAATGTTGAGCGTGGCCAGCAGGTACTGCCGCTCATCCGGGGACAAACTCTCCACCAGAACCCGGATGGCAGTCAAGTTGAGGCTGCCAGCGCCGTCTTGTGACAACCACTCGTTCATCCTGCAACATGATCAAACCCATGTTATCTTATCGACATAAATAGCTACTGAAACCTAAAATGGATAATTAAAACACGTCTTAGGTTACTGAGGAAAATACTAGTAGGTTTCAATTCTTTACCAGAAAAAGTAGCAAACATGAAGGTAACTTTCAATAAAATATTGAAGGTTAGTACATGTACATTTATATGATGTAATGACTTATCACATGTAAATTAGTCATGAACAGAAGACAATCATATGTATAATTATGTTTTTCTCTTCGATATTTCTGGAGTCACCTATGCTTTTTTGTATTCTCGTTGGTGAAAACAATAAACAGGTTTGACATGGAAACTTGGATGTAGGCCGAATTCTCTTAACGTTAATCTGACATGATTTTTTTCACTCACATGCAATAACCCTCAATGTGTCAATTACAACTATACGGATAGGCTCATGATAGAAAATGTTGAATTTTCTTTTGATGTCTTTTGAGTGTGGTTATTACAAATGTGTGGATTTCACTTCATTAATTTACATTGATTACAGCAGAGATTTTACAAAAAATCAAATGATGACATACACAGATCAGAAATGGGACTGATAAGACACCAAATATAGTCAGTGCACCAATACTTAGAATATCCATGATAACAAAGGTAAAGGACTACACCAGAACTATTGAAATGATGTTTTGGCCAAAAACGGAAACCTATGACAGCACACTTAACGTCTGTAAAAAGAATTCCAGATCAACTGGTGATCAGAGATAGGCTTCTCAAAATCGGGTGTTTTTTACGGTCAAACCGCATTGCAGATTGTTGTGTTACTATTTGGTATTCAATTGGCTGATATCACTTGGAATTTTGAGCTGATACTCAAAGACTGGAGAATATTTACATCTAACACCGAAAACATATTAGCATCAGCACCGTAAATAGTTTTGCTAATTTATCTTTATTTTTAGTTTGAATACTAGAAATGTTTGAGTCGCTTTATACATGAATTTAATACATAAAAACATCATTTATTAGCTCTAGAGTCATGATTATAAATGGATGCCTTTCGTTTCAGGGTCTTATCATACATGTACATGTATGTAATACACTGATACTTCAAGTTTTAGGATCTTGTTACACATGAATGTAATATATGAGTACTTCGAGTGTTAGGATCTTATTATACATGGATGTTATACATGAATACTTCAAGGGCCCTGATATATATGAATCCTGTTATACTTGAATGTACGCACAGGAAGGTTATCAACTGTTGTCTGATTTTCATCTGTATGTGATTGTGAGAATTACTGTCATGGCGCCCCCGCCAGATTAGGGACATAATCCCCGCAAGCCCCTCACTAACCACATATTTCTTCCTCTAATTGAATTTGGAATTAGATTTCTGTCATCAAAAGAAGCATGGATATCTAGGTCTTACCAGAAAGTCACACCCCTTCATAACATCTTTGACTGCGTAAATCTACGGAGCCACATTCTTTAGAGAACCTTAGAAAGTTGGTGTGTCGTGGGAGATTGAATATACATAATCCCTATCCTAATAACAACCTAATAACAAGGACTAATCATGTTTTTTGCTCATATATTGTTGTGGTAATATGACGTGTAGCATGCATATAGTTTATCATGGGCGAGAATTTGATCACATTTTGTCTTTGAGGCTACAGTATAAGAGATATAAGAGCACACAGTATTATGTATCGTGTGGGCTCAAAATAGCAATATTAATAGCAATTCAAATATAACCAATGCTAACAGCATATACCTCGTGTATTGTGTAAGACGAGATACTTTGTGAAACTTTGTGATATTACATTTCCATGTTCTCTTGTATCAGCTATTTTTGTTGATGAGTGGTAAATGCCTTACAGATTTCGCGAAGAGGATGTTAATCTTTTATATAAATGTATATATTTTACCATATACATTATTCCCCTCAATACATCCTGGGTTTATACCAGGTTTTATGTGACTCTACCTCACCATATAGAATACACATCCATAGAATCACAGAGAATTTCACTGGAGAGATAATGTAGTGTAGATGTCAGGGCGGGGGACTGGGTGTAGGATGTATTGCAGGAATGGGATAAACCAAAGACCTGGTCCTGCCAAGAAGGCAATTCTCCCAGGAGACATCACGTGATGTCAACAAGTGGCAGCCATTACAACCAGATTCCCTCATTTTGCTTAATACAATTCTGTTCTCATGGCTATGCTGCAGGCTGCCAGACAGAGAACATTGGAATATACCATGAAATTAATTGCACAACATGAGCGGATATACGTTTTCCTTTTTTTAGCATATTTTAGAAGTAGATTATCTACTCGCATCCAATTACGTGTCACTGGATTTCAATTAAAGATCATTTCAGGTAAATTTATAGAATAATATATTACATTACATAAACAGCCGTCATTAAGTGAAGGCCTTCTAATTTATGATGATACACTATGCACACTATGTTTGCCTGTCACTTGACGTGAGCAATTTCCATGAACTCAACCACCAGACACATTCATGTTCGATTAATATTCATTAATTTACCCGTTTGCAGGCCACTGAAGAACAAAATCAAAATGCCAAATTACGTCTTTAATTTCAAACCTCCAGTTAATTCATATTTTATTTCAGATAAATATACATTTTTTTCTCATTTTCTCAGTTAAATATACATTTTTTCTCATTCTATAGTTATGAACAGTTTGAAGTGACGAGGTGACATTACTGCAGTGTCTGTGAACAACATGCCGGGCCTTTCAAAAGAGATATTTTGATGCCTTTCTGTGTTGCCGATACATACCCACATCTCATTGTCACTTTCCTTTAACTGTTTTACGGCATAGAAATAACAAGAACTTTCTTAAGTATTATTTCTTAATACAGTGAGTCTGCACTGTTCTTCAATCTGAACACGAGAAGTATTGTCCTCTTAAATCCTTAAGATGATATAACTAAATACCAAAGCCAACCCAGTGTATGATGGCCAGGCACAACTTGATATACACACAGCTTGAATATTGAATAGCGCATTTATATACCCTGAATAATATCAACCTTATGTAAGCCTATTTCGATCTCAGGTTTATTCAGCACATTACATTAGCACGTGTTCATTAACATTAACGTAGTTTAGAATAATATTCCACATTCAGCCAATATATATATATATATATATATATATATATATATATATATATATATATATATATATATATATATATATATATATATATATATTATGTAACCAGTATCCAATAATCACGCTGAGTGTACTTATATACACTAAATTCTAGTTCCCCGCTTGAAACCATCACAAATATGACCTGTTCAAAATGGGTTTCGCAACAGCACCAATGGCGGGACATGAACTTATTTTTTCAGTCAATTCAAGTGCTTTTTACATGCTGATAATTTTTTAATGTCTTTCAGCATTTACTAAAAATGACAATGGTTGCTATAACCTTGGAGTATAATTATACTACAAGCTACTATAACTATAAAGAATTATTAAGAAGGGGTAAATTCCGGTAGCGGATCTTAATGGTCACTTGACATTGCAGTGTACAATACTCCCAACAAAACAGTGAAAGCTTGGGTATCTTCCCCCAAAAACTTCATCATCCTTAGCTTTGGGCCTGACAATCATGTCTGCATAAATTTGCATTATATGTGTCCAGAACACATGATATATGCCTGAGCACTGGTCATATATTCAACTTCAGTAATTATGTTGCTAATCCCTTTCTGTCAATGCCAGGTCCAGTTGTGGATACTTCTGCTGGAACATCAGGCGGGTGTGAATGTCACCCGCTACACCAACTCACGGCGATTGTCAGGTAGCTTATGGACCACATTAACCATGCCAAGGTTATGTAAAAAAAATTCCGATTGAAAGCAACCTTTTTTTAAAATATGGTTTACTTCCACAAAGGAACGATTACAATAACACCATATTATGTAACAAGTAAAAAAAAAACACTACTCAGAACAAATGTTTGAATACTTGGAACAAATGATGTTATGCACAGTTATTCTGTACAAGAATTCGATATATAGATGGTCTCTCAAGGACCAAATCAAAGATTTTCGACATTCTGTCAAATAATTCTCCCCATATTGATTGAAATTTACTCTTATTTCCAGTATACAGACATATTGGTTTTTATTTGTTTATAACGGACAGTAACCTGTAAGGGAATGTGTTCAAATGCGCTCCTTCGCTATGTAACTCTTTCATCTACATACTCCTTTTATAGGAAATTTGATCGTATTTGATATAACCCAGACTGACTTGCCTTTGCTAATATTAACTTTGCTGTCGTTGATAACACAGTTCAAATGAATCTACTTACTAAACGATAAGGACTTGATTTATCAAGGGAAAAGTTTTATCAATACTCGAAACTTTGCCAAATTATTTCAAAGATCTCCATCTTGGAGTATATTGAAAATTAACATATTCTTCTATGGAACTGACCATTATTCATTCGGGGGAGGGGCAGAAAATGAGAAAAAAAGTAGAAAAAAGTAGAAGCTTTGTAGAAGTGACCTTAAGAGGGCAAAAAGCAACCATGAAAACCATGGCCAATTTATAACATGTCATCTTGGTTTGAGAAAAAGTTTTAGACAATTGGCAAATCTATTTCCCTGTGCCCCCCTTTAATGAATAATGATCCATCTCTATGAAGGTCTGGGCAGATGTTGCACAATATAACTCCTTTCATTATCAGACTCCTTTCATTATCAGACGTCCAGCCAGAGCCTTGGACAAAGGTAGGTCTGACAGACATGTGGTCAGACCGATAGACCAAGCTTCATCTCACTACCTTATTACAAGTATTGATCAATCCTCTGAACCTAAAATGACCCTCGTAATGCCACACTTAGAGGTCTGTTAAAGGTCAGACAATGTGATCAATCCAGTTATGTCAAGTGACAGGTGCGATTTAACGTCAACGTGGATCTTCATGAAGCCTGAATAAATATATTAATGTATTGATTCTCTTCGTTCTTTTTTGCCTCTTTGACATTAATGGCTCTTCAAATAATCAGATATCAACATCACAACACAATATTTTTAATGTTCATACATTTTGTATTTGAAATATCAATAGCGTTTGTCAACTATTCTCTCAATTACGTTTTTTTTATTTATTAAAGTGTGTAGTCATGCTCTCTCCATGGTCAGGAAAACTAAGATACAAAGGAACACTATTTGTATAACTTAAAAGTATGGTAACATGGCGATCCTAGATTTGGACTGAAAATAAAACATCAAATGTTTCAATGCCGATTTATCCTCCTTGTTTAACTCCTAATATCACATTTCACTACTCAGATATGGATATGGATAGGTAAAGATATCTATATTCTTTACAAAACTATATTTGGACACACGTTGATTTTTTTCTCTTAAATGTAATGTTAAAATCTACAACATTGAGGTTAATTTTTGACAAATCTAAGATGGTAACCCATAATTGTTTTTTTACTTATTGGAGTGAGGTTTTTCTTTCACCTTATCTGTATGGATTTTCATATTTCTGAATGTCAAGGCGCCACCACACTTTATTTGATGATTATGAAAATATCAAATAGAAATCTCCGGTCTAACAGTTGAATCAGATCTCAGGTATCATCCTGGAAAATTGGAAACTCTTGGGGATAAAGCTTTCTCTGTAATCGCTTCTAAACTCTGCAGTAGCCCCAAACTCAAGAATGAACGTCCTAATGATATTATGACATTTATGTTCCACAGACATCAACAAACTCTATGCACAAACACTGTCTGGGGTATAATCGCTGTATAAATTATATACATTATGACTGATGATTGTTATCATTATTTGTTGACCTTGTTAGGATAAGCAATATGTTTCCTCAATAATTTAGATTTTAATATTGGCAAGTGTGTTTTTTAACTATTCAGCCAAGGAAGGAAGAATGAAAGATAACAATCATGAGTTAATCAATACATCATCTATTCTCATTCTGCCAGGCCAATATTTATAGGTGAGAGACCTTCTGGGAGGGAAATCTGTGAACTGATGCTGATTGGTACACTGTAGAGGTAGTAGATCTGCAGTGAATCGACTCCTTCTGTTTAGCCGAGTGGCTGGTCTCAAAACCATAAGTATTGACAGAATGACTCAAGATGTATTTGAAGATATCGATGACATACTTCAAGGGTTTGCAGTAGTTTAAAAGTATGATGCTGTCGACAGATATTCAAAACTGATTGTCGTCAAAGCCAGTTGGATGAAAACGTTATGGCAATAGATTGGCGTGCCACCTGGTGTTTAAAAAATAGCCACCAGGTGTCCTCTTATGTTAACGTTTGGACGATCACTGAGTGCATGAACGTGTGCCTCATGTTATCTTTATTTCACTATCTATATTTGTAAGACGAGAGACTTCCTCGGATATCGTACTCCCCGATGCCATCTTTTGAGGAATTTATTCTCCAACAGAATACAAAAAGCGTGGTCTGAAGGTGAGATGATGGTTCATATATATGTAAAATGTGTAAAATAGAGAATTGTTTCCCGGCTTGCAAACAACATGCTTCAAGATTTCTAATTAGGTAAATGTTTTGATTGACACCTCAGCAGATAATGCACACAATTTCATACAATTTCACACAATTTCACAATTTCAATTTTTTAGATTAATATAAGACATGGAAATGTCTGATGTAAGTGATTCTAGCATTTGTCCTAATTTCAAAAGTCAAGGTCATATATTTAAATATCAAAGTCAAATATAGGTTAACGCCATTGGAACTATAACTGGGTATCATGGACTTTTATTTGAAGCTAATGTTGAATCACAATGTCTGTAATTAAGATCTATAATTCATAAAATGTAAAAAATTACTTAATCTTCTTGATTTTGCCTTCAGTTGAAATTGCTTTTGGTTTGGCAACAGTGTTTGATAAATTATGGCCTAAAAATGGCTCACAAGTGAGATGCTGACCGCAAGCAACTGGTGGTCAAATGTGATTGAATAATTGTTATCTTAATACTAAATGAGAGATACTGTTTGAGGTAATATGTGATATTTATATGAAGATTTGAAGTATTCTGTTGTCATGGTAACCATGAATTCTATAATAATTCAATTCTGCACCATTTTTATATATGCTGCCACGTCTCCCACCTTCTCACCTGATTTAGTTGAGAAATACATATTCAGTGTAAAGCTCGAGATGAAAATGCTTATCTTGAGTTTTATTTCAGCAACTGTTTACATAAAGCTTTCAAAAAATCAGATTTTCTAGCAATATTTCCTTACATAATATAAATGTTTATAGCCTAAACTTTGCGATCAAATTTTATTACCCATCGTATTACCCCTTCATGAATTTCTGAGCCATTGAAAGTAGGAGTCTTCTGCTAAAATCCAAATCATCCATTGAACACTGTATCCACAAACTTTGCTTAGCTGACCAGGGATCCAGTGCAAACACCTTTTCAGTAAAGGTTTGCTAACAATGGGACACCTTCAGATTGGGACACTATAGTACTGCACAACACTTGTTACTTTTGGCAAACACAATAATCATGGCCGGTGTAGTTTTGTTGATTTCAGGGAGATATCTTGTTTGCATCACAATTTCATTTGACATTTAATCATACCCTAATCTCAGTAAAATTGCTATGTATTGTAAAAACCCACGAAGGCTTTGACAATACATAGGTTTACCTCTTGAGAACCATGTGATTAGGAAACTGTCACATGAAAGGGGGTTTCTGTTTGTGAAAAACACTGTTAATAGTGATATATCCTGTAGTTAAAAAATAATTGCATCATCATCCAATATTTCATGTTTATTAGATAATAAGTTTGCTGCATATGAGAGATTCATATCAACTGATACTTACTTGTATTGCGATGATGAGTCCAGGGATGAACCAAAGAAGCTGATTGGTTATCCAGATATTGCAATCTAGTTTCGTAAAGACATGGGTTGTTGGTTCTACTGGTGAATATATCTAGAAAACAATGGAAAGGAATATTAGAAAAAAAACAGATCAAATATTTGACATTTTTAGAGTTAATTATAAACTTGATATGCTTGGAAAGCAATCCTATAAATCACGATCGATAACTCAGATTACATAGTTTGAGATTCAGTCCCCTTCGCCACGGAATGGACGGCGAACGTTTAAAAAATCTTTTTAGGATTACTTTCTGGCAACAAACATCAGTCATCGGATATTTGTGCATCAATATAGAAATGATGTTGTTAATTCCATTGTAATAATTTGAATTTAAATATTTCTCCTGTGTTTTTTTAATTGCTACCAATAGCCAGATATAGCAGATGATCCATGCAATAAGAACAATTCGACATCTTATCACAAATACTGAATACACATTTACTATTATGGCTACCGGGATAATCGGACGGATTGAAATAACTAAATTTGGAATCATTTACGGATTTGATTATTTATATTCCATGTTGAAACTACACATAATAATCTTCGTTTGCTTACTGCATATTAAATGGGCAAAATTGAGCTTCTGCACACACAAAAAACATCCTAAAATAAATTTACAAAGAAACCAAACCTCTCTGGAAAAACTAATACGACACAAGTATCAGGATCTGTCTCCTTATATACATATATTGTAAATATATATGGCATTTATTCTAAGAAAATATGGCACCAATTCTCACTCTTTATGGCACATATTCTCACTCTATATGACATCTCTATACCCATCCTCGCCATATTGTCTCTATGCCCATCTTATCTCACCATATTATCTCTATACCCATCTTATATCACCATATGGTCTCTATACCCATCTTACCTCACCATATAATCACTATACCCATCTTACCTCACCATATGATCTCTATACCCATCTTACCTCACCATATGGTCTCTATACCCATCTTACCTCACCATATAATCTCTATACCCATCTTATCTCGCCATATGGTCTCTATACCCATCTTATCTCACCATATGATCTCTATACCCATCTTACCTCACCATATGGTCTCTATACCCATCTTATCTCACCATATGGTCTCTATACCCATCTTACCTCACCATATGGTCTCTATACCCACCCTATCTCACCATATGGTCTCTATACCCATCTTACCTCACCATATGATCTCTATACCCATCCTATCTCACCATATGGTCTCTATACCCATCTTACCTCACCATATGGTCTCTATACCCATCCTATCTCACCATATGGTCTCTATACCCATCTTACTTAACCATATGGTCTCTATACCCATCTTACTTAACCATATGGTCTCTATACCCATCTTACCTCACCATATGGTCTCTATACCCATCGTACCTAACCATATGGTCTCTATACCCATCTTATCTCACCATATGGTCTCTATACCCATCTTACCTCACCATATGGTCTATATACCCATCTTATCTCACCATATAATCTCTATACCCATCTTATCTCACCATATAATCTCTATACCCATCTTACCGCACCATGTGGTCTCTATACCCATCGTACCTCACCATGTGGTCTCTATACCCATCGTACCTCACCATATGGTCTCTATACCCATCTTACCTCACCATATAATCTCTATACCCATCTTATCTCGCCATATAATCTCTATACCCATCTTATCTCGCCATATGGTCTCTATACCCATCTTACCTCACCATATGGTCTCTATACCCAGCTTACCTAACCATATGGTCTCTATACCCATCTTATCTCACCATATGGTCTCTATACCCATCGTACCTCACCATATGGTCTCTATACCCATCTTATCTCACCATATAATCTCTATACCCATCTTACCGCACCATGTGGTCTCTATACCCATCTTACCGCACCATGTGGTCTCTATACCCATCTTACCTCACCATATGGTCTCTATACCCAGCTTACCTAACCATATGGTCTCTATACCCATCTTATCTCACCATATGGTCTCTATACCCATCGTACCTCACCATATGGTCTCTATACCCATCTTATCTCACCATATAATCTCTATACCCATCTTACCGCACCATGTGGTCTCTATACCCATCTTACCGCACAATGTGGTCTCTATACCCATCTTACCTCACCATATGGTCTCTATACCCATCGTACCTCACCATATGGTCTCTATACCCATCGTACCTCACCATATGGTCTCCATACCCATCTTACCTCACCATATAATCTCTATACCCATCTTATCTCACCATATGGTCTCTAAACCCATCTTACCTCACCATATGGTCTCTATACCCATCTTATCTCACCATATAATCTCTATACCCATCTTACCGCACCATGTGGTCTCTATACCCATCTTACCTCACCATATGGTCTCTATACCCATCGTACCTCACCATATGGTCTCTATACCCATCGTACCTCACCATATGGTCTCCATACCCATCTTACCTCACCATATAATCTCTATACCCATCTTATCTCACCATATGGTCTCTATACCCATCTTACCTCACCATATGGTCTCTATACCCATCGTACCTCACCGTATGGGCTCTATACCCATCTTACCTCACCATATAATCACTATACCCATCTTATCTCACCATGTGGTCTCTATACCCATCTTATCTCACCATATGGTCTCTATACCCATCGTACCTCACCATATGGTCTCCATACCCATCTTACCTCACCATATAATCTCTATACCCATCTTATCTCACCATGTGGTCTCTATACCCATCTTACCTCACCATATGGTCTCTATACCCATCTTATCTCACCATATGGTCTCTATACCCATCCTATCTCACCATATGGTCTCTATACCCATCTTACCTCACCATATGGTCTCTATACCCATCTTACCTCACCATATGGTCTCTATTATATCTTATCAACATAATCAACATCACTTATGACACCTTACTTGACATCTAACTTCATACTGTAACAGCATTTCTTAGCTTTCATCTATCAGCACTATTCTGCACTATTCAGCACTATTCTGCACTACTCTGCACTATTCTGCACTATTCTGCACTATTCTGCACTATTCTGCACTATTCAACACTATTCTGCATTATTCTGCACTATTCTGCATTATTCTGCACTATTCTGCATTATTCTGCACTATTCTGCATCCATCAACATACGAGATTCACGAAAAGAAATCCTAATCAAATCAGGTGTTGCTGATTAATTTCATTAGGACGGTTCTAAAGCTTAAAATCCAATATAGGAACTCTGTTACCAGTCTTATGAAGGACAGAGTTGTGTCACAATTGGTTCTGCTTATTCAAGATGGCATCATCCGATAATCCCATATCCTCGTGGCTTTGGGCCAAATTTTGATTATCACATGTGCGAAGTGGTTTCACAGAAAAGTGATATTAAGAAAATTATTGCACATCAAAATAAACTCGTTCTCGTAATCAAATTTCTATGGTCTACATTTTGCGAAAAGTTGAACCTCATGATCGATGAATCTTCTTATATTAATCGCAATCATGTTAACCATCATTATCAGTCTAACAAAAGTGAAGATCACGGAACATATAATTGTATCAAGTAGCTATTATATCCTGCAAAGCCAATTATTAGATCAAGCGTAAAAATTAAAGTGATAATCATTTGAAGAATAAGTACAAATACATTTTATAATTATTTTCTGGTAAAAAATTGGGCTGAAATATTGTACATATTTCCATTCTGTTTGGCGACTGCGAAAGACTGATGCACATTGCATTTTTGCACCAATATACATATTGCAAAATAGCACCAATACATATCACCATCACCATATATCTGTCTGCATGTATTGCAAGGGAACTAATCGTGATAATGTCTTGTATCAAACATTTACATAATCTTTAGTTTTATATATAAATAAAAGCTCTGACAAATTAAAACCATCGATGCATAATCATGCATTGAATGGTATCATGATGTTTTGAATCCACATAATAATGCCTTTGGGGTTTCGGACAGAAATGTGGGGAAAAAAACCCAAAGCAATATCCATAGATAAGTAGGCTATTACCTTCGGTGAGGAAACACCGCAAAATATGGGATGAATGTAACTATAACTATGGTTTCGATTGAATAGTAATGAAGGTGTCAGTTTCTGGTTAGCCTCATATATGATGAAACAGATCCCGAAGACATCATCCCCTCCTCAGTAATGGCCAGCTGCCACCCAGAATCGGGCTCTATATTGCACTCTCTGTAATATGACTAACACTTTGATAGCAGCATTAATGTTTCTACTTTCTCAACCGCTGCCAAGATGATGTAAGCAATGATTCTCCAAGGAGACATGTGTGGGACCAGTGGCCTGAGCGCTACCTATCTCCATGATACGGGATATTGGCCTTAAAAATTCTCGCAAATCTCGATAACGGGCTGACATCTGATGTAAATCATCACACGCCCGAACTGGTCGCATTTTAGTTTCGAGTTAACGTTGTATTCGGAAAGTCTTTTAGGCATGACAACAGAGCAAGATTCCTCATAAGACTTATTTTATGTGATTTGCTAAAGGACAGGACTTGTACTTTATCCTATTTAGGTCAGTCTTGAAATCTTAGGAACACAGATGTTACCTGACGGTACAGGACAATCTATTAACCCCTCCGATTATTTTTCAACAAAATGCTATATGTCATTCAGAGACAATATTGGCTTCATCTTTTCAATAATGAGGAGTGATTTAGGACCAATTATCGCTCTGAAACCATAAGCGAACTGTTCACATTGAATACTTATTTTACATTTGCAACGATTGTAATCGATATACTCATAATTTTGTTCTCTCAAACGTTTCGCGTTTCAAATAAAAATGATATATAATGATGTGTTTTATACATGAAAGAGAACAACAATGACAGAGAATAAACCGACCTATACAATTTCAACAATTTTCTTATTTTGCCCCTGTACTTATATGGGTGTGCCCTTATGACTAAATAAAAGTTGAAATAGTGACTGACATTTCTCCAGATTTATTTGAAATAAAAAGCTTGGTCGTTTTTAATTGAGTAATGTTATGGTTTTCAAAGCAGATTTACGTTTAACATAAAAGGCTTGTTTTCTCAAATATCAATCAGATATACAGCGTCACTCAAAATAACGAAACCTTTAAAGATAAACTCGCTGCATGTTTAAAAATCCGTTTTGGTTATAATTTCAATCTACATCACAGAAATGTTCCCAACAAACACCTCTCTGAAGCAAAAAAAAGGCTATTTTTTCAATACTCAAGACCGTCGATGACTAATTGCACAGGATTGCAAGATACGAGACAGTGCATTCGCAAGATCAAGGCCTTGAGGCAGTTGATTATGATTATTTGTCCTATTAATCCAGGGTAAAGGTGACCCAAGAGAAGATAATAGTAGCCTATGGGTGGACCGGTTCACATGTTTTGTCTTATTCCGACAATGTCTAATGGTATGCGTCAACATTGATAACACGTCTTAATTTGGATAGGGAAATGAACTCAACTCATAATGCTACTATGTGTCCTAATGCTGCATGGTTGAGAGGGGGAGGGTATCTGCTACTCGAGCTACTATGTGTCCTAATGCTGCATGGCTGAGAGGGGGAGGGTATCTGCTACTCGGGCTACTATGTGTCCTAATGCTGCATGGTTGAGAGGGGGAGGGTATCTGCTACTCCGGCTACTATCTGTCCTAATACTGCATGGTTGAGAGGGGAGGGTATCTGCTACTCGAGCTACTATGTGTCCTAATGCTGCATGGTTGAGAGGGGCGGGTATCTGCTACTCGAGCTACTATCTGTCCTAATGCTGCATGGTTGAGAGGGGGAGGGTATCTGCTACTCGAGCTACTATGTGTCCTAATGCTGCATGGTTGAGAGGGGAGGGTATCTGCTACTCGAGCTACTATGTGTCCTAATGCTGCATGGTTGAGAGGGGCGGGTATCTGCTACTCGAGCTACTATCTGTCCTAATGCTGCATGGTTGAGAGGGGGAGAGTATCTGCTACTGGGGCTACTATGTGTCCTAATGCTGCATGGTTGAGAGGGGGAGGGTATCTGCTACTCGAGCTACTATGTGTCCTAATGCTGCATGGTTGAGAGGGGGAGGGTATCTGCTACTCGAGCTACTATCTGTCCTAATGCTGCATGGTTGAGAGGGGAGGGTATCTGCTACTCGGGCTACTATGTGTCCTAATGCTGCATGGTTGAGAGGGGGAGGGTATCTGCTACTCGGGCTACTATGTGTCCTAATGCTGCATGGTTGAGAGGGGGAGGGTATCTGCTACTCGAGCTACTATGTGTCCTAATGCTGCATGGTTGAGAGGGGGAGGGTATCTGCTACTCCGGCTACTATCTGTCCTAATACTGCATGGTTGAGAGGGGAAGGGTTTCTGCTACTCCGGCTACTATCTGTCCTAATACTGCATGGTTGAGAGGGGAGGGTATCTGCTACTCCGGCTACTATCTGTCCTAATGCTGCATGGTTGAGAGGGGAGGGTATCTGCTACTCCGGCTACTATGTGTCCTAATACTGCATGGTTGAGAGGGGAGGGTATCTGCTACTCCGGCTACTATCTGTCCTAATGCTGCATGGTTGAGAGGGGGAGGGTTTCTGCTACTCGGGCTACTATCTGTCCTAATGCTGCATGGTTGAGAGGGGAGGGTATCTACTACTCAGGCTACTATCTGTCCTAATGCTGCATGGTTGAGAGGGGGAGGGTATCTGCTACTCGGGCTACTATGTGTCCTAATGCTGCATGGTTGAGAGGGGAGGGTATCTGCTACTCGAGCTACTATCTGTCCTAATGCTGCATGGTTGAGAGGGGAGGGTATCTACTACTCAGGCTACTATCTGTCCTAATGCTGCATGGTTGAGAGGGGAGGGTATCTGCTACTCGGGCTACTATCTGTCCTAATGCTGCATGGTTGAGAGGGGAGGGTATCTACTACTCAGGCTACTATCTGTCCTAATGCTGCATGGTTGAGAGGGGAGGGTATCTGCTACTCGGGCTACTATGTGTCCTAATGCTGCATGGTTGAGAGGGGAGGGTATCTACTACTCAGGCTACTATCTGTCCTAATGCTGCATGGTTGAGAGGGGGAGGGTATCTGCTACTCGGGCTACTATGTGTCCTAATGCTGCATGGTTGAGAGGGGAGGATATCTGCTACTCGAGCTACTATGTGTCCTAATGCTGCATGGTTGAGAGGGGAGGGTATCTGCTACTCGGGCTACTATGTGTCCTAATGCTGCATGGTTGAGAGGGGAGGATATCTACTACTCGGGCTACTATCTGTCCTAATACTGCATGGTTGAGAGGGGAGGGTATCTGCTACTCGGGCTACTATCTGTCCTAATGCTGCATGGTTGAGAGGGGAGGGTATCTGCTACTCGGGCTACTATCTGTCCTAATGCTGCATGGTTGAGAGGGGGAGGGTATCTGCTACTCGGGCTACTATCTGTCCTAATGCTGCATGGTTGAGAGGGGAGGGTATCTGCTACTCGGGCTACTATGTGTCCTAATGCTGCATGGTTGAGAGGGGAGGGTATCTGCTACTCCGGCTACTATCTGTCCTAATACTGCATGGTTGAGAGGGGAGGGTATCTGCTACTCGGGCTACTATGTGCCCTAATGCTGCATGGTTGAGAGGGGAGGATATCTGCTACTCGGGCTACTATGTGTCCTAATGCTGCATGGTTGAGAGGGGAGGGTATCTGCTACTCGAGCTACTATGTGTCCTAATGCTGCATGGTTGAGAGGGGAGGGTATCTGCTACTCGAGCTACTATCTGTCCTAATACTGCATGGTTGAGAGGGGAGGGTATCTGCTACTCGGGCTACTATGTGTCCTAATGCTGCATGGTTGAGAGGGGCGGGTATCTGCTACTCAGGCTACTATGTGTCCTAATGCTGCATGGTTGAGAGGGGAGGGTATCTGCTACTCGAGCTACTATCTGTCCTAATACTGCATGGTTGAGAGGGGAGGGTATCTGCTACTCGGGCTACTATGTGTCCTAATGCTGCATGGTTGAGAGGGGCGGGTATCTGCTACTCAGGCTACTATGTGTCCTAATGCTGCATGGTTGAGAGGGGGAGGGTATCTGCTACTCGGGCTACTATCTCTCCTAATACTGCATGGTTGAAAGGGGAGGGTATCTGCTACTCAGGCTACTATGTGTCCTAATGCTGCATGGTTGAGATGGGAGGGTATCTGCTACTCGGGCTACTATGTGTCCTAATGCTGCATGGTTGAGAGGGGAGGGTATCTGCTACTCGGGCTACTATGTGTCCTAATGCTGCATGGTTGAGAGGGGAGGGTATCTGCTACTCGGGCTACTATGTGTCCTAATGCTGCATGGTTGAGAGGGGAGGGTATCTGCTACTCGGGCTACTATGTGTCCTAATGCTGCATGGTTGAGAGGGGAGGGTATCTGCTACTCGGGCTACTATCTGTCCTAATGCTGCATGGTTGAGAGGGGAGGGTATCTGCTACTCGGGCTACTATGTGTCCTAATGCTGCATGGTTGAGAGGGGGAGGGTATCTGCTACTCGGGCTACTATCTGTCCTAATGCTGCATGGTTGAGAGGGGAGGATATCTGCTACTCGGGCTACTATCTGTCCTAATGCTGCATGGTTGAGAGGGGAGGGTATCTGCTACTCGGGCTACTATGTGTCCTAATGCTGCATGGTTGAGAGGGGAGGATATCTGCTACTCGGGCTACTATCTGTCCTAATGCTGCATGGTTGAGAGGGGAGGGTATCTGCTACTCGGGCTACTATGTGTCCTAATGCTGCATGGTTGAGAGGTGAGGATATCTGCTACTCGGGCTACTATCTGTCCTAATGCTGCATGGTTGAGAGGGGAGGGTATCTGCTACTCGGGCTACTATGTGTCCTAATGCTGCATGGTTGAGAGGGGAGGATATCTGCTACTCGGGCTACTATCTGTCCTAATGCTGCATGGTTGAGAGGGGAGGGTATCTGCTACTCGGGCTACTATGTGTCCTAATGCTGCATGGTTGAGAGGGGCGGGTATCTGCTACTCAGGCTACTATGTGTCCTAATGCTGCATGGTTGAGAGGGGGAGGGTATCTGCTACTCGGGCTACTATGTGTCCTAATGCTGCATGGTTGAGAGGGGAGGATATCTGCTACTCGGGCTACTATCTGTCCTAATGCTGCATGGTTGAGAGGGGAGGGTATCTGCTACTCGGGCTACTATGTGTCCTAATGCTGCATGGTTGAGAGGGGAGGATATCTGCTACTCGGGCTACTATCTGTCCTAATGCTGCATGGTTGAGAGGGGAGGGTATCTGCTACTCGGGCTACTATGTGTCCTAATGCTGCATGGTTGAGAGGGGCGGGTATCTGCTACTCAGGCTACTATGTGTCCTAATGCTGCATGGTTGAGAGGGGGAGGGTATCTGCTACTCGGGCTACTATCTCTCCTAATACTGCATGGTTGAAAGGGGAGGGTATCTGCTACTCAGGCTACTATGTGTCCTAATGCTGCATGGTTGAGATGGGAGGGTATCTGCTACTCAGACTACTATGTGTCCTAATGCTGCATGGTTGAGAGGGGAGGGTATCTGCTACTCGGGCTACTATGTGTCCTAATGCTGCATGGTTGAGAGGGGAGGGTATCTGCTACTCGGGCTACTATGTGTCCTAATGCTGCATGGTTGAGAGGGGAGGGTATCTGCTACTCGGGCTACTATGTGTCCTAATGCTGCATGGTTGAGAGGGGAGGGTATCTGCTACTCGGGCTACTATCTGTCCTAATGCTGCATGGTTGAGAGGGGAGGGTATCTGCTACTCGGGCTACTATGTGTCCTAATGCTGCATGGTTGAGAGGGGGAGGGTATCTGCTACTCGGGCTACTATCTGTCCTAATGCTGCATGGTTGAGAGGGGAGGATATCTGCTACTCGGGCTACTATCTGTCCTAATGCTGCATGGTTGAGAGGGGAGGGTATCTGCTACTCGGGCTACTATGTGTCCTAATGCTGCATGGTTGAGAGGGGAGGATATCTGCTACTCGGGCTACTATGTGTCCTAATGCTGCATGGTTGAGAGGGGGAGGGTATCTGCTACTCGGGCTACTATGTGTCCTAATGCTGCATGGTTGAGAGGGGGAGGGTATCTGCTACTCGGGCTACTATCTGTCCTAATGCTGCATGGTTGAGAGGGGAGGATATCTGCTACTCGGGCTACTATCTGTCCTAATGCTGCATGGTTGAGAGGGGAGGGTATCTGCTACTCGGGCTACTATGTGTCCTAATACTGCATGGTTGAGAGGGGAGGGTATCTGCTACTCGGGCTACTATCTGTCCTAATGCTGCATGGTTGAGAGGGGAGGATATCTGCTACTCGGGCTATTATCTGTCCTAATGCTGCATGGTTGAGAGGGGAGGATATCTGCTACTCGGGCTACTATCTGTCCTAATGCTGCATGGTGAGAGGGAAGGATATCTGCTACTCGGGCTACTATGTGTCCTAATGCTGCATGGTTGAGAGGGGAGGATATCTGCTACTCGGGCTACTATGTGTCCTAATGCTGCATGGTTGAGAGGGGAGGGTATCTGCTACTAAGGCTACTATCTGTACTAATGCTGCATGGTTGAGAGGGGAGGATATCTGCTACTCGGGCTACTATCTGTCCTAATGCTGCATGGTTGAGAGGGGAGGGTATCTGCTACTCAGGCTACTATCTGTCCTAGTGCTGCATGGTTGAGAGGGGAGGGTATCTGCTACTCGGGCTACTTTCTGTCCTAATGCTGCATGGTTGAAAGGGGAGGGTATCTGCTACTCGGGCTACTATCTCTCCTAATACTGCATGGTTGAGAGGGGGAGGGTATCTGCTACTCGGGCTACTATGTGTCCTAATACTGCATGGTTGAGAGGGGGAGGGTATCTGCTACTCGGGCTACTATCTCTCCTAATACTGCATGGTTGAGAGGGGAGGATATCTGCTACTCGGGCTACTATGTGTCCTAATGCTGCATGGTTGAGAGGGGGAGGGTATCTGCTACTCAGGCTACTATGTGTCCTAATACTGCATGGTTGAGAGGGGGAGGGTATCTGCTACTCGGGCTACTATCTCTCCTAATACTGCATGGTTGAGAGGGGGAGGGTATCTGCTACTCGGGCTACTATCTGTCCTAATGCTGCATGGTTGAGAGGGGGAGGGTATCTGCTACTCGGGCTACTATCTCTCCTAATACTGCATGGTTGAGAGGGGGAGGGTATCTGCTACTCGGGCTACTATCTGTCCTAATGCTGCATGGTTGAGAGGGGAGGATATCTGCTACTCGGGCTACTATGTGTCCTAATGCTGCATGGTTGAGAGGGGAGGATATCTGCTACTCGGGCTACTATCTGTCCTAATGCTGCATGGTTGAGAGGGGGAGGGTATCTGCTACTCGGGCTACTATCTGTCCTAATGCTGCATGGTTGAGAGGGGAGGATATCTGCTACTCGGGCTACTATGTGTCCTAATGCTGCATGGTTGAGAGGGGAGGGTATCTGCTACTCGGGCTACTATGTGTCCTAATGCTGCATGGTTGAGAGGGGCGGGTATCTGCTACTCAGGCTACTATGTGTCCTAATGCTGCATGGTTGAGAGGGGAGGATATCTGCTACTCGGGCTACTATGTGTCCTAATGCTGCATGGTTGAGAGGGGGAGGGTATCTGCTACTCGGGCTACTATCTGTCCTAATGCTGCATGGTTGAGAGGGGAGGATATCTGCTACTCAGGCTACTATGTGTCCTAATGCTGCATGATTGAGAGGGGAGGATATCTGCTACTCAGGCTACTATGTGTCCTAATGCTGCATGGTTGAGAGGGAAGGGTATCTGCTACTCGGGCTACTATGTGTCCTAATGCTGCATGGTTGAGAGGGGAGGGTATCCGCTACTCGGGCTACTATCTGTCCTAATACTGCATGGATGAGAGGGGAGGGTATCTGCTACTCAGGCTACTATCTGTCATAATGCTGCATGGTTGAGAGGGGAGGGTATCTGCTACTCGGGCTACTATCTGTCCTAATACTGCATGGATGAGAGGGGAGGGTATCTGCTACTCAGGCTACTATCTGTCATAATACTGCATGGTTGAGAGGGGAGGGTATCTGCTACTCGGGCTACTATCTGTCCTAATGCTGCATGGTTGAGAGGGGAGGATATCTGTAACTCGGGCTACTATGTGTCCTAATGCTGCATGGTTGAGAGGGGAGGGTATCTGCTACTCGGGCTACTATGTGTCCTAATGCTGCATGGTTGAGAGGGGAGGATATCTGCTACTCAGGCTACTATGTGTCCTAATGCTGCATGGTTGAAAGGGGAGGGTATCTGCTACTCGGGCTACTATCTCTCCTAATACTGCATGGTTGAGAGGGGGAGGGTATCTGCTACTCGGGCTACTATGTGTCCTAATACTGCATGGTTGAGAGGGGGAGGGTATCTGCTACTCGGGCTACTATCTCTCCTAATACTGCATGGTTGAGAGGGGAGGATATCTGCTACTCGGGCTACTATGTGTCCTAATGCTGCATGGTTGAGAGGGGGAGGGTATCTGCTACTCAGGCTACTATGTGTCCTAATACTGCATGGTTGAGAGGGGGAGGGTATCTGCTACTCGGGCTACTATCTCTCCTAATACTGCATGGTTGAGAGGGGGAGGGTATCTGCTACTCGGGCTACTATCTGTCCTAATGCTGCATGGTTGAGAGGGGGAGGGTATCTGCTACTCGGGCTACTATCTCTCCTAATACTGCATGGTTGAGAGGGGGAGGGTATCTGCTACTCGGGCTACTATCTGTCCTAATGCTGCATGGTTGAGAGGGGAGGATATCTGCTACTCGGGCTACTATGTGTCCTAATGCTGCATGGTTGAGAGGGGAGGATATCTGCTACTCGGGCTACTATCTGTCCTAATGCTGCATGGTTGAGAGGGGGAGGGTATCTGCTACTCGGGCTACTATCTGTCCTAATGCTGCATGGTTGAGAGGGGAGGATATCTGCTACTCGGGCTACTATGTGTCCTAATGCTGCATGGTTGAGAGGGGAGGGTATCTGCTACTCGGGCTACTATGTGTCCTAATGCTGCATGGTTGAGAGGGGCGGGTATCTGCTACTCAGGCTACTATGTGTCCTAATGCTGCATGGTTGAGAGGGGAGGATATCTGCTACTCGGGCTACTATGTGTCCTAATGCTGCATGGTTGAGAGGGGGAGGGTATCTGCTACTCGGGCTACTATCTGTCCTAATGCTGCATGGTTGAGAGGGGAGGATATCTGCTACTCAGGCTACTATGTGTCCTAATGCTGCATGATTGAGAGGGGAGGATATCTGCTACTCAGGCTACTATGTGTCCTAATGCTGCATGGTTGAGAGGGAAGGGTATCTGCTACTCGGGCTACTATGTGTCCTAATGCTGCATGGTTGAGAGGGGAGGGTATCCGCTACTCGGGCTACTATCTGTCCTAATACTGCATGGATGAGAGGGGAGGGTATCTGCTACTCAGGCTACTATCTGTCATAATACTGCATGGTTGAGAGGGGAGGGTATCTGCTACTCGGGCTACTATGTGTCCTAATGCTGCATGGTTGAGAGGGGAGGGTATCTGCTACTCGGGCTACTATCTGTCCTAATACTGCATGGATGAGAGGGGAGGGTATCTGCTACTCAGGCTACTATCTGTCCTAATACTGCATGGATGAGAGGGGAGGGTATCTGCTACTCAGGCTACTATCTGTCATAATACTGCATGGTTGAGAGGGGAGGGTATCTGCTACTCGGGCTACTATCTGTCCTAATGCTGCATGGTTGAGAGGGGAGGATATCTGTAACTCGGGCTACTATGTGTCCTAATGCTGCATGGTTGAGAGGGGAGGGTATCTGCTACTCGGGCTACTATGTGTCCTAATGCTGCATGGTTGAGAGGGGAGGATATCTGCTACTCAGGCTACTATGTGTCCTAATGCTGCATGGTGAGAGGGGAGGGTATCTGCTACTCGGGCTACTATGTGTCCTAATGCTGCATGGTGAGAGGGGAGGGTATCTGCTACTCGGGCTACTATGTGTCCTAATGCTGCATGGTTGAGAGGGGAGGATATCTGCTACTCGGGCTACTATCTGTCCTAATGCTGCATGGTTGAGAGGGGAGGGTATCTGCTACTCGGGCTACTATGTGTCCTAATGCTGCATGGTTGAGAGGGGAGGATATCTGCTACTCGGGCTACTATCTGTCCTAATGCTGCATGGTTGAGAGGGGAGGGTATCTGCTACTCGGGCTACTATGTGTCCTAATGCTGCATGGTTGAGAGGGGAGGATATCTGCTACTCGGGCTACTATCTGTCCTAATGCTGCATGGTTGAGAGGGGAGGGTATCTGCTACTCGGGCTACTATGTGTCCTAATGCTGCATGGTTGAGAGGGGAGGATATCTGCTACTCGGGCTACTATCTGTCCTAATGCTGCATGGTTGAGAGGGGAGGGTATCTGCTACTCGGGCTACTATGTGTCCTAATGCTGCATGGTTGAGAGGGGCGGGTATCTGCTACTCAGGCTACTATGTGTCCTAATGCTGCATGGTTGAGAGGGGGAGGGTATCTGCTACTCGGGCTACTATGTGTCCTAATGCTGCATGGTTGAGAGGGGAGGATATCTGCTACTCGGGCTACTATCTGTCCTAATGCTGCATGGTTGAGAGGGGAGGGTATCTGCTACTCGGGCTACTATGTGTCCTAATGCTGCATGGTTGAGAGGGGAGGATATCTGCTACTCGGGCTACTATCTGTCCTAATGCTGCATGGTTGAGAGGGGAGGGTATCTGCTACTCGGGCTACTATGTGTCCTAATGCTGCATGGTTGAGAGGGGCGGGTATCTGCTACTCAGGCTACTATGTGTCCTAATGCTGCATGGTTGAGAGGGGGAGGGTATCTGCTACTCGGGCTACTATCTCTCCTAATACTGCATGGTTGAAAGGGGAGGGTATCTGCTACTCAGGCTACTATGTGTCCTAATGCTGCATGGTTGAGATGGGAGGGTATCTGCTACTCAGACTACTATGTGTCCTAATGCTGCATGGTTGAGAGGGGAGGGTATCTGCTACTCGGGCTACTATGTGTCCTAATGCTGCATGGTTGAGAGGGGAGGGTATCTGCTACTCGGGCTACTATGTGTCCTAATGCTGCATGGTTGAGAGGGGAGGGTATCTGCTACTCGGGCTACTATGTGTCCTAATGCTGCATGGTTGAGAGGGGAGGGTATCTGCTACTCGGGCTACTATCTGTCCTAATGCTGCATGGTTGAGAGGGGAGGGTATCTGCTACTCGGGCTACTATGTGTCCTAATGCTGCATGGTTGAGAGGGGGAGGGTATCTGCTACTCGGGCTACTATCTGTCCTAATGCTGCATGGTTGAGAGGGGAGGATATCTGCTACTCGGGCTACTATCTGTCCTAATGCTGCATGGTTGAGAGGGGAGGGTATCTGCTACTCGGGCTACTATGTGTCCTAATGCTGCATGGTTGAGAGGGGAGGATATCTGCTACTCGGGCTACTATGTGTCCTAATGCTGCATGGTTGAGAGGGGGAGGGTATCTGCTACTCGGGCTACTATGTGTCCTAATGCTGCATGGTTGAGAGGGGGAGGGTATCTGCTACTCGGGCTACTATCTGTCCTAATGCTGCATGGTTGAGAGGGGAGGATATCTGCTACTCGGGCTACTATCTGTCCTAATGCTGCATGGTTGAGAGGGGAGGGTATCTGCTACTCGGGCTACTATCTGTCCTAATACTGCATGGTTGAGAGGGGAGGGTATCTGCTACTCGGGCTACTATCTGTCCTAATGCTGCATGGTTGAGAGGGGAGGATATCTGCTACTCGGGCTATTATCTGTCCTAATGCTGCATGGTTGAGAGGGGAGGATATCTGCTACTCGGGCTACTATCTGTCCTAATGCTGCATGGTGAGAGGGAAGGATATCTGCTACTCGGGCTACTATGTGTCCTAATGCTGCATGGTTGAGAGGGGAGGATATCTGCTACTCGGGCTACTATGTGTCCTAATGCTGCATGGTTGAGAGGGGAGGGTATCTGCTACTAAGGCTACTATCTGTACTAATGCTGCATGGTTGAGAGGGGAGGATATCTGCTACTCGGGCTACTATCTGTCCTAATGCTGCATGGTTGAGAGGGGAGGGTATCTGCTACTCAGGCTACTATCTGTCCTAGTGCTGCATGGTTGAGAGGGGAGGGTATCTGCTACTCGGGCTACTTTCTGTCCTAATGCTGCATGGTTGAAAGGGGAGGGTATCTGCTACTCGGGCTACTATCTCTCCTAATACTGCATGGTTGAGAGGGGGAGGGTATCTGCTACTCGGGCTACTATGTGTCCTAATGCTGCATGGTTGAGAGGGGAGAGTATCTGCTACTCGGGCTACTATGTGTCCTAATACTGCATGGTTGAGAGGGGAGGGTATCTGCTACTCGGGCTACTATGTGTCCTAATACTGCATGGTTGAGAGGGGAGGGTATCTGCTACTCGGGCTACTATCTGTCCTAATGCTGCATGGTTGAGAGGGGAGGATATCTGCTACTCAGGCTACTATGTGTCCTAATGCTGCATGATTGAGAGGGGAGGATATCTGCTACTCAGGCTACTATGTGTCCTAATGCTGCATGGTTGAGAGGGGGAGGGTATCTGCTACTCAGGCTACTATGTGTCCTAATACTGCATGGTTGAGAGGGGGAGGGTATCTGCTACTCGGGCTACTATCTGTCCTAATGCTGCATGGTTGAGAGGGGGAGGGTATCTGCTACTCGGGCTACTATCTCTCCTAATACTGCATGGTTGAGAGGGGGAGGGTATCTGCTACTCAGGCTACTATCTGTCCTAATGCTGCATGGTTGAGAGGGGAGGATATCTGCTACTCGGGCTACTATGTGTCCTAATGCTGCATGGTTGAGAGGGGAGGATATCTGCTACTCGGGCTACTATGTGTCCTAATGCTGCATGGTTGAGAGGGGAGGGTATCTGCTACTCGGGCTACTATCTGTCCTAATACTGCATGGATGAGAGGGGAGGGTATCTGCTACTCAGGCTACTATCTGTCATAATACTGCATGGTTAAGAGGGGAGGGTATCTGCTACTCGGGCTACTATGTGTCCTAATGCTGCATGGTTGAGAGGGGAGGGTATCTGCTACTCGGGCTACTATCTGTCCTAATACTGCATGGATGAGAGGGGAGGGTATCTGCTACTCAGGCTACTATGTGTCCTAATGCTGCATGGTGAGAGGGGAGGGTATCTGCTACTCGGGCTACTATGTGTCCTAATGCTGCATGGTTGAGAGGGGAGGGTATCTGCTACTCGGGCTACTATCTGTCCTAATGCTGCATGGTTGAAAGGGGAGGGTATCTGCTACTCGGGCTACTATCTGTCCTAATGCTGCATGGTTGAGAGGGGAGGGTATCTGCTACTCAGGCTACTATGTGTCTTATTGCTGCATGGTTGAGAGGGGAGGATATCTGCTACTCGGGCTACTATCTGTCCTAGTGCTGCATGGTTGAGAGGGGAGGGTATCTGCTACTCAGGCTACTATGTGCCCTAATGCTGCATGGTTGAGAGGGGAGGGTATCTGCTACTCGGGCTACTATGTGTCCCAATGCTGCATGGTGAGAGGGAAGGATATCTGCTACTCGGGCTACTATGTGTCCTAATGCTGCATGGTGAGAGGGGAGGGTATCTGCTACTCGGGCTACTATGTGTCCTAATGCTGCATGGTTGAGAGGGGAGGGTATCTGCTACTCGGGCTACTATCTGTCCTAATGCTGCATGGTTGAAAGGGGAGGGTATCTGCTACTCGGGCTACTATGTGTCCTAATGCTGCATGGTTGAGAGGGGAGGATATCTGCTACTCGGGCTACTATGTGTCCTAGTGCTGCATGGTTGAGAGGGGAGGGTATCTGCTACTCGGGCTACTATCTGTCCTAATACTGCATGGTTGAGAGGGGAGGGTATCTGCTACTCGGGCTACTATCTGTCCTAATGCTGCATGGTTGAGAGGGGAGGGTATCTGCTACTCGGGCTACTATGTGTCCTCATGCTGCATGGTTGAGAGGGTAGGGTATCTGCTTCTCGGGCTACTATGTGTCCTAATGCTGCATGGTTGAGAGGGGAGGGTATCTGCTACTCGGGCTACTGTCTGTCCTAATGCTGCATGGTTGAGAGGGGAGGGCATCTGCTACTCGGGCTACTATGTGTCCTTATGCTGCATGGTTGAGAGGGGAGGGTATCTGCTATTCGGGCTACTATCTGTCCTAATATTGCATGGTTGAGAGGGGAGGGTATCTGCTACTCGGGCTACTATCTGTCTTAATGCTGCATGGTTGAGAGGGGCGGGTATCTGTTACTCGGGCTACTATGTGTCCTAATGCTGCATGGTTGAGAGGGGAGGGTATCTGCTACTCGGGCTACTATCTGTCCTAATATAGCGTTATTGTGCAGAAGACGTGTCTAATTAAACATTTAAATTACTGTAATTAAATTACTGTAATTTAAACATGCAAATCTATTATTTCGAATTAGGTCATATCTAAAATATGAAACAGATAGTGTAACGAGTCGTTATGAGAGGAAATTAGCTGTCCCTCAAATATGTATTATTCAATCAGACCTAGATTCATATTCTAAATGCCAAATTTTACCTTATCCTGTGTGATTATTCAAACGGTCTTACACGTACAATTGAGTAGAGGAGAATGACCTGAAATATTCAAGTTCATTTCTAAATCTGTTTATTGTGAAACAAATGGAAAATATACACTGATGAATCTACTATGATAAGTAGGTTCTCAAAATAGATGTCTTCCATCAATAAGGTCAAAACGACATTAAATTACAATTCGGTGTCCTAATGCTGCATGGTTGAGAGGGGAGGGTATCTGCTACTCGGGCTACTAT
Organism: Amphiduros pacificus; assembly: GCA_949316495.1. Taxonomy (NCBI): domain Eukaryota; kingdom Metazoa; phylum Annelida; class Polychaeta; order Phyllodocida; family Hesionidae; genus Amphiduros; species Amphiduros pacificus. The sequence goes on along the minus strand of OX439001.1, from coordinate 42,252,648 downwards.
GTGTCCTAATGCTGCATGGTTGAGAGGGGAGGGTATCTGCTACTCAGGCTACTATCTGTCATAATACTGCATGGTTGAGAGGGGAGGGTATCTGCTACTCGGGCTACTATGTGTCCTAATGCTGCATGGTTGAGAGGGGAGGGTATCTGTAACTCGGGCTACTATCTGTCCTAATGCTGCATGGTTGAGAGGGGGAGGGTATCTGCTACTCGGGCTACTATCTGTCCTAATGCTGCATGGTTGAGAGGGGGAGGGTATCTGCTACTCGGGCTACTATCTGTCCTAATACTGCATGGTTGAGAGGGGAGGGTATCTGCTACTCGGGGTTCTATCTGTCCTAGTGCTGCATGGTTGAGAGGGGAGGATATCTGCTACTCGGGCTACTATGTGTCCTAATGCTGCATGGTTGAGAGGGGAGGGTATCTGCTACTCGGGCTACTATCTGTCCTAATGCTGCATGGTTGAGAGGGGAGGATATCTGCTACTCGGGCTACTATCTGTCCTAATACTGCATGGTTGAGAGGGGAGGGTATCTGCTACTCAGGCTACTATGTGTCTTAATGCTGCATGGTTGAGAGGGGAGGGTATCTGCTACTCGGGCTACTATGTGTCCTAATGCTGCATGGTTGAGAGGGGAGGGTATCTGCTACTCGGGCTACTATGTGTCCTAATGCTGCATGGTTGAGAGGGGAGAGTATCTGCTACTCGGGCTACTATGTGTCCTAATACTGCATGGTTGAGAGGGGAGGGTATCTGCTACTCGGGCTACTATGTGTCCTAATACTGCATGGTTGAGAGGGGAGGGTATCTGCTACTCGGGCTACTATCTGTCCTAATATAGCGTTATTGTGCAGAAGACGTGTCTAATTAAACATTTAAATTACTGTAATTAAATTACTGTAATTTAAACATGCAAATCTATTATTTCGAATTAGGTCATATCTAAAATATGAAACAGATAGTGTAACGAGTCGTTATGAGAGGAAATTAGCTGTCCCTCAAATATGTATTATTCAATCAGACCTAGATTCATATTCTAAATGCCAAATTTTACCTTATCCTGTGTGATTATTCAAACGGTCTTACACGTACAATTGAGTAGAGGAGAATAACCTGAAATATTCAAGTTCATTTCTAAATCTGTTTATTGTGAAACAAATGGAAAATATACACTGATGAATCTACTATGATAAGTAGGTTCTCAAAATAGATGTCTTCCATCAATAAGGTCAAAACGACATTAAATTACAATTCGGTATACGATAAAATCACAAAAGATGTACACAATTATTAATCAATAATAAAGTATTTAAAAAAATCATGTTCAGTATATCAGTCCCATATGTAATGAATATGTATTATTTGAGTATCTCACAACCTATGTACCATCTATATGCCAACATGTACTCGAGGCACATGTGGCTGATGTAGATATTGGCCAAGCTATTCATACAACTATTGCCTAAAATGGAAGATTCCAGTCAAGTTGTCCGAGTTCCATGTCGTCTTATCTCCTCAGTTCCGGTTGCTATCTTACATGTATACCTCGCGAACAAATGTTGAATTCGTGGTCAGAATTCTTGTCTCCTAAACTGAGATAAATCCATTAAAAATGATTCATGGTAAGAATTCTTGCCTCAACTTAAATCAATATTAAAATTTCAAGAGACAAAAAAATATTGCCTCAACTAAAATCAATATTTATATTTCCACAAAGAAAAGGGATCTTCCAATATATTGTGTAATGAATAAATGTAAAAAGGCCTGTTTATCATTTATTTTGAGGCCCAAATGGTGAATATTGCGAATTCGAACTAACTAAAAAACAATAGAAATCAACATTAGTTAAACTTTTATCAATAAAACATAAAGTTGAAATAAAACAAAAGTGTTGAAATAGTCTATCAGCTTCATGTAGGTTTGTTGGTGCATACTACAATCATCATGTTAAAAAAGTGTGATTAGAATTATATATATATATATATATATATATATATATATATATATATATATATATATATATATATATATATATATATATATATATATATATATATATATATATATATATATATATATATATACACATACCGCACAAGTACGTATATATATATACTGCGGTATATATACCGCACAAGCTAAACTATTTTCTGGCATGAGTATCAACAGTTCAATTGACTGTGAAAGTTTTCTTGATTTATTTACTTAAAATGGGATTTTCAAAATGTCAATGATGACAGTTGTAATTCCTACATCTTTTATTAGGTTTTTCTTGCTTGACACGACAGCCCGCCTGGTCACAGATTTACAGGTAAACAATTGTAACGTTAATTAAATCTTGGCATGGTCCGGAATCGAACCCACGACCTATGGGTCATCACAAAGGAAATGGAACTGCACCACGGCCCGTGGCTTATCCATTTATCTAAAGTTAGAACATTTTTTTTCATTATGTTGTATAAAACATCACTACCATAACCTATCCTTTTAAATCAGTTCCCGACTCTGTATTAAGCAGGTTATTGTAAAATGTATAACAAGTAACTGACATTTTTATGTGCAATTGTGAGTATTAAAATCGCATTTTTTTCTGAAAATAAACATAGAAATGTGATCATTTGGGTTAGAAACTACTCTGATTATAAACAAATCTTATTAAACTGTTTACATTGCCACATTCTCCCAAATTCAAAACATTCTCATTGCATATCATTCATAAATCAAAATCTGGTGATATTTGCCTGTATCTTTATCTATGTTGAGTGAGATAATCCCAGTTCATATGTTGACGGTACTGCGTGGACGGACAGCATAAGTTATCAATTTGACTTCCTTCTGCTGTGTGCATCTTCTTTGCCAATTGCTCGCTCAGTATTTATCCACCTAGTATATTGATTGGAGACATCTTTACTCAATCAGGAATTGAAAGGGAATATTTGCAATATTATTAAAGGGGTAGAACAGCTAGATTTGATTGACTCTCAAAGGGCTTTGACTGTCAGACATGTTTTGATAGAGTGTAACGGTGTTGATCCTATAAGGACTTATTATATTAATGTAATAGATTTACATGGAATATTTGATATTGTAGATACGTCTACGATAGCATCGTTCTTTTTGACCAAATAAGGCATTATAGTCAGATTTAAGACTTGACATATTTATCACGAAACACAAAACATCAAACTTTAAGCTTTTTTAACAAATTATACACATTGTGTATTTGACGAACTTTGATTTGTTTACATCGAAAATTATTTTGTTTACATACTGTATATGTTTTACATATTATATATCTGGTCAAAACGTATTGTTATATGTACTGTTTTGGGCACTGAATGATAAAGGTGGTTATTGTGCCGTGAAACCACCATTCATTCACTGATTCATTAAGCAGGAAGTCATTCATTTCAACGCCAATGCAGGGGAGCAACGAGATAAAATTTTCAGAGTTCTGTCGGGGAAAGTAAATCAGGTTGTCCCAGCCAAACACCACAAAAACACCTGCGCGTCTCATTATAGGCTTGATGTATCCAAACAGGGAGCTACGTATCCTGAAGATGTTCCCAAAATCAGAACCTTGCATTTGTTTAGTCACCAATTCCACCATAGACATACTTCAAACTAGAGGGTTAGACTGAATCGTTTGTCATAGGAAGTTCAATTAAATCAACACCGGTGTGCTTTGAAACCTTGTGACACATCATAAGGCACCGGACTCTAGTTATTGCTCAAGGCAGCCACAACCCTGGAAAGCTAGCCCATTTACCACGATGCTTCCGTGAAAATTACTGCCATCTATATAGTAGCCACGACCTCCATCAATTTGACTGTTACTTCTTTTACCTTCCATAGCAGGGCGTATAGTTCTTTCACGTGATGAAGCATTGTTCCCGAACCCATTATATTAGATAGAACTCACTGGCTCACTCCATGTGTTTTTGGACACAGGGCAATTTATAACTAGCTTGCAGCCTTGGATATGTTGAACTGTGTTTTTCCTCTTGCTCTCAAACATGGATTGGTGGACTAAAGTTAATGCCAAATGGCGACATATGGTAAGACATGAAGAACAGATGTCTAATAAATGACTTATCTATTGTCAAAATGCCAATACGATTTAATGTGTGGAAAGAAGCTGTTTGCTTGCGGCTGCACTTGGTATATTCAGTATCAGAGCAGGCACACTGTACTTCTAGTCTGACTTGCTTGATTAGTCGCTCAATAAAAGCCCCAGAAAGGAACATGTTAATGTGTCTAAAATATCAACTATATAGCATTTATATCCTGAGCCTTCAAAAAAATATTTAAACGTTTATTCTGGTTTTCATGTGATTATTCTTTCCAGGTTGCTTAACTTTTTTTCATTTTAAAGTAAGTCTTATCGGAGATAAACGATGTTTTTTCTGTCATTTTTTGAAGCACAAACGATGCAATAAGGCCATAGCGGATGCAGGCAGGATCAACGCAGCTCGGCGCCCTACTTGTATCTATTTTTGTCCTTGTTACGTGCGTTGTGGAAAACAGGCCCCCATGATAAAAGGGAACCACATAGTGTTAATCAGACTTATATTTCTGAAGATAATTATTTATTTGGTTAATCAGCATGATGCACCCTCCAATTAGAACATTACGGTGGTCTCGTGATACAATCTCTTTGTACGCGACGCATTCTGGTAATTCAAAACGACCAACATCTTTCTTCTCCATATGATTAATTATGATGTCATGTCAAAGATGACGTCTTTATCTCTAAATTTATATTTGTGATATTTGCATTGAGACTGGGAACGTGAACATTCCAGCTAATCTCTGAATTACCACGCCTTTGGTTGCATTGTGACATAAACACATTAAAAAGGCTCTACCCTGTGGCGAGGTGATCGATGCGTTAAACGTCCACGTTATTAAAATTCAATAATGTACGACGTCCACTGGTCACATAACGCCACTTAAACCTCACTCTCATTCTAATAATGTACGACGTCCACTGGTCACATAACGCCACTTAAACCTCACTCTCATTCTGAAAATGACATGCCAAAAATGACAGCTTGATTAGATTCCATCCCACTCTGACCTGAAGCGTAAGCGTTTTTCGTACAATTGAATGTCACTTGTTCATATTTGAACTGGTCAATAGCTGAACAGGTTTTTTGACATGTGCTTTTATTTATTGGCCATTTTTTGTTGGATAAGTGTTGTTATATAATCAGAATCTTTAATATCAAATTTCTTGGATTATTCAATTCTTATCTATTAACTGAAACTTAAATAACTCAGTCACTTATGACAAAGTCTTTATATTTCAACCTTTCTATTGTTGAAATACAAACAATATACATAACCTGGTATTGTTTATATTTATTCCATGGATTATACCAGCTTAGCAAACTTCATGATTTTCATGCCGAGTTCTTAGTTCTTCTTATATCGTGTTTCAACCATTTTTCAGACAGATTGTGCTCATGTCTCAGCGAACCATAATTCCAGCAAAACTAATTGGTCTCACATCAGTGAGATCCCTTATGTTCCAAACTCTCTGTGCAGATGAAACACATGGAATGACCAAACTGATGAAAAGATCCAGATGCATGACATTACACGTTTTGAAAATCACATCGGCTCACATTAGCTGTAGAATGAACATGTCTTACATCTACATGTCTTGCTACCTTTCTGTAGTCTAAACGTTTTATCTGCATTGTTCAACTAATGTCTCTTTTACCAAACCAATCATTTTAGTAAGAATAACAATATCGGCCATCTCTCTAAAGTTTGCATGACGAGGACTTATTTTAGGAACAAATGTGACATATCTCAACGTACTAAAGACGGATTTCTCTGTGTCACAGCTTCAGAGGAAATTGCATGTAACAAAACCGTGATGATAATTCAGATGAATAATGGTTCTATGGCTCTGTTCAAGTTCTGAAGTAGTTAAACGGGCATGCACTTTGAATAAGTTTTCCAAAAATGTCTCTCCCACGCACCCATATCGTGTAGGTTCACACTTTGGATCCAAATTATTTCACAAACACTTTGATATTATCCTGATTCCATTGCGAGGCTGATAATTGTTGGCCCTTTTTATGCAAATTTAGGTCAATGTACTGAAAATATCGATATTCTTATTGGTTCAGATATTTCATATCACGATAAAAGCAGCACAACGACTCTGGAATTTGCTATCAATTTTGAAAAAGTGAAATCAAGTCTGCCAGTATTACATAATATTTTATGATACAAGTAAATGCAAGGCTTTTTGTATGCTAAATCTATGAGGAATCTCGACTGCATGATTATGCCTACAATAAAGAAACATGCTCTGTTTCAGGATTAATTGCTGGTGGGTAATCAGCCAATAAACCTATATGTGAAGGCATAAAATGGGATGCAATCAACATTGTTATAGTCAATTAATCTCATAAGTAGATTCTCTATCACAAGACAATATCAACTGAATCAAATATCAATCTTAAATCAGTTCCACACACCCTAATGAACTATCAAACATATAATTCATTCAGAACACATTAACATAACATTCAAACACTAATAGGACCTTTATTTGATATATCAATGTTACCTCAAACTGTTCATGATGTCTTGCTGTTCTGAAAAGATAGACGTTTTATAAACATGATATGGTACAAACTTCACTTGTACCCTGACACACCCAGTTAGACAAAGCCGAGGTCTAAACCATTTGGAGAGAACAGGTTTATTACCGACCTTAATGATGTACATCAATTCATGTCTTAACTCTGTTGCGCATATCGATCCCCGGGACTATGGCATGAAATGACCCACACATTCATAGTGCCAAGTCTAGTTGAACCCGGAAATGTGATTGAACGGAGGACTTGGAAACTTCAAACAGATGGCACGAATAAATATGTCACACCTACAATCAAAGAAAACACCTTGGCAAGTAACTTTTCCATTTCCTTATCACAAACAAAACTTTGGGAATATTGCCGATATGATCCAGAAAATGGGGTTGCTTTGGGTATGTACATGGTGGGGGGTCTGTGTTATCAAGTGCTCACTTCCATCACAAGCTCACAGCCAAAATGTATTGAAAAACGTACCATAGTTTAGCAGCTTTAAAAGTGTTGACATGGGGGTGAGGAAAGCTTTTTGTATGATATGCCAAGAATGAATTCATGTTGCAAATTTCACATATAAGCTGAGCCCTTGCAAATATGTGCCTAGGTGTGTTATCCTGCCTATATCAGTTACAAGTAAATAAGCCTCATTATAAGATGACATACATGTTGAAAGTGGTGTAAAACTTCCAACAAAGGAACACCAGAAAGTGTCTTGGGCAGTACATAGATAATATATATATCCCCGATGCTGTATTCCATCCTAGAAAATTATCAAACTGATTCATTACTCAATTTCATCACACGGATATGGTGCTTTTGAATTTTGTTTGCGTACAAAAATTCTGTCAACTAAGAAGATAAAAGCTTGCATTGTCAACCTTTGATGTTGAAAATCGCGGATCGTAAGAAGGTATTAAGACAATAGGAAGTATCGTACCAAACAAAACTTTCGGCTCTGATGTAACTACTTGGGATAGATGATCTGTGAGTCTTTTGAAATATTCAAAAAATGACTTTTAAGGAGGTTTCTGCAAGAGTTACTCATAATTGTTCCAGAGAGAGATACATAAATCTCGTTATGTTGGAGCTTTGTTCAACATGATATTTGTTGAAATAAATATTTTGTCAAATCTGTAGAAATCCTAATTTACCGTTTTATCTATTTAAATCTAATGTACCAAATGCCCATGGTTTCTGCCTGTCATTACAACGCCTGTAATCTCTAAAAGACGGATTAGAGGATTATAGACGGATTATACTGTTTTAGATGGATTATAGGATTATAGCTCTTATACACTTGTTTGAATGTCAGAGCGTTGAATTACTACATGTATAAAACATGTGAGGGTTTTTAAGAGTCAGAGACAATATCCAGCCAATCTTTGAAAGGAGTGGGGCATTGCACTGTAATGACTGACATAGACGAATTTGATATTTTAATTTTTCCAAAAACTGCTATTTAACGTAACACCAAAACCCTTGTTTACAGCACCGAACTTTCATTATTTCATTATTCTCTTATCATAAGGCGAGCAATGCATGGCTACGTTTTCTAGCACACGATGAAAAACATGTTGTGGTGAGCTAATACTCCCTCACTCAGACACGAAGTTCTATATCCAGATATATTTGATCTTAATGAGTCTCTTATTATATGCCACCGTCGACTGCTGAGAGCAATTCACTTTTACTTTGCATGTCAACCATTTTTGACCTTTTTAGAAGTGTCTGGCTACTGGGACAGGAACATGTTTTATAGCGGACCGACGAAGAGGGTCAATAATGGCGGCCTTGTCTGCTCGTTGGCATTGTCATAGTTGTTATCAAAGTGCCTCGTTTAGGAATGCTTCATTAGTTCACCATAATAACGCGGGTCAAGTCAATATGATTCAGCAGATAAGCAAAGTCCTGGTTTGCCTCATATTCCATTTCCCCACGATTTTATATGCATTTTAAAAATATTCTCCAGACAATATTTGTGTTAATGATATTGAGATATATTGATTTTTAATTTTCGTGCGATTAATTTTGCTTTTATTAACGACCTTTCGGTTCTATTTATATTTTATCAGGAAGGAAATAAGCCTGTTCCTGGGACTAAATGCCATACTCTTTAAGAAGAGTTACTTGGGATATTTCTTTTGCATTTCACAATGGCTTTTGACAATTAGTGGTTGAGTAAATTACCAATCAAAAACAGATTTTCACCTTTCTCATTACTGCAGCACGATAAAAGTTCTTATCCCAACCGGCAAGCCACTTCCCCTGCGATTATTTCCTTGGCATCGTGTGAAGCGGACATATATATATATATAATCACCAAAAAGGCATAATTATCACCATTGAATGGACAAGTGTAATGTTATGCCGCACTTATGCCACAATATCCTATAACCAGTCGACAAGATAGCTAGGTGATGAATGAACAAAATGGACCCAACTAAACGTACCTTTGCATTAAGAAGGGACATATCTTGTTGTAGTTCTTTCAGGGATTGTGAACGCACAGTCGGCATTCATGTTGTTTTCAAGATATACATTCTATAAGAAGCATTATCATGGATTATCTGTATATAGCATTGTTCTTACGACTTCTAGTAAGATTACGTTTGGGCATAATGAAGTTACTATGGTAAGATAAGACAATAAAAGTAATTTCACATAGGGAACTAGTTACTATGTTAATCTAAATTGCAAGAATAAAACATGCAATGCATTGAGTCAGGTGTGTGCGTAGACCTTCAAGTCAGTTTCAATAGCATCTCAGTCATATTGTAACGAGAAATATTGCGCAACTAGAAACATCACATAATCATCGTGAGAATATTTTGGTCCAATCTGGATGTGATAGAATTTACAAAGAGAATTCCTGATAAATCGATAGATTTATTCAAATAAAAAGCGTTTGACTAAATTATACATCCGATGCAAGGGCATTTATGGTCTAAATCTTGTGTAACCTTAATCCACATACGTATAAGAACGTCTATGCTTCAAAAATGTAACTTGAAAGCAAAAGATTGTCAACTTGACATTAGGCACAAATCCGATAACGTTGTGACTCGGAAAACGAGATGCTTGGTTGAAGATGCTAAAGGGTCATGACTTTGATCTGAACCTCAAATTGGTGTACTCCTGGTTGAATAGTCGAACTCGCCCTGCAAGAAGAGCTGTCAGCACTCAGAGATGTCACTAATTTCAAGCAAGCTTCCCACATCAAATATTATGCTGTTAGCACTCCAAGGTGCCACTAATTTTAAGCAAGCTTCCCGCATCAAATATGATGCTGTTTGATAAAAGAATGCAAACGTGGATAGATGGTATTGGATTCTCACCAGTCCCCATGCTTGTTCCCACACACCAGGACACTTTATAGTCATAAGAAGGGATTTGGCTGAAGTGGGATGAGAGGGATGGAAGTAGGCCTTTGCACGTGCTTTGGCAAGAACATAGTTGGCTGCTTTGACGAGTGCAAGAGTAAAATAACTTTCTTCTCAGTTCAGCGGAAGCGAAGGAAGCAACACAAATCATTCAGAACACCGTTTTTGATACTCTCAATGTATTGTTTGGACTGCAACCTCAATTGGAGATAAGTCAGTTGAAGGTTGTCTCAATATATCTTAGGGACCTAACGTGTGACATGGCCTTGACATTAATATGGCCAAGCAATGAATGTATAGGAATAATGTTTACTAATATAACAAAGATAAAAATGAATCCTCCAGCCAAGGACAAATGGCAGAATCACAGAAACGAAGCAATTGATGAATAACAGTTACAGACTCTAATCAAATATAACATATTTACCAACGCTAATAAACAAGTATGCTGGGCTTTATATATAGAGCACAAAACTCTCTTTCAATTAGCCTATAGGGAATTTGATAGTCCAAAATGTCCAAAGTGATATACTGTTGGATACAAATAAAAATGGAATTGCTTATTTTGGTAGATTTGTTCACAACAATTATTAAGAGGGTTGGCAGTGTAGTACAATGCGTAGGTTAGGAATTGAATCATGCCTATCCACACAAAGACAGTCTAAACTATTCTTGATAAATATCCACATGGAAACATACTTTTTACAACTACATTTCTAACGATAGTAAAATGACACTATTTGATGGTAAAATGTAAATTCAAGTCTTGGGTTTTACAGATAGTAAATCTACGGTAAAAATGATGAAAATTCAGTGACAATTAAGTGAGGTAGCCTCTGCTGCTACTAGGTCTTGTCATGCTATGACTGGAATAATGTTAAAACCGTATACAAACATACGCACACACACACACACACACACACACACACACACACACACACACACACACACACACACATACATACACACTCCCTTACACGCATATGCACCCATACACGGATATGCGTACGCTATTGTGTAACATTCTGTCATTTTCCAATTGTAGAAATATTATATGATCATTTAAAATGAGATCTTCATTGGAGAGGGTGTTTTTCATCACATCATTTTCATGAAAGAAGCCATACACACACTGAAAGCTTAAATCACAACTTGGGATGAGAACATTTTTAATCAATGTAATTAGTTAAAGTTATTACCTTTAATTGTATGGCCTTAAAGTGTGTCTAATCTGTGCCATCCAATCCTTACATTCAGTGTTTCACCTTGATTAATATTTCTGCCCAAATCTGAGATCACTTGTTTAAAAATCAGAATAGCCTGTGATCCAGTTGAAGGAATTATGGAAATCAATAGTCCCCCAGAATAATGTAATCTTGTGCTCAGTAAGGTGTTGCAATGCCTTGTAGTTCTTTGCAAATATTATCAGCAATTAAACAACGGGGAGGGGGGGGGGGTACAGAATTTGCAAATTTTCCAGAAAATAATATCATTTACAGTTTTCCATCACTCAAACTCCGTTTTTGTCTCTTATTTCTCTTGGAAGACAATTTTCAACTCCATGAAAAAATAGTGTTAAAAAGCATAAGGAAGGAAAAGTTTTCAATTTCCAGAAAAGCTTTGCTGTCTTAGCATTGTATGAATCATTTCCTTTACATCTTAGGGGGTACATATTTAACTAATTTTAATCTAATGTGAAAAAGTAGATTGACAAAATGTTGTGCTAGAGTTTTATACCCTTAGTTTATATAAAGTAATATTGTATATGAACAGATGGCTGAGATCAAACCTATTCCTATCAGCTCATCCTTGTTAGATCTTATATTTTCCATAACGAGAAGTTATTTGGCTGAACCCTGTTTTATATTTAATGATCATAACTGCGCCATCAATATAAGGATCGATGATTATGTCAAATGTCATATCTTAACAACCATATGAGGATAACAAAACTTGATAGGCAAGGTTTCCTGTAATTAATGTGAGTGGTTATCATTCATTATTTTATAGCCATGATTCTTTCCTGGGATCAGGGTATCACATTCTCATTATGCGACGAATTTATGAGATTTACGAAACAGTCAGTGCCGGACAAGACCATTGGATGAGCCTTGCCTGTTTGTTTCAAATTAAAGAACACATCGAAAAACAAAACCTTCACGACGATAAATCATTTTGTTAAAGGAATTATGCGTTAATTTTGAGAAAAATGTACCCTTATTCAAAATCCCATTTTAGAGTAACTCTATTTGCATGGCGTCATTTTCTGCTGGAGTGTTAATATTGAGGCCCTGAAAGGTAAAATGGTGTTAATGGAGTATGGCAATAGCACATGACGCCATCAAAGCTATTTAGTATGGGAGCCAACATAAGAAAGATGCCTATTTTGGCAGTTTTACCGTGTGGGACACATCTACAAATGATACATGACTAATTGTGGATCTTGTTGGCTATTTTGATGAAATACGCCGTGGGATGCTATTCTTTCCATTAAGTTCAGTGGTCTTCGAAAGATTTTATAGTTTCATTATCGTAAAATGATATTTTACGACCAACCAAGTTCAGACTTTAAGCGCATTGCGCCAGTCTGGCGTCAGTTGGATTGAAGAACCACCTCCTTCCTTCCTCCCCAACCCCTCACTATGGTGGAACAAACTATGACAAACATCCTTGTGCTTGCTCCTTTGCGTCTGTGCTAATGAGGCAGCTTTATGGCTTCAGAATGTTAACTATTAACCAAAATTATAATTGGCGTTGATTGATTGTTTTCTCAGACGCATTGATATGACTGGTAGTCTGCCTGTTTCTGGACGCACTGATGTGAACCCCGGAGCTTCCTTCACAGATATGCACTTTATACAGAAGGATGGCGATATTTCTCCATCACTCCACGAAACCATATTCAGTGAATGGGAAACTCTGAACCGTTCTGGGTAGTCAATTTGAACCAATCTGTACAAATCACGTCATTCTGGACGCTCACAACATATCTGGACACTAAATCTGAATAAAATCTGAGCGGTGCCGTATGGTGAAAAATAGCCAGACTGAAAAAAGCTTTCTTTAATCTCCATATATAAACTATAGCATTCAAATGTTCAAGAAAATAAAACCATCATAAGTAAAATATATGAAATATATGATCACCTGAAACTGAATTTTAACGCGATTTTTTGCTCAATTCTAACACAGAAATATTACTCTAAAAACACGCAATTCGTCTTTTAGGAAATTACTTTTTCCACATCACTGCATATATTTGATATAGGATTTGGTTACCACTGAGGCACTTTTGTAAGTCTCATCAAGTTATTAACTGAGGCGATGATAAGAATACATTGCAACATCTTTTTGAATACAAATGTATAATTATTTAGAATTTATGACATATAAATACATACACAAACAGAATGATGGCAGAATGATTTGTATTCTACCGTCCTCAAATATTGATAACGAAAGCAATAACTTTTACCTAATCATTGAAACAACGTTGCTAATATTGATCCTTTTCTATATTAACAACTGAGATCATTCTTGTAAGAAGAACAAGCACAGTTAAATCTATCGTTTCCAATTTAGAAATTCTGTAAAGAAGTCACAGAGAACGTGAAGCTTTATGAGTCATGAAACTAATCTTGTAATCATACCACCCATAAACTACTAAGATTGTTTGGAATCCTGGTAATACCTAAAATAATTAATACAAATTTAGAGTGATTGGAAAGTGTTATTGATTTTAGATTTTTTAGTTATTCGACTTGTAAAGTTGCAAATAAAGTATTATTATTATTATTGAAAACAGATAAAGGGAAGAAATATGTGGCATAGACATGTTCATTCTACATTTCGTACACATAAACATATACATTGTTGGACATCATGAACTACATGATTTGATGTAAGAGAAACTTGGAATATTCATGAAATTTCAAATCATATGACCAAATACTATAGAAAACCAGATGGACACAAAGCACGAGAATCAACCAGAAAACCCAAAATGAAGTGTCTCTTGAATCATTCATTTATGAAGTTTACCAAATTATAAAGAAAGTCAATCTGCTTGATTGTTGAAAGTTAGTTTTGATGTTGCGATAATCTATTATCTCCCCAGGTAATAAGGTCGCATATTTGTGTTTGGTGAAGAACAAAATTTGCAATGAGGCATTGTGGTCAGAGTGGGTCCTTTGTTCCTGGTTCATTACATTTGGGCCCAACCCAATTACTTCCTAATACTGTATTGACTGTTGAAGCAGTCTGTCCAAACTGCAAATAAGCTTTGGGCTGGTGCAGCACATTGAAGATGGATGGTGACCTTCCTGGTCACTTTGTTTTTGTTTAGTGTGTTATGTGATTTTCACCATTATTTTAGTCACATAAAATTCCCAGTATTGTAGCGTATTAGAAAATGTGTTTCGCATTTAAATATTCTTGTTATATACGATAACATGTATTAAATATATCTTAAGGGTCTTAAGGATCGGAGTTGGTTAAGATTTAAAGATGAGTATACTAAATTTTGTAAGAAAAGAATCTGATCCCCCGGGTCATTCCTGGTCATGCAGTGATAAAGATAAATAACACGGAACATCTTAGGAACAGAACCTTTAAAGCTGGGCACATCTGTTACCTTAAACGATTGGGTAAAGCTTAGCACCTGCAGCACCAAAGCAATTAATACCAGGCTCTGCAAACCAACTGATGAAAGATATTTGTAGATTATCAAGCTTACACATTAAGCATTCGTGCTCAATGTGTATTGGATGTGTATTTGGAATCGTATTAAAAATTTATGTTTTTTTTGTGAATTATATCTATCAAATGTATATCTTAACGAATTTAGTTGAACTTCAAACTTACCTAATATGAATCATTTGGGTGATGATCTTTCATAAAATGTTTATTTCATCAATCAATATATACATTTCCGACATAGAGATAAAACAGGGTGCTTTAGAAATCTTAGGTTTGAGTTAGGATTTTGCAATCATTCAGATAATGCAAGTGAACTTTCTAAATTCTAATAGTTTTAATGATAACATTAATATAGTTCTAAAACAACATCATTTAAGGAATAGTTTATATTACGGTCATACCAGCTCAATCTCTGTCATGCTTGTAGTATAATAGCTTACGGGTTGACATTAAGGCAATACATGTTGTGTCAGTCGTATAAAATGTGAGTTATTTTTAATCTGATGTAGCAATTTTATTATGGATCAGAGTCTAAATGGCCATGTCATTCTAGCAAGATTAAAAAAAATATTAAGTCAAAATAATAAAATATGTATTTCTTATAAAAATATGAAACTTAGCTTAATTATCACAAGCCATGTGCAACTATTTCTGTCCCACTACTCATTTACCACTGCCCTAATTCTTTCCATAATAATGTGTGACAAATTAATCAAAAGCAAGTCCAAAGAGTACGATCTGTAAAGGACGTGCAGGACAAGGAGACACGTCTAAAGTAAGTGCAAGAGGAGGGAAAAAGTGACGTCATATGGCCACCCTCCAGCAGCACCGCCACACACCACACACCATTAGTTCATATTCACACTCCCATCAAAGCTTTGGCAACGTATGAAAGCATCCTGGCGAATCCTGTACTCTCCTGAATGATGTTGTCCTCAAGGTCCTGGAGAGAGTAGCGGGAACACTCAGTGTAAACCTCAACAAAATATTTGCAATATTTTGATTACAAAGTAGTACAACTCCTGAAAATTACGGGACCTACATCACACTTTTTGAGAAATTTAAGAAGTATACATATTTGTCTTTATATATATTTGTATTTTTTAAATGTTAGATGCAGCTACAAATTGCACTCCATAAAGACTTTAAATACTGCAATAATGTTGTATAAATATAAGCTATCCATTTTGTTAACATTTTGGATTTATTCTAAGCAGTTTCTGCTTTGATGCATTGTGTTAGCGGGATAGTAACTTGCTTGCGGTTTGGATTGCCGGGCATATGGACATATTGGCCAAAGCCTCCCTTCTTGAAACATTCTGGTTGGCAATTGATGTTAGCAGCACTAAGTGCGTCCATACAGTCCACAGTGAGCACTAATGTCTTCTTGCCAATCATTCTCTCAAATACACATATTAATCTCCATAAACATTGACACAATTTTGTCCTGCCTGCTGGAAGACGTTTCTAACTGTTATCAATATGTTGGGAATATGACGGAATATGAATTGGTAGTACAAGAACTGACACATGCATGACACTCAATATTCATATATAAGAATTTGTGATTGTTAAACAACAGAGAAATGACTTAGTGTGATCACATAGCTTAGTGTGATCACATGACTTAGTGTGGTCACATGACTTTGTCTGGTTTCACAGGCTGCATCCACTTACTCAATTGTCTATGACACACAATAATCACATTTTCAACCAAAGAATCCTCTCATCTTTCCATAAATATGATTACCAAAAGCTTTCAAAATGATTTATCTCCATATCATCTGCCTATTTCCTTTAAATATCGCTATCTTTTCAATTCAAAAGATCATTATATTTTCCTTACCGTTACGTACCCTCTAATCTTTCAGACATATATCATTTTATCTCTATGACATACACGTGTCCAAGACTCTATTTCCTAGACTCTTCGTTAAATACAGGAAGCTTGTTGATTAGAACGTTTATCAAGCAGGTCACGCAAAGGTCATCAGTTGGCGTGAGAGGATATACGGCTTTCGGTAGGAATGTTTTGTGACTGATAGGTAATACTTGAACCTCATGTCTGACAAGATGGCAGGTTTTCAGATATTCTGTTTCATTTCCTTGGCCGATATATTCCATTTCCTTGAACACATATACCTTGATAAGTGACAATAAGAGAAATGTTTGGGTGCGTGGCTCCGTATTCGTGTCTTATTTACTTCAATATGGGATACTGGTATGTTTGCTGTTATTCAGGACTGCATCAATTCCATGTAAGTTGGCTGTTAAGATGTCACTCGGTTTATAATGAAGGTTGATGGCGTCATTGAGAATGCAGCATGAGGATTTAGTTTGGACAGAGGAAGACATTGTACCAAGATGAACTATGTCATTTCAATACTAACAGTTATCAGGCACCCTGCAGCCCCCCATGTGACCTTCAATGGACATTTTTGTTGCTCAAAGGTGTTGTGCAGGTACCACTCAGTTCCAAAATCACTATTAAAAGAGACAAAATGGCCAATGTGTGCCTTTATACAGAGATCAGGTGATAGCAACATGGCCCTATGGAGACTCTGGTGCCTTTATTGTTGCTTTTTTATGGTATTTGGTTTATTCACATGAGGCACGCCAATTCCAGAAGGAACTTGCAAGTGCTCTTGACTGGTTGACACCTGTCACAAAACAATGGAACCGAAATGAGAAAAGTGACAAGATGTGGAGTATTTCTCATGTGGAATTTCTTGACGAATAATGTTGAAGCTGGACAAAAACCGTGATGACAAAATATACCAGTACATGATCTGATTTGAACCTGAAATAGCTTTCTTATTTTGCTGGCTATGTGCAAAAGTATTGTGAACAAAAGTATTGGGAGTGGTAATAATGATCGTTCTGCAATGTACTTGATATTTGTTATTCAAATTATGTATTAACTAAATGTTACACTGTGTATTACCTAATATCCCATCATATATTGAATAAATGTCCCATCATATATTGAAAAAATGTACCATCATGTATTGAATAAATGTACCATCACATATTGGATAAATGTCGCACATAATAAATGTCACACATATTAAATTAATATCACATATATTGAGTAAATGTCACATTATATATTGAAAGAATCCATCAAAATTATGTTGATGTTTTTCTCCATACCGATTGGGTAAAATCTGGTCCAAATTATAATTCACCTTTTCAGATTAAACACAGTATCACAACTGGACAATTTACATGGAGAAGATCAGATTTCTTGAGCCCTTGACAATCTGGGATCAAAAGAAAATTGGTAAGGAATATTCGACACTGTCTAGAAAACTTCAGCTTTACGAGTACTTAAATGTGTAACGAATATGTGTAACGAATATTTGCCCATGCAATGTTCAAAGAGTTGCTTTCCGTCACATACAGATAGATTTGAATAATTTGTCAGTGCTTGCTTTGAAACTAAGATTCTGTTCCCTACACGAACTTGATATACACGTGTTTTGGGATTGGATGTGGGACATACGTTTTGAGAATGGATGTGGTAAGATGCTTCTACCCCTATCTTTGTAAAATTGATTGCTGTTTATAGCAGTTAAAATATTTGGATAAATACGAAAGAACAAATTATTGCAGCTGTATTTATTAAGTTGAAGGGCATGGGAAAAACCAAATAAATGAAATTGAAAATATCATGTTCATTTTCAAAACTAAGGAGTAATTACTGCTTATATCCACGATAACAGATTTTTGCCTGAGGTTCGGGAGCTGACAGTCCGACCCCGCAGGTGTTTTAAGTGGTTTATCACACACTTTCAACTTGCTTGCAAGTAAATTAGATATTCATTCACTGTTCTTTAACACTTAAAGCGACAAACATGGTTACAATAACTTACTGTTATTCAATATGGAGAGTTTTAAGTCTTGCAAACACAGTTGAATTTAAGAATATTCGTTGGAGGTGGTTGAGAGTAACTTGGCACACATCCAAATATGTACACATCGTATTTTTATGAAAGTATAGTCAGAACAAAGTTGCCATACTCTCCTTAGAATACCCAGAGTTAATACCTGGCTCTGGAAGTATAGACCAAGAATGATAATAATAATAATAATAATAATAAGCTTATATAGCGCATATATCAGGCTAGGCCTGTTCATTGCGCTCAGCCCCGTAGTATCTCCTGAAGAGGAATGTTTTCAAGTTGGACTTGAAAACTGATACAGTAGGACTCTTCCTAATATCATTAGGGATGTTGTTCCATAGTTTAGGGGCGAACACGGAAAAAGCCCTATCTCCCACAGTTTTCATATTGGTACTGGGGACTACCAGGTCAAGTAATGAGTTAGAGCGTAAGGTCCTCGTATGTCTTTTGTAATCCAGAAGCTCAGATATGTAAGGGGGCGCAATACCATTTAGAGCCTTCCAGACAATTAATAGTACCTTGAAATCAATTCTGGCTCTAACCGGCAGCCAGTGCAGCTCTTTAAGTTTATCAGTAATATGATCGTATTTCCTCCGGCCAGTAACTACTCTTGCCGCAGAGTTCTGCAATTTCTGCAGTTTACTAATCTCCACCTCAGGGATCCCAGTTAGGAGCGCATTGCCATAATCCAAAGTAGATGTTACAAAAGAGTGTATGATCGTCTCAGCAGCCTTGTTGTCCAACGATTGCCTAATGGCAACAATATTTCTGATATGGTAATAGCCCTTTTTACACATATTTCTGACCTGCGCCTTCATGTCAAGATGCCTGTCAAAGATCACCCCAAGGTTCCTAACACTGAGGCTATCATTTATGGAGGATGTCCCAATTTTTAGCCCAGCATCACCGGCAAGGTCCCACCTTACTGATGATCTACTGTGAGTACAAACCAGGAGTTCTGTCTTGTCATCATTTAATTTCATTTTGTTCAAAATCAAAAAGGACCGAATCCTATGAATACATTCCTCAAGCCTTTGAATATATTGATCAGCATTTCCATGTTTATGACTAATAGGCATATAAATTTGAGTATCGTCAGCATAAATGTGGTATGCCATGTTATAATCATCCAAGATATCAGCTAGAGGTGCCATGTATAGGGAGAATAGAATTGGTCCCAGCACAGACCCCTGAGGTACCCCTGAGGAAATGCCAATAGTAGATGACCTTACATTTTCAATAATGACAGATTGCCTCCTGTCAGATAAGTAAGACCTTAACTTAATGACAGTATAACGAGACCTCACACAGTACAAGTTTCGTTTTAGCAGGCAATAAGCACGGAGTCAGATATTTTGCATATGTTGTTACATGGCCAATTGGTGTAATTGATATGACTGGAAAGTGAACACAACAATTAACGAGTATTAACAAGTAGGGGAGGGCGATAAAAAAACTTGATTGTTTTTCTTATGGTGAAAGCTGGTAAATCAAGTTTCATCATGAACTAACTGAAATGATAATTTTGAAAGTGATGTAATGATATACTTCTCAATCCCCCCACCCCACCAAATAATCCATTCTAAATTGCTTTCGACCACTGGAAATGGACAGTTCTGTCATTTTGCATGGCCATGTCTAAGAGCCAACCAATTCCACAGCTGTATGCTAATTGCTGTATGGAGAGAAGGTTTTCCGCATTTCATGCCAATTGTGGCAATGGAGGTATGTGACTCCACCTCGCCATGCAGAGTAGGTCTGTCAATAGTAAAATCCAATTCCAAGTTTCAAACATATCCAATATAAGTGATCCATAACATTCCTATTTAGAATGTTCCATAAGTTTTACTAATTAATGGGAGAGGTTGACACCACTGTCCTTCCCAAAGTCACTGTGTTCATCCTTATTGCTACTCGATGGTAGTAATATAATCCCTTTCCTGATCCTCTGTTTTTCTGTATCACACCTTTCCTGCACCATGTAGGTTGTTTAGGCCTACTCTGAACAATATTCCAATTAAATTTGCAGTTGTTGAGCACAGTTCCATGTAAAAGAGGCAGCCTATGTTTTGGGACACATTTGACCTACTGGTGTCACTGTCTGAGGGGCTGCTCCAGATAAAGTTGGTCCAGATTAAGGTTTTGGGTGGTAGAGAGAGATGTGGCACAGAGTGACAATGATTTGACACATCAGGGGAAAAGGTACTTTTGCTTTTGACATTGATAAGATCAAAACCTTTGGAACCCCATGTGGAATTTTCTTTCAATGTCAGCTTTTGTTGTTGCAGGATTCATCACCTCGGAAATTTTGTTCTTTCCCACAGGTCTTGGCTAATACCAAATAGTCCTGATTTTTCTAAACTTTATATTCTTGGAAAGACACCGCGTGCATCATGGTTCATATCTGTGCCATCATGGGATTTAGATTCTCTCTCACCTGTCCTGTTACAGATTATTTATCTATTAGTTCTATATCATGCCAGAGTAAATGTCGATGTTCTTGGCGTACCCTAAAGCCCATGCATTTTGTAAGGATGGACCACATGATGAAATTGCAGTATGGAGTGCATTTTGTGAGGATAAACCACATTTGCAGAGTCTGGAGAGTCTGGAGTGTCTGGAGAGTCTGGAGTGTCTGGAGTGTCTGGAGTGTCTGGAGGGTCTGGGGAGTCTGGAGTGTCTGGAGTGTCTGGAGTGTCTGGAGTGTCTGGAGTGTCTGGAGTGTCTGGAGAGTCTGGAGAGTCTGGATTGTCTGGAGAGTCTGGAGAGTCTGGAGTGTCCATACCAAGAGCCCCACATGTCTAAGTCATCTCTTCTTCACCTGGAGTAATCTCTGCTGATATTTTTTTGTTCTCCCTTTTCCCCTGAAAAGTAAATCCACTTTCTTCGCATCAAGTGTTTTTCTGGTTAGTTAAATTATTTTCCTGTAGAAATTGTTGTGTAGTGTATGTTGACCTCCAGAAAATTGTCAACACTGTTAACCATGTTTACAAGCGACCCTGATTCATATTCTTCTCAGTTGTCCTTACGGACACTGTAAATAAACTGGGATAGAATTTCATCAAGCTCAATTGGAGGAATATTGCACAACTCCCTGATCTTAGTAACGACTCTCCATACTTTGTCCAGACCCAATATGTAAAAAGGGAATGGTTCTTGGCAGTACTTCATGATACCGACCAGTGGCTTATGTCTACCAAGGAGCACGGAGGAAAATCCACAAATATTGGTCAGTTTTAGAAATAACATATGAAAGAAAATTGTTCTCATAGAGCTGGTGTATATGAATGGAAATGCTTTTATGGCTCAATTCAAAGGTTGCCCCCCTAGCCACAGACCCCCGGGGGGCCTCAGCCCCCAAAGCCCCCCTCGATCCGTTCTCACTATGTCCATTGCGATGTCGTTGTCATAAGAGCGCCGTGGGAGCTTCAACCTGCAATGGGAACGCCGTGGGAACGCCATGGGAATGCCGTGATGGACCCGTTCATTGGTTTGAGCTTGAAGTATTTAATCTCTCCACCATCTCCGGGAGAAGCCGCTCTGATGGGACAGGGCCTTGACGGTCGAGGTTGGAACCGGCATTAAAGCTTGGTGTGCTCCCACTACTTTTAAAATTGAAATGTTTCTGTTATTAAATGGTAAGAGCTGTTACTTCAACAATATCATTCAATAATCCTCTTCTGACAGCACGAATCGGTCTTCCATTACGATATGAGATAAATTGTCAATGTTACACAGGTATTATTAATTGACTCTTTCTCTATATCTAATAACTAATGTCTCTATATTTAAATGTACATTTTATATATTTATACACAGACATACATATACATATAAAGAGTGTGTTCAGGGGATTTTTGCATGTGTGTATTTTCCTCTACATGCAGATACATTTTAATTCAGAAAGCTTGGAAACGCGCCTGTATGTTTGAATGTTCTATCTCACACTTTATGATAAAGCTCTTGTGTATGAAGCTGTAAAATTGATGAGAGTCTTCCTCTGAGTTTAGCCTGTCAGCCTTTATCGACTGGAGCAGATGAAAAGTGATTTTAATGGAATGCCGCACTTAAGAATGCAGGGTTCAACCAGCCCTTTTCCTGACAACTCTTTCCCCATCACATGACAGAGGTCTGTTGCTAATTGACAGGGAATCCTTTTTGATTGTTGTAATTATTACCTCTTTTTTCAATAATCAAGCACTTAACCGATCCAAAACTTTGTTGGTGTAATGTTGCACTGATGTTTATATAAATCATAGTTTTTTACCCTGGAATTAAAGTATTATATTTGCTATTGACACAAAATTGTCCATTTATACTAACTGCAAAACTGCATCCAACTTTGATATATACAGCAGACCAACAATAGCAACCCAAACACAAATACACACATAAAAAACAACACATTGATTAAATTCGCCGAGAAGGCATAAACTCTTTCTTATGCCTACATATGTAGACACGAAAACACAAAACATACACTGACCTTTTCACGGATAAAATACACGCTTTCAATTGGTAAATTCTCGAAGGATAACTTTTCTTAAAATCAATGAATATAACCTGAGAGGAATATAACTATAAATATTATATATATATAAATATTATTATTGCTCCCAGATATAACAATCTCTCAACGATATCGGACATTTAAGAGAGTAGGAATAGTCTCACATTTTCATATCCATCAATGAGTATGCTAACATTTGCAGATGGCTACGTTAAACATGACCACCGTAGTATGCTCTTCTGATGTCCCAATCTCAATCATGGATCACAGTCCTGCCAAATGAAACCCGTCTGGTCAATATGTTGTGTCTCTATGCGATAGGTAACATAGCATAACCAAATACTCCATTTTTGATTGCTCATCAGATACGCATTGTGCTTTGAGATTAGAAAGACCCATCGGCTTTGGGAGGATGTAAGAATATATATATATATATATATATATATATATATATATATATATATATATATATATATATATATATATATATATATATATATAAATATATATATATATATATATATATATATATATATATATATATATTTATTATTCACATGATTCTGCTTTGTCTTTGGTTTTCTTTTATGGCGATCACAATGTACACCAATAAAGATCTGAATATTTCAGGGAAAAACTACTTTTTTCCATATGTATCATGCAAATGAGGCAATCTCCTGTTTCTTAAGTTACGTAGAAAATATAAATTCCAAATGACTGGTCAACACTAAGATTATTATTATCTAAAACGTGTGAAACATAGAATGTCGATATAGGATGAGGCGCCAGTAAAGTGTGATACATAATTGTGCAACGGTCCATGTTACTTTCAATAATTGCAATAATGAAATGTTGTTTATACTGTATTACTATAAATGAGGGAGGTATTCATGGTATAAGGCCATAGTTGTCTTTATTTAAATTGATAGTGGTGATATTTGTCTAAAAACATCTTACCTCAGCTGCAAGATATTTGTCTAAAAACATCTTACCTCAGCTGCACGATTGTAAACGGAAAGTCCTGTCTGTACAGAGTGCTTGAGTCAGCGGCCGTTCCACTCCTTGTCCACGAATGTTCACATTTATTTCTTTGAAAGAACCTAAAGGAAAAAGGAATATGAAAAATATTATTTTTTGCCTAATATTGATATGTATATCAAAGAGTAGTCACAGGAATGTTGATTTTGAGTGAGCAGTATGAAGCATCTTCGTCATTTATGGAACTTTAAGTATAAGATATGTTCATAATATGCTTGAAAATATACGCCCGCACAGAAACAACAATACAATGTTAGTTAGTGGTAACTAGTGTTTCATCTTCCTTGCCAATCAGGCAGAACGGACACCCAATGGTGATTAACCATTCATTCCTCATATGAGATTTCCTCACCGCATGCACGCTGAATGGATAGTGTTTAGCAGACATCTAATATTACATCAGAGAAATTAGGCACGATAACCAATGCAAAGTGGTATGCAATGCAGCATCTCTTCAATACAGGTGCGGTTAAAATAGCGCCTGATTACAGTTACAGGTAATCATAAGAAATATTGAGCAACCTATTGTTTTTGTGGGCATTATGCTCAATGCTGGCTTGATTGGCTGGAGCTGCAGTTAGCGTGTTATCATGTTTACAGGATTAGCTCCATCAAAAGCTCCTTACCTATATAACCTCTACCATCCTCCAAGTGATTATCGAATGATGTAATGCTGCAACAAATGATGCACTCTTCGAAAATGATTTATGTGGGTTTTTTTATCATTGATATTTTTATTGTCATTTTTACATGATCTTAACAGTAACAACACATAACTTATACAGGAACAGTAACAGACACCACATAGTTCATTGTCTTGTGAAGTTCCCAATAACTACATTGGTACATATATAAAGTACATAAAATAATATTATCCGATGCTTTCCATAATTGCCCCCCAACTGTTTTCAAAACTGTTTAGTGAGTTGTTTTGTGTACAAATAGATTTTTCTATATTTAATCTATATTTTACAATGTGTAGAAAATTATAAAAACATATATAGTTCTTTTTACATTTTTGCAAGTAGATATATTGTTTGCCAATAATATAATATAGTTTACATTCTTAAAGTATTCTAGATCATAAAAGAAGCCAAACAGAATATGTTTTTCTGTTATTTGAATAGTTTGTGAACTGGTTCTGTTCCACCAACGTTCTAATGAGTTCCAAAATTGTTTAACTTGTGTACAATAATACAAAAAATGGGCAATATCGTCTGTTACATTACACATTGGGCACAAGTCTGATTTCACAACGGATAATGTATATAACCATTTATTACATGGCAAAATTTTATTTATAATTCTGTATTGTAATGACTGGAGTTGTGTTTCCCTTGCACATCTATATGGAAGTATGAAAATGTGTTCCCAGTCATTGTGTACTGGGTAAATGTTTTCCCATTTTTCAAGAGCTGTGGGTCTTGTACATTTATCATTAACAAAGGTACTATAGAAGTCCTTCGTTTTAGATTTAAGCAAATCTTTTGTGGAATCATTACATCTTAAAGAAATATTTCTAGGCAGAATAACTTGAAAATTTGACCTCCCAATGTCGATTATCCAGGTTGCTGGTATAGCTTTTCTTAACCTATAGTATTTTAAAATATTACATCTGATGCCATATTTATTGACAAAACTGGTGAAATCAAGATTTATGTGGTTCTTATTATAAAATGACCAATAAATCATTTTTGAGTAGTCTTTAGTTTGGGATTCTGAACCTAAACAAATATATATCTGTCCTGGTGAGTAAAGGTATTGTTCTTCACTCTCCTTCTCCGGATGTTATCACTTCCAGTAAACCATAATTGATAGGTTTAATGCTTGTTGAATTCCATTTTGTATGAGGTTTAGTAAAGCGTAAATTCACATCAATAGACTGAAACAAATAGCACATAAGGAGATAATTATGTTACTATTAAGCAGGAGGTTAGTGACAGGGTCAGCATTATTAGTCCAGTAAATAGAAAAAAAAAAAAATTTCCTGTGCTCCTCCTGCTCTATCGCCTGTAGACAAGTATTCATATAAGGGATTGAGCAGTAATAACTCAGAGGATCGAGCTAGGGCAGGGGTGGTAGAGGTTATATTGGTGCGGAGCTTTTGAGGGAACTAATCTTGTAAACATCATAACACACAAACTGCATCACTATCCAATCTAACCAGCATTAAGTATTATGTTCAATAAAACTATGACATTCTGTTCAGGCCATATAGCATTAAGTTGCTGAATATTTCACATTTATGTACGCCCCACAAATACCCCCTTCCCAGCAGATTAATCCAATAATTATATTGGCAAGCAAGGACTCGATATACGACCGGGATAGGCTAAAGCATATGGTTGCTAGATGATAATAGATTAATTACATAAAACACACATATCTTTATTTCAAACTTCACTCCTACTCTCGTCCCATTAGAAAACCTTTCATATAATATTTTGATTTTAAACACAACTGAAACTAAACATGAAAGTTCATTGTGAAAAGATAAGGGTTGTCTTGTTAGGGTTTCAAACACATTGGGATGATAGTTCAGTGCATCTTTGTTACAAGCCAACCTTTACGAGTAAGGCCCTTAAGGGTATTTATGGGTGTTGGTAGTGAGTGCCCTCTAGTGGCAGAGGCGTAAATTACCAAAATACTGTACTTGATAGGAATTGGTACATTTGCAGTGTAGAAATACATTCCCTATTAAATTAAAAGCATTCATGACATAAATCAATATTTAACCACTACAATATTTGAACTATAAGGTATGATTACAAGTATATTTCTTCCAAAATAGTATTTTTTCCTTGATGATAGTTTGATGATAGTTTTCTTAAGGAAGTTTGGCAATCAGATATGTGAAGGGAGGTGAACAAATTCTTAATTTTGAAATGATCAAGTGTGTACTTTACCTCTATTTTTCTCTTGATGTTTTTGAAAAATAGAAAATCTGTTTCACTAGGATCACAGTAAATATTGTTAAGATCACTTTCACAAAGTTATTTGGAAATCCACTTTAATATGGTCCCACAATCTGCAGAACTTTTTCCCTTTAACATTTTGACATGATAAAATAAATTTTGGAGCAGTGACATATTACTATGCCACTTTTTATGAGTTAAACAGATATGAAGCTTTCAACATAATCAAAGAAATTCCATTGTGATTTTTAAAAAATACATCAATAATTTTATTACAAAAATGAATACCATAAAATGTCATTTCATGACTTGAAAGTTGTAATGAAAAAGGAACTCTTTTTGACAGTTGAGCATTTTTCCTGTACTTTTTTGAAAACGTTCCATTTTGGAGTAAAAAGAAAGTAGTTCCCTCAGAAAATCTGCCACCAGAGGACACTCACTACCAACACCCATAAATACCCTTAAGAGATTTTGAAGCATTTGTCAACCGACTAACATCCACCATGCCATGCTTGGCTTCTAGTATAACAAATGAAAACAATACTTTGGAATACAATCTACGCTATGCCCCATTCAACTTTTTCATCTCAGTCACTGGTTCCATACCAAACACCCTCCTTTCAAAGTTTGGGACCTTCTCTCAAGGGAATAACAGGTCATGCCATGCAAGTTTGTGCCCTGGCCTGTAATTTAGTATCCCCCCACGTGTGTGTGTTATGTGTGTAGCATGTATTTGTTTCCTTTGGAAATTAACATTGAGGGTGAGGCCTGCATACGCCAGCCGTATGAAAAGCGGTAACTTGATACTTTTACAGCAAATGTTTATAATAGAACTGAGTCGTGGTGTGATAGTTTAATCAATTATAAATATTAATAGTCGATGAAGGGTAACAAGAAATAGATCACGTTTGTTTGAGGATGAAACCCCATAAACAGCAGGTGAGGACACATGCCTCTTCGAAGATAACCTGCATCAAAACTGGCAGAACAGTCTCATCCGGCAGCATGACAGACAAGCTTCCAATAACTGATAGTGTCACCGCAGACAGGGTGAGACCTGGATATATGTTACAGATAGTGTCACCGCAGACAGGATGAGACCTGGATATATCTAACTGATAGTTTCACCACAGACAGGGTGAGACCAGGATATAACTAACTGATAGTGTCACTGCAGACAGGGTGAGACCTGGATATATCTAACTGATAGTGTCACCACAGACAGGGTGAGACCTGGATATATCTAACTGATAGTGTCACCACAGACAGGGTGAGACCTGGATATATCTAACTGATAGTGTCACCGCAGACAGGGTGAGACCTGGATATATCTAACTGATAGTGTCACCACAGACAGGGTGAGACCAGGATATATCTAACTGATAGTGTCACCGCAGACGGGGTGAGACCTGGATATATCTAACTGATAGTGTCACCACAGACAGGGTGAGACCTGG
The DNA here is from genome assembly GCA_949316495.1 of Amphiduros pacificus. Taxonomy (NCBI): domain Eukaryota; kingdom Metazoa; phylum Annelida; class Polychaeta; order Phyllodocida; family Hesionidae; genus Amphiduros; species Amphiduros pacificus. Next base: position 42,224,131 of record OX439001.1, on the reverse strand, counting down.
ATATATCTAACTGATAGTGTCACCGCAGACAGGGTGAGACCTGGACATATCTAACTGATAGTGTCACTGCAGACAGGGTGAGACCTGGATATATCTAACTGATAGTGTCACCGCAGACAGGGTGAGACCTGGATATATCTAACTGATAGTGTCACCACAGACAGGGTGAAACCTGGATATATCTAACTGATAGTGTCACTGCAGACAGGGTGAGACCTGGATATATCTAACTGATAGTGTCACCGCAGACAGGCTGAGACCTGGATATATCTAACTGATAGTGTCATCGCAGACAGGGTGAGACCTGGATACATCTAACTGATAGTGTCACCAGACAGGCTGAGACCTGGATACATCTAACTGATAGTGTCACCAGACAGGGTGAGACCTGGATATATCTAACTGATAGTGTCACCAGACAGGCTGAGACCTGGATACATCTAACTGATAGTGTCACCAGACAGGCTGAGACCTGGATACATCTAACTGATAGTGTCACCAGACAGGGTGAGACCTGGATACATCTAACTGATAGTGTCACCAGACAGGCTGAGACCTGGATACATCTAACTGATAGTGTCACCAGACAGGGTGAGACCTGGATATATCTAACTGATAGTGTCACCGCAGACAGGGTGAGACCTGGATATATCTAACTGATAGTGACACCGCAGACAGGGTGAGACCTGGATATATCTAACTGATAGTGTCACCGCAGACAGGGTGAGACCAGGATATATCTAACTGATAGTGTCACCGCAGGCAGGGTGAGACCTGGATATATCTAACTGATAGTGTCACCGCAAACAGGGTGAGACCTGGATATATCTAACTGATTGTGTCACCGCAGACAGGGTGAGACCTGGATATATCTAACTGATAGTGTCACCAGACAGGGTGAGACCTGGACATATCTAACTGATAGTGTCACCGCAGACAGGGTGAGACCTGGATATATCTAACTGATAGTGTCACCGCAGACAGGGTGAGACCTGGATATATCTAACTGATAGTGTCACTGCAGACAGGGTGAGACTTGGATATATCTAACTGATAGTGTCACCGCAGACAGGGTTAGACCTGGATATATCTAACTGATAGTGTCACTGCAGACAGGATGAGACCAGGATATATCTAACTGATAGTGTCACCACAGACAGGGTGAGACCTGGATATATCTAACTGATAGTGTCACCGCAGACAGGGTGAGACCTGGATATATCTAACTGATAGTGTCACCGCAGACAGGGTTAGACCTGGATATATCTAACTGATAGTGTCACTGCAGACAGGATGAGACCAGGATATATCTAACTGATAGTGTCACCACAGACAGGGTGAGACCTGGATATATCTAACTGATAGTGTCACCGCAGACAGGGTGAGACCTGGATATATCTAACTGATAGTGTCACCGCAGACATGGTGAGACCTGGATATATCTAACTGATAGTGTCACCGCAGACATGGTGAGACCTGGATATATCTAACTGATAGTGTCACCACAGACAGGGTGAGACCAGGATATATCTAACTGATAGTGTCACCACAGGCAGGGTGAGACCTGGATATATCTAACTAATAGTGTCACCGCAGACAGGGTGAGACCTGGATATATCTAACTAATAGTGTCACCGCAAACAGGGTGAGACCTGGATATGTCTAACTGATAGTGTCACCGCAGACAGGGTGAGACCTGGATATATCTAACTGATAGTGTCACCACAGACAGGGTGAGACCTGGATATATCTAACTGATAGTGTCACCACAGACAGGGTGAGACCTGGATATATCTAACTGATAGTGTCACCACAGACAGGGTGAGACCTGGATATATCTAACTGATAGTGTCACCACAGACAGGGTGAGACCTGGATATATCTAACTGATAGTGTCACCACAGGCAGGATGAGACCTGGATACATTTCCTATGTAAATCGACATCACATATAAATAAATCACATTAATGGAGGCACAGCCTTAAAATACAATAGCAACTTTTTGACCTTATGCAGATTCGAATTCGATTACTTCTGGGAATCTACTGTATACTTCTTTTAAATCTCATTTACAGTATGGGCTCATGCAAAGTGAACATCTCCTAGATGTGCTATGTTATTTCCTCTTCGTGGCATTTCTGTGACCTATCCATAATGAACATTGTGCAGTGTTTTTAGTCGTCAATATTATATTACAGCACGATACGAATAAAACTAAATGGAAACGAACAATAATTTTAAGGCACTTATGACTCATGAGTGGCTTGTCCAGATGTGTTACCTATTAGATGAGTGTTACCTTTTAAAGAAGTAGGAAATGTCATGATATCTTGGTGATGTGATATGCAGAATAACATATCAATACAAAGAAGCAAAATATCAACTGATGAATAACACGTACAGATACATATCTAGCTTTAAATGGAAGACTGTTTTCAGTTTTATCAAGCTCCTCAAACCTGTGATCTGACCTCATTTTTTGATTTTATAATCTTTTGTCGTGATTTATCATACTGTCATTATTTCTCTTTTATTTTGTAAATGTTATTTATTTTATATATTCAATAAATCCTACATACAATGTGAGATATTATATGATGTATTCTGCCTAATTCTACTTTATTTTACCCAACGTATTTCGAATTTTGAAAACTTCTGTTTATAATTGTCTGATTTTGATTTATAAAAGCGTATTCAATACTTCAGACATAAATCTTGTCTGCCATATCCCTGTGGAATATAAATGAAGTTTCATGACATTTTTACTGTGACAAAGACATCTAAGCAACTCCGCTTTAAGAAAAGGATAAAGTTTTATGTCAATTAATACATCTTTCTCCACATTCTAAAGGCTGTTCCACCCCAGTAATGGATTATGTGACACGGGATATAAAGGTCAGAATAAGTTGTATAAAGTTCTATTGGTATTACTCTCAGGCTTATGCCTCTCTGGCTCGTGATACATTTCAGCAATGCCAGTAAAACTACCATTGCCAGTGTAAACATTGCCAATGTAACCATTGCCAGCGCAACCATTGTCAGCGCAACCATTGTCAGTGCAGTCATTGCCAGTGTAACCATTGCCAGTGTAACTATTGCCAGTGTGACTATTGCCATTGTAACCATTGTCAGTGTAACCATTGTCAGTGCAGCCATTGTCAGGGCAGCCATTGCCAGTGAAACCATTGCCAATGTAATCATTGTCAGTGTAACCATTGTCAGTGCAGCCATTGCCAGTGCAGCCATTGCCAGTGTAACCATTGCCAGTGTAATCATTGCCAGTGCAACCATTTTCAGTGCAACCATTGCAGTTTAAACATTGCCGATTAAACTATTGTCAGTGCAATCATTGCAAGTGCAACCATTTCTAGTGTAGCTTAGCCTTTCTACTTGTCAGCAGTTTACGCCGATGAAGTATATCGTGACTGCCAGCGGCTACAAGGATCCTCTCCAGCTTAGCCGCTGTGATCGGCGGTAATTGGTAGCCATAAAAAACTCGTCGGGAACGAGTACAGCTACACTATGAGGAATGTTAACTACTTTTTTATGCATAAACTATAGCATGTCGTGAAATAAACAATTGCCATATTTACCTATTGAACATCTTTTTAGAAAAAATGTGTAAAAGATCTGGATCATTCTATTGGAAGGCCGCGGGCCGTGGTAGAGTTGGTTAGAGTGCGAGCTTACTAGCACCAGTTTCTTTGGTGATCCAAATGTTGTTGGTTCGATCCCGGCCATGCCGAGATTGAATTCATGACACAATTTCTCATATGAGCTGAGGCCCGTGCCTAAAGGGTTAACCTGTTGTCTTTGTAATTCTGTGACCGGGTGGGTTGTCATGTCAAGGACCTGCGACATGACATTTCAGTGAGGCAGCACTATATCTGCTACAAGTAGGTCTCATCGCGAAATGACTGAGATAATGTTGAAAGCGATGTAAAACCCCAAACAAACAAACATTCTATTGGACATATTCTTTATTTAATCGTAAAAGTTATAAATGATTTGGCATTAAAAGCGACTATTTAGAAGAATCTATATATTTCCTTCAAATATATTTTTAAATATGTTCTACAAATATGCTCACAAATATGTTTATGATTTGTCCTTGGATAACCCATTTATATTTATCATGCGCCCTAAGTGTGTAATTGGAGAGCACCCAAGAGGTATTTGCGGCAACCAGGACTATGAATAATTGTCCACTAATTGGTAACCCGGACAATATATGCTTACTTCAAGCGAAACAAAACAAGTTGGTCATCACTGTGTGCGTGTAAATCTTGGGTGGGGAATTAACATGAATAGGTTAAAAGGCTTTAACAGAGTAAAGGTACCACCAGCCACAATTTAAGCAATTAAACCACATATATTGAATAATTTTGAAAATAAATTTACAAATATGTAAAATGGGACTCACGTGTACATTAATACAATGATCACGTGAAATCCATAATCATTTATGACTGTATCTTATCAAATTTGTTTTTCCATAAGGCTGTGTACTTCCTATACTCAAAGAAGGCTGGAAGGTATCATAATGTATGGAATGGTGACAGCCAACGTCTCTCCATACTCCTACGGTGGGTGTTTGCTTACTCACATTTAGTATATTGAAGCTCTTTGCTGTGTAGAACCACTCCATGAGTATTCCCCTGTGTCCTACACAACTCATTAATAGTAAATTACTCAATGGACCATTATAGCTAAACAATGTAAGGAAGAGTTCACCAACCATGGAACACAAGGATAAATATTTTTCATGTTTTACCATTTGTTTCTCACAAAGCTTGATTTAGAGACAAGACAGCCAATAACATTCTTGGATTACAGAAACAGAGAGTAATTTCAAAGCACCTGAGTGTATGTATTATCTGAACTAATTAAATCGAAGATTAATGAGCAAGGGGTAGGGGGCAGATCTCATGGGCTGCTTGCAGACCCTGGTGGCATTTTGTTCAGACAATTATTCTATCACGGGCATTCATCATTATTGTTGGGTCAACAATACAATCATCTCCCAGAAAGGAGCTCTACTTTAAAGTCTGCCTTTTGTTTTGTAAGTTCAAAATTATACGCAAATAACGACAGCAGGGTTGCAATTTAGTCTGACATGTACTGAGCACTCAATTACATGACAGATATGGCTCCTTTATCCACATTTTACCCATGAGAGACCCTTATCTCTATTACTTCAATATATTTCAATTAGAAGGAAAGCTTACCGTTCTTTTTACATTAGGATTTATTGCAAAGTACAGTTACCAGAAAGCAATTCAATATATAAATAAGACCTATCTAAATTACCAAGACCTGTGTAATTTTCCAAGACCTACATGTATGTTATTTCCCAAGATCTATTCAACTTTCCAAAACCAATATAATTTACAAAACAGGTAAAAGTGAATCCAGCCAATAATTTTTATAAACTGTATGCACCAGATTTGAGGCCCAAATTGTATCGCAAACAGGAGAAGCAGGTGCGTGGGCATCCTGTACCCGCTCTATAATGACGCAATCCCCCTAATAAAGGTGCTTTGACATTGAATGTGATTACCTACTCAGTGGATTCTTGGTAATAACTCTTATTATATCGGCCACACATATCATCTGGCGACCAAATCAAGAGCCAAGCTCTTTTAGGTGACATCTCTTAGGAACCAACATCCTTTTCATCATTGGAAATCTACAGATGGATATTTAAAGTTTAAAAGTTGAAGATTTACGTCATTAGGTTTGGGAATTGTGTTGAGGTAGCTGATCCAAATAATATTGGAGATATTGTTGGTTTGAATGTAATAACATTTCCAGCACCACCTGCCTCTGATAACGAGATATGGATTACTTTCTGAAACATGTAGCATCAACAATCTCTTCCAACCCATAATTAAACCCTGGTTGCTAATATAAATGACCGTTGCTACTGAGTAGCACCCTTCTTCCTGTTCTAATTGAATGATCTTATGTGTGACTATTTGCCCTCGCTAAGACACAGCTATTAGTGTGAAAAGGAATGTCTGTATATAAAACAGAAAACATGTACTTTGGCTATCCATCTCTGAATTCCCAAAACAATTCTAATTTTAAACTGTCAATAACAGAACTGAAAGGTAAGATATCAACTTGAATTGTCAAATTTCCATTTAAGGCTTTCCTATCAATTCTGCAATGATCTTTGGAGTGATAATTTGATCATATATCATGGATGATTCCATTATATAAATTCAAATATCCCTCATGAATGTAAATACCCCACAATAACAGATTTGATACTTCTCTCTTACTAGTGTTCAAAGTGATTACATCAAGCAAAACACTTAGCTAGCTTCCACCAGGAAATATTGCTCAGGATGTTCTGATAGATGATATTCAGATTGATGATGAAAATTGGAAGATAGGACTAATTAAGGGACTTGTGTTAATATCCTGGGCGGGTTCACCTGGAATACCAAGGTCGATTCTTAGTGGTCAGTTTACAAAGAAGCCCATCCTACACATTCAGCTAAGCCTATGCTAATTCAGTGAATGTCTGTGAGATGTTTACACACAACTACTTAGCTCCCGTCCTTAGGGTACAGAAAGACTGGTCAAATTCCTGGTTCTATTTGTCGTACAGTCTCGTGTTTCCCATGATTAAATTGCAGCACACTATACTATGTTCTAAACAATCTTCTTTGTAATTTACATTTACAAGATACCGAAATAACAAAATTGAATAGAGATTCACGCTTTTACGATGCTATTTCTTAATTAAACTTTGTAAATGAGATTTGAATATCATCTCCAATTTAGAATGTCTGCAGATGGCATGTACATTATCTGCAGAAGTGGAAGCAGTCTTTCAAAGAATTGAGCATTGTCTGCCATAATCCGTTCGAACGTACACATAACCTATGAGAAATCACATAGAGCATGAGTGTCCCTGTACATGTGTAGGGCATTGGCTAATTTCCAGATGGGTTCAAGAGACCACCTTTCTAAGACGTAAAATAGCGATATTCATTTTATAATTAGTTTATAAGAAGGACAATGGGATCAAATGGCAGTGAGATCCATGCTGATTACTTTATGATGCAGTTAAAGTCAATACAGATTGACAAAAGTTTCCATCGTGTGCTTCACTTTGCGTGACCATGGTCATGAAAACTCCTGTGTCGTGGCTTATTGCACACTCCACCACCCATAAACTGACATTTGGTTGAAAATCTCAGGTTGTTTGATAAAATGGTGGCAGCAACAGAATGAAAATGTGCAACTAGCAATATGCTAATTAGCATCACGACTAACAGAGTCTGATCATGCTTCCATGAAGGCTCTTATTTTCAAGATTTGGTTCAGAAACACGCTATTTCAACATTACTCGTACAGAAATCACGCATAAGATTAAAAGCAAACGAAAGACTTTTATGAAAAACATGACAATTTAGCCGCAGATATTTCATCAGTTAAAATAAGTGAATCAACGGTATTGTGCCTCACATGACGCACTCTGAATCTGAGATGCAAGGTCCCAGTGGCATCTAATACATATCCTTTTGTCGGAACAAAGTGCTTGATTACCATTAAGCATTGAGATAATGATTTTCGATTATATTTTGCGACATTCCCTGGGGAAAATGGGCGATAGAACTTCAAAATTCATGTTATAGTATACCTTTGTAGTAAAACAATTGCAAATACAATTATCTTCTATATAGTCGTGCATTTTTCTAAGAACTACAGGGGTAATTGGATACGGTGTTTTTTCTTAACCATATAATAATTCGCAAGGTCCAATATACCAAGGTGAGCTATGCAGTAATGGTTATATGTATATTTGTACGTAGTTTAATGTCACGTTCACATTATTTCAGTCAAATCATGAGGAGACTTGCTTCCGGTAGATAGCGCGTTGCCTCACTGAATTGTAATGATCGCAGGTCGTTGACATGACACAGATTTACAAGGACAACAGGTTAACACTCTCATGCCTTCTGTAAATATGAGACTACCATGAAGACAATCACAAAGGAACAGGTGATAAGAAGCTTGCGACCTACCCAAAGAATACCATGTCCACGGCAACAAACAGCTTTCTTAGACATAAGTCCAGAAAGTAATAATTGACAGTTCATATCACTACGTTCAATGGCAAGTGATTGACAGTTCAAATCACTACATTCCATGGCAAGTGATTGACAGTTCACATCACTATATTCCATGGCAAATGATTGGCAATTCATATCACTACATTCCATGGAAAGTGATTGAATACATTCTTCATTCTAGCAATATTGGCAAATGACGCTTGGCCGTGGCATTTGCATTAGATAGTTCAATAAATAATGGATTGGTCTTAGCTTCGGCAAATTAGTTTAAATGGTGTATCTTCCAACTTTTTGTTTTCATAATTGGCAATACTTTCGCTCAGATAACAAAGATCCCATTTAAATTGGACACTGATTTATTTCATAAATCTACAATCCCACCTCGTGGATACAAATAACACCATGAGACTGATCACACTTAACATTAACATTTTATCACATACATACATTAAATCACACTACCTCAGCACTGCCAGGTACCAAATCTAGCTATAATAAGGTGCTAAGCACTACTAACATTATATGCATGGCTATCATCCCTTAATAGGCCTACCCATTAGCAACTTTAGGTGGGATGATGTGCGAACCAATGCCCTGTCAGTCTGGGACACACAGCAAGAATAACTGTTTTCCTACCACCATACCTGACCCAACCCCCCCCCCCCCCCACTGAGATATGCTGGTTCACTCAGCTCACAGCACTAAGTGGGTACTTAAAGCATTAATTTGCCTATTAAAAATCCGTTTTCTATCAAATAAAATATATAAATGAAAGCATGAGACTTTTTGTATTCTTTCAGAGAAATCATCATTAACATACACCATTAGATATTTTTAAAAAGGCATAATTACGAAATCGCTAATAATTAAGTAATCAAATAAAAAATGGTTCACTTGCCATGGTATATATTGTGACCTTTGCAGGACACTTTTTCAGTTATTATAAATTCCAAAAGATTTGTCCTCATAAATATTGGTTATTTCCTCATAAATATTAGTTATTTCACAATATTTCTAAAAAATATTATTAAAAGTCATTATTCTATTTGATTACGATAACTATGACAATTCAGCTTGTGTCTGGACACAGGGGAATGTAATTATAAGGAATCTCTTCCTAACAGCTTCCAGAAAAGGCTCCTGTAAGAATTATCCTTTAGGTTTACGCCAGGCTTGATACAGGAAGTCTCAATCTAGATTTTGAGCACTCAATCAGAATTTGTTTCCATTTGTATCAGAAGTAAACAAGGGACAGCTCAGCTCTGCTCAGCTTATGGGCTAGTGTAAACCTCTGGCACAAGGAGTTAAGCTCAAACAGTTGGCACATTGGAATTTCAAGTTATCATGCTGCCATCTAATTCTGCACAGACGGCACGGACTCTGACTATAATTAGAAATAAAAGATAAGGTTTAATTAAGAGATATGATATTGAGACATGAATTTGGATTTATGATCAAACCAAATACACATAGAGGTGACGTATGATTGTTGATTTCCATCATGGCTGACATGGTCGATTTGATCCCTCTAAATTTTCTCAAGGACCTGCGACATGACAATTTAGTGAGGCAGCACTATATTTGCTACAAGTAGGTCTCATCGTGAAATGACTGAAATAATGTTGAAAGTGATGTAAAACCCCAAACAAACAAATGTAAACAAATATACCAGAATGATTGATGTTTAAAGGTATGTTATCAGGATTGATGAAAAATGGATCCAGGCAAAATGTTGATTACACAATTTTGCCATGAGTATGATGAAATGCAATCAGACCTGTGAGAAGAGAGACTTATGGCAGACCACTTCGAACGATTACATTGTTTTGGGCATATTCATCAATCATCTCAGATTATTTCATTGTCGCTCTGATATCGAAAAAATCTCATTTTATCAATTCCTAATTTCTACCTTCCACAGTAGGATTTCTTTATCATAATAGTCCCTGCCACCAAAGCTATAAGGGTGCGCATAAGATCGACCACACTTCAGCTTATGGTTTAAATAATAATTATCAGCTTGCTGTGACGACATATTCTTTGTCCTTTGGAAGGGAACATAAAATTGCCAACACCAAACCAGTTTTACTGGTTGCCCTTTTCGAACAGTGGCAGGGAGATCTTTTTTACATTGTCACATAGGCATGATAACGGAAAACAAGTCTTTGATAACCAGGCGTTGGACCCCTTTAATAAAAAAAAACATTCCATTTAATTCACCTGTGCAACCCATTGACATAAGTAGCACTTTTAAAATAAGGATTGTTTTGTAGGCCATTGGAGATTTCATATGTAATAGCGTATTGCCTCATTTTCTGTGCTTGTTATGAGAAAGAGGGAACTTCAAGAGCGTAAAGTTTCTTTGATATTTGATGTTTGTTATGCGGCAGATGAGGCTAATTGGTGTGGATTTGATTTCATACCAACGTGTGTAAGGGGCAAACCTTTTACCCGCCATCCCTGTGAATTATGAATAAATGCCTATAGCATGTGGCACCAAAATAGTTTACTATCGGTAAGTTCAATGACATTCTTAATTAATTGCATGGAACTTTGTTGATGTCCAAGTTGTCATAATATTAAATATATTAATATTCCTTTTCATTTGATGAGCTAATCTTTATCAAAATGTGCTTATATGTGTTTACCTATTTACTCTAATGATATTAAGCATTCACAAATTTAAAATATGAAATGTAAGATTAATTACATGGTCTAAACTGGGTTTGATTGAAGATACTGAATTTGAAAATATGTTCTGCTTTTTAAGATTCTTACAGTAATGGCGCTACACTTGAGCTACAAATCAAATCCCATAGATAAGTCAACCACGCATGTCATATTCCTGGTTGGTAAGATTATAGAAAATGACAGTTTTTTTATAACTTAATGGAAACAGAGAAAGGCTTATTGTATCCTCCCCAAACCTAGCGGAGTGCATCTGTATGCCCTGTGGAATATATCAGCTCGTTTTTATATCTTAATGAATCAGGTTGAAAATAGCCATTTTCAGGAAAACATGAGCATATTTAGCCAGCTTAGGGTTCTTTTGTTTTTATGACTACAAATCATAATTTCTTTTTATATTTTGAGGGATTTTGCTACAATACTGACCCAAGAGCAGCGAAAATCATTCCTCCAATGTACATGTCAGACAGTTGCATTTTGGAATATTGCGCTTTCACCAGAATGTCTGCTGGTCATGTCTAGAAGGCGTATTGGCGCCACACTAAATAGTGGTATCCCGTACCGACAGCGCAGACACATTCCTCACAGAAACCATTGTCGACAGGCTCCAATCACAGCCACAAGCACAATATTGAATACCAACAGAATATAGGAAATGGTCTCCACGAATTTGATTTTCAAAACTTAGATAAACTAACGATAAATGCTATTTAGGGTAATATTTTCAAAGCTGAGAAATAGATATGTATATTATTTTACCATTCAACGTGAAAGCTTAGTTCATTGTGCACTGGATAAAATATGGTTATGTGACCATAGCGCACGGATGTTTTCTTTGGGCCAATCGTATCCCAGTATTCTGTTGAATATGTCCATTTAAGGATGTGTGGAGAATATCTTAGTAAGCCTCACTATATTTTGGCTGTTCATGGGCAATGCTTTATATATATTTTTTTATATATATTTTTATATATTTTTTTAAGAATAACAAATGATAACAAATCTCAGAAAAAAAAGACATTGAAGTATTAATTCGGTATCTTAAAAACTATAAGATAAACCTGCAATTAAGATACAAATACATGTAACAATTGAGAACATTATCAATAAAAAGTACTTTATCAAAAAATAATAGTTGTCCGTCATAGTTTATACAGATTAAATATTAAAAATTAATAATGTGGTGAAAAATATTCGAGCTCTGCAAAAGAAAACATGAGCATTGGATTCCCCACAAAATTCTCATTAAAATACACTTTTACTTTTTTCAAATATGACAGTTTAAACCCCTCAAATCGACTGGGATACCTTGTGACCAATGAAAAAGCCTGTAGGGCTTGTCCACCCAAAGTGGACAACTTGTCCACCCACTTGTCCACCTGGACAACCCCAAAAAGGTATATATATGAGAGAAAAAGATGTAACTGCTCATACCACTGATGAGACCAATCGTGTCGAAACTAGTCTGGTAGTTCAACATCTCACATAACAAAGAAGGACCCGCTAAGATCTGCTTCATCTCTAGCCTATATACTTCATGGGCAATGCTTTAATCAGAAAAATAACAGAAGCTTATTGGTAAGCAATAAAGATATATATCGTTTTCCTAACGAAAATATATATAATTTTCCTAACGAAATCTGAACAATTCAAAAATCGGTTTTAGTAATATCTCGACTTATTAAAGTAGGCATGAACCATTATTTTTACAAAAATAATTTTTTTTTACTATTGTGCTTCGGGAAACATTCTAGTATCAAGTAAAGGATATGAGGATATTGATAGTTAGTGTTAAGCCATATGATTTCTGGTTTTACTGATATAATTACAGCAGGACATGAATACCAATAACCGCCCAGCACATTGAACATAATCACATCTGTTTTGACATTTATAGCCCTCAGGGTGATGCTAAATCCTAAGATCTATGAATAAATCATCATAAAATAAATAAAATATCGGCTGAATCTAGAGGTATGTTACAAAGTTCGTTTACATCAATGATAGCTGAGTGAAGAAGAAGAAATTCGTCTCAACCTTGTTTTAGAGTTTGTCATGATCATGATAACACAAATGTCACTCCATCTTTAAAATAAACAATCCCAAAGATATAGATACACTTATTTTAATCCAATTTGAAATAATCATTTATTTTGTTTATTTTTTCCCCAAAGGTTTAGTAATTGATTGAACTGGCAATAGCTTTCCTAATGATAACTGGAGGACTAACTGCTCAATGGTTCCTTAGCCTTTGTGATTTATACGTATACCAACAATGTTCATATCCTTCTGACCAACAAGGAAAGCCGGGAAGCTTAATGTCTGAAAAGCTTATCCTCCGAGGCAGTGACACATGCGAAGCCATCCGTCAGGCATGTCACGCCAAAGCCATGTCCTGTTTTACATGTCTCTTGGAAAGCCCTTAAAACACCACACACTGGTATTCAGGAAATTAGACTCACGAGAATCAAGCATGTGGTAGTTTGGATTGTCAGTCAGAGCTCTCTTTTAATGAATATGAACATTCACGGATGGGTAAAGTGTCACAGAAAGCAGAAAAAAGAAGAAATAAATGATGGCATGAAACCAGGCTCATCCAGGATCAAATAAGAATCCTTTAGTATCACTTTATGTAATGAACATATACAAAATACGTTTTGTACAAACCTTAAACCTTACTGGCATACCATGACACTGCAGACACACTAGCTGTCATAGCAACCCTTTGTGAAATCCAAAGGTCATGTGATGAATACAAACTAATTATTAAAAGAGGAGGAAAATAAAGAGTCCTGACCATTCGCACATTCCTGACCATTTGGACATCTCCGATATATTTAGCATTCATCTATCAGTTACGAATAAAAAGATAGAATGAGTTTTTGTCAACAGAGAGTGATAAAAAATACATGCGATTGACTACCATATCTCAATTCTGGAGACCTCAATGCAGCATCAGAAAGGTTCTCGAAAGCACTCCTTCAGAACCTCATGTCGGAAAACCATCTGGAAAACTTGTGTAGCAGAATGTCCAAACTCAGCCTGGGGCACTAAACCGAGTGCAAACAATCTGATGAGTAACTAAGACACTTTTTGGCATTATTTTGACAAGAATACATGAGCCAAGGCTTTTGATGAAAAAGGCTTTTGATGAAAAAATAGGCACTAAATATTTTAGACAAAAAAATAAGAACCAAAAAAAAAAGACCCGAACACCCAACTTTCATAAAATTCCATTTGCCGTGTAGCCAAATGGTGATTATAAAATATATTTCATCAGTGCTGACAGATCACTCTAACTCTCTCTCAAAATAAAAAGTATGGGTGTCCTACTGCTCCCAGAGGCCACGCTCGATACATGGGACACCAATATAGATCTATTTTTTATATCACTCGAGCTAGGGAGGCGGTCCAGGCTCTGACTTAAGCCTTTGATAATGCCTATGAAATGAATAATATGGTCACACGGCCTGAATGTCAATGACTCTGGGTGTATCAGATGGTTAGAGAAGAAAAAAATGGTGCCCACTGTGTTTTACATTGAGGCCTTATTAAAATGGAATCCCTAGCGTGTGCTTCATTTGTTCTTTTTCTTCTGAGACATGGAGCTACAGTCTATGTTGACAATAAAATATGCTCTCAATAAAACATATGCTGCCCCAATGTCACCAAGACTTAGGCGGGCCATGGGTTGTGTTCCGGTCTCAACAACATAAACGGGAATGGTGTCTGAGGAAATACGAAAACCAATACACAGTACAAGTGTTACATTATACAACATAGTGTCTGTGGACCTCCATGGAGAGATATGGGGCCTTACAGACTGGACTGCGAAGGAGGTGATAAATACTCTGATCAGAACCACTCCAAAGGAGCCACTGTTGCGCATGCGCATGCGCATCCTGTTACTGTTTTGGGGATCTGCCACTTTGACCCATCAAACTACTAACCATTAGACAAATGGCCCCAAAGGCAGGCAAGTATCTGACTCTCAATACCACGACAACAATAGATCCAGTATGAGCTAATTCAATGAATTAATTTCCAACCATTAAAACGGACTGAACGAAGTATATTTATTTCCTGAATGTGGGCGCCTGGCATGACAAAGGAAGCTCAATACCTGGCCCGGACCAAACTGGGTGAACCTATGGTAACCCGCCAGTTAGGAGAGTATTCTAGGGGAAGCGAGGCCAGAGTCCATGCCAAACTTCTAGATTCTTACAGACCTTCAACTGCTGGATACACTAATTACATATTACTCCTCTGAATCCCACCTGGATTAGCGTATTTTACCTCATCATGAAATATGTTACATTACTATTTATCTTTTTAAGTTTCAAAATATTTATGATTTCCAATACGTAATATAATTTGAAAGATGTAATGCCCTGTAAAAGTGCTCCACCTATCACTGGTATCTTGTAAAAAGTAAAAATAAGCGGGAGTGAAGTGGGAGTGGAAGGACAGTCGTGAGGGATTAAAGAGTTGAAAATGGAAGAGCGGCGAATGTATTTCCAAACAGTGCGTTAGGGTGAAAGCACCGAAATCAAGATTGTTAAAAGTTATTCGAAGATTGTATCAAAACATCTTAAAGGCCTCACAGGTAATGAAAGACTAGGCAAATGAAACCATATCTAATGTTATAAGAAATCCACAATAATGACTTGAGAAAAGTTTAAGAAAATATCCAATATCTGTGGTGTTAGTTACTTCAATAGATAAACATGAATATTGTATTACATATTATTTGAAATAAAACATTTTAAATATAAAACTAATCATCATCCTGAAAAATAGAATGTCAACTAATAGCACAAATTATGATATTTGCAAAATTCAATGATGTCAATGTTTTTTGTTTCACCTGATTACCACACAAAATTACATATCAGTTTGTGAATCCAAGTTTTAATCGGCCATTACATCCAAAAACAAGGGTTCACTGTTATGAGGATAATGTTTTTCATTGGCCATCAACTATCACTAGCACTGCAGGATTTCCTTATACATGACATGCACCACGTGGAAAAGCTTTCACATTGTCTACCAACTATCACTACTACTTCAGGACTTCATTACATGCACCATATGGATAAGCTTCTGGCATGACCACTAATTGTCACTAGCTTTCCCGACCTGAAATAAACCAATCAACATGGGCGTCACCTGTAACTGTCGCTAGCAATATGGGATGTGCTTATTGATGGTATTCATCACCGGGATGAGCTTTCTCATTGGCCACCAACTATCACTAGGACTTCAGGACTTCCTTATGCATGACATGCACCACGGGGACGTGCATCTCCCACTGCCACTAGCTACCTGTCATCATCAATTTTGACCTTCCTTATATCTTACTACAATCCTTTCTTTCAACAATACATCGGACCTGCATTCATAAATACACATATCTATAAATATATCCATAAGGAAATCTTTGACAATACCATTGTTTTAAGATGGCCATCTTCAAAACACCTACAAGGCTCTTTGTCTTATGATCATGTTGCTGGTGCGAGACAAGAACAGTCCAGTCATTATTTCTGTCATTTCCTCTAATGATCTACTTTTGCTCTTCTGACCATTACAAAGCTTTACTTTAGATGACCTGTATTATACATCGATCCTGGAATAGTTACAAGTCAAAGACGGCTAATCCAGAAAGAGGCATGGTTTGTTCTGCCACGTGGGTGGTAATGAATAGGTGAATCCAGTTGATGACACGCGAGGAAACATGAAGATAGACTTCCGGAGAAATGGGACTCTCAGATGATAATAGGAGCTGTAAAATGTGTGTTCAGTCTGATATTATGTTCTTGTTACCATTTGTGTTGCTGAATGCCCATCCCCCACCCCAAAACTTAAAGAAAGACAACATACCACGCCACTGTCAATATCCTGATTCGTGGTGAAACGTCCAATATCTTTGGAATATTGAAATAGCTAAAATTCCACTTATTTCTCAATTGATTAAAATAACTCAAATCCTTGTTATTTAGTATTGATCCTCTTATCTTTTCTGATGCATTCTCAGTACTCTTATTTAGTACATTTAATGTATTATTTTAATTATTTTAATATGATATTGTAATATATATAGGATCAGTAAAATGTAAGTTTTAAGAGACACATATTTAATATAAATGTGCTGATATCTACTGACAATATCTGAATTTGGTGAATCCTTTTGCGATCTATTTTCATCTCTGATGTTGACATGGGAAATCTACAATATGCCGCAAGAAGAAAACATGGAAAATATGTGGTAATGAAGGAATATTCACGTCGCAAAAGACATACTAATATGATAAATATTTATCATGTGTCTTGTATGTGTAATAGACTCGACTGGAATCAAATTGTTTCTTCATAGAGCTGCAATAAATTCTCTCAAATAGCATTTATAAAGGTGTGCTGGAAACAACATTACTTTATATATGCCTGGATTCACTCATCTTAAGAACTGATTTATGACGTATATCACCAAAGTGGGGCATAATGATGAAAGCTTGCAGTTTGTGCTTTATCATGTTATATCACATTTCTGATAATTAGAGACATCTTAGAGAGCTGAACCTCTTTTCAGTTAGGAATAAAGGTTGTCAGAGATGAACTCATCCTTTATATAATGTGCTAGAAACCTCTACAGATGTACTAGAGACTGACTACAAATATTGGCTTTGCTCTTTTTTGAGAGGTATACATATATATAATATAGAGGCGATATTCATGCATACAATTGGACGTAGTTATTCCTGTCATTTCCACTCAGTAAACATTGTGTTGTGAATATCGATACGAGCAATAGACATCCATACACTGTCCATAGATTTCAAACACACCAAACATTTTAGTATAACCGCGAATATGAGAATTTGGGGTTGTGGCACAGACAAGAGAAATGGCATAGTATAGATGCTTTTAAGAAACATCTTCAGACATTTTTGTTTCAGAGGCATTATGTCAACAAACTCGCGCGAGACTTCCCTCTAATATCAGCGCTATATGAATTATATTTTTTATCATTGTTATCATGAAGAGAGATGTAAGTTTATAAGGGTACCGATAATATAAGGCATTTGAGAGTAATATAGTCACATGGTAACGTCTGCCATACAATTGCGCATTTAAGTAGGAGAGGTTGTTTCTCCTCTCCCTGATACGTCTGGCTGACAACACTTAACCAAACGCCCTGAAGAAGTCAAATGCCGATTTTGAGACGATTTCTTGTTTCTCGGGTTTAACGACAGCTTCAAAATGAATCCTCTCAGAGAGAGTAAAGAATCAACCGGAACAAAACATCATATACAACGCAGTTTTTTCTCACAGAGATTTCACAGAGTACCAACACAAATAGACAAGTCCCACTTGTACAGTTGGTAGAGCAAAGTATATGTGCCTCAGTTGGCTATATTTATGGAGGACGGGAGGTGGTGGGTTCGACGGGTTAAAAAGCTGGAAGGTCGACCTGATATGGCCATTGTTGTTGAAAGGGTCGGAAAGAGCTAAGGGGCGATCCATTTGATTTTTGTGGGGTGGGGTGGGACAGCAGTACTGGATGAATAAATTTTTTTTCTTTGGTAGGGTGGATGAATAATTTTTTTTTCTGGTGTGGGGTGGGTGAATAAATTTTTTTTCTGGTGTGGGGTGGGTGAATAAATTTTTTTTCTTGTTGCTTCCCCAGACTCTGATCCTTCATTTCAAGCAATCTATATAGAAGATAGAAAACCTGGAAGGAGGTGGATGAATAAATTTTTTTTCTTTGGTAGGGTGGATGAATAAATTTTTTTTCTTTGGTAGGGTGAATGAATAAATTTTTTTTCTGGGATGGGGTGGGTGAATCAATTTTTTTTCCAAAATCTCCCACCCCACCCCACAAAAATCAAATGGATCGCCCCTAAATGCAAATGGATTACAAACCAATGTGGAATATAAATATATATATACTTGTCAATGTATTTATATATAGGCAGAATTATTTTGAATAAGAATACAAATATCAGTGGAATAGAACTTGCTAAATACAAATAAATGCAAATTATTTACTCCCTTTACGGGACAGCATGGTCCCAAATGATCTCACAACTGCCATAGATATTTGGCATATTCTATAATACTATCTCCGAGAAATATTGTAAGACTACCGCATCCAATTATTAACAGCAATATGCATTAACAGGTAAATACCTGAGATTCCCCTTGCAATATGGCCACCGCGCATCATATCTCTGCACCAACAGGTCATAGAAAGGTCATCGTCAAAATTAATCATGATACCGAAGACTCTTAACTTTTTCCATTAAAGTAAATGGTTACAAGCCTATATGTGGGGTTTGTATTTACCATGCTCTGTTAAAAGTTACAGTCCATTGCTGTTAATTTACAGCAAGAGTCCTGGCAACACTGTTCCCAGCAACGTTTGGTGCAGATTTACAGTTACTCCCTCTGTAATACGATCAACAGTTATATCATTACGAGACCAATTTGTAGCAGATATAGTAATGCCTCACTCGTCTAGGTCCTAGACATGGCAAACCACCCACACATAGCTTTAAAAGGACAATGGCTTCAGGCATATTGTCTCTGGAACAGGTATACCATGAGGCGTTTCTTGAATACATCAGCTGACGGGCAAGGCCTAATGTCATTAAGGATGATATTTCAGAGCTGTGGGGCTGTTACCGTGAGGCTCTATCCCTTATTGAGTCCATCCTAGTGCGTGGGACCACAAGCTCTTGCAACCCTTTTTGATCTCAGGATTATATTACCAGATTTCATGGTCAGTAGATGTAGAGCATACAAGTAAGGTGCTGCCTTACTATTTAACACTTTCCAGGTTTTAAAGAGTATTTTGAAATTGTTTTGTCACAGACTGGAAGCCAGTGCAGTTCTCTAGGTTTCGTGAAGATATGATTAAATTTCCTGATCCTACATACCACATGTACTGCCGTCTTCTGCACATACTGTAATCTCCTAATGTCAGTATCCCAGGATTCCAGCAAGGCCATTTGCCAAGGGTATACTGACAAGACTAGAAATCATAGTTTCAGCTGTCTTGATATCATCTGATAGTGGAGATGTTTCTGATATGAACACTTTTTGCACATTTTCCCAATTTGTAATTTCATGTTCATGTTTGAGTTAAGGGTAAATACCATAGCCATATTTTGTGCTTGATTCTGCTTTGCTCAATAGATGCATACACATCCCATTCAGAATCCCATTCAGAACCTTAGGAAAGGTTTTGATGATATTTCCTCATCAAAGTATACAATCTATGAAATAGGTATTATTAAATAGTGCCACAAACCATTGCTATATTAACGTATGGCTTTCTGAACTTGAGTTATCACGCTTTGAATTTGTCAATGCAGAGAATGCAGGGTTTGATTTGACCTCCATTTTTATTTACCCAGGATCCCCATTCTGAGCATACCCAGCATTAGTTCAAAAGCACATGGCTCCTGTCAAAAGTAAACAACCTCATTGTGATGTCATAACACTCATGCTGGGCATGCTCAGTAGAGGCAAAAAAGCATATATGGTTCCTGTTCAAAAAGTAAACAAGCCTCATTATGATGTCATTGAGATTCAGCCATATTGGAAAATGTCAATTTGTTTTGGAGTTTGCTATTCCAGAAAGTCACACACCCATCTCATCACCTTCAGTAGGTCTTTTATTATTTATTAAAATGGCATATCATCACAAAATACTTCAATTGGGCAAATTATTGTTCTCAAAAGTTATGATGTAGATGGACTGCAAAGAACATTTCCCTAGATGAACACAAGACTGATGTAGGGGTTTCATCATGCTCCTTGTTGCTATGCCATATGGTTGACGGGAAAATTGCTGGAATGGTTTGAGCGTTATCAATTTCATATCTTATTATTGTCAATTTTCCCAAGAAAATATCCATTGGACTTATTTGAGGCCACACTGTACAAAATAAATGTAAGTGCAATCTCGACACGACCGTGAATTGATCACATGACCTTTAGTTCATCACAGATGAATGGTGCTAATAAACTTTTACCCTGAAATGCAGAATATAGTTAAAGCTGTTAATCCCCAACCAGACAAATCTCTTTTGTCCGGTAGCTTCACTCTTGTGAAAAACACGTGGATGGTTTATGCCCTTAAGAAATATCTTGAGATCGTTATTTTTAAAAATCTCTTGAAATATTTCTTGCGATGCTGACAGGAGTTGGAATTTCCAAATGTCATTTTTTGAGTGCTGACAGGAGTTGGAATTTCCAAATGTCATTACTTGAGTTGGATTCAACGACATTTTCTGTAAATTTTCTGTAAATATATTTTATTAAAAATTAACAAATGATGAGAAAGACAAATGAAGCAAATATGTGGAAAGATTGATTTTTTTATTTGATTTTAAATATATGGTTAAATATATGCTTCAGTTTAAATTAATTAACGGATTTCATTTTACCATGATGTAAGGTGCAGTGAAAATTGCTGCAATGCAGTAAGTTGCTCATATTCCATTTACTTTTTACAGTGTCGTTTTTATTTTGAAGTGGGATAATGTATCTTATTATTTAGCATGAATGTTGTATTCAGGCCGATCATAGCTCGGATATTTTAAAAGCTATATCTCATATTCAGTTGGTGTGTTATTTAGAAGTTTGTTTGGCCATATTCTCGCCAATCTCATAATAATATATCTTGTCCTCTATAATGTGACACACTCCTTGCAGCAGTTAGTGTATACTTTCCATTAATATGATGGTAGAGCCATGGGCCGTGATTAGAGCAGTTGGTTAGAGCGCCAGCTTATTAGCACCAGCTCCTCTGTGGTGATCCAAAGGTCGTGGGTTCGATCCCCGGTTGTGCCAAGATTGAATTCATGATACAATTTCATATATGAGCTGAGGCTCGTGCCTAAAGGGTTAACCCATTGTCCTTGTAAATCTGTGACCTGGTGGGTTGTAATGTCAAGGACCTGCGACATGACAATTCAGTGAGGCAGCACTATATCTGCTGCAAGTAGGCCTCATCACGAGATGACTGAAATAATGTTG
Organism: Amphiduros pacificus; assembly: GCA_949316495.1. NCBI lineage: Eukaryota > Metazoa > Annelida > Polychaeta > Phyllodocida > Hesionidae > Amphiduros > Amphiduros pacificus. Next base: position 42,202,307 of record OX439001.1, on the reverse strand, counting down.
AAAGTGATGTAAAACCCAAACAAAATGATGGTAGAGATACTGCATATGATCTGTCTAAGAATAACCACTGAACACAAACCCAAATTGTAAATATCAACATTTGTGTGGTTAAAATGACACATATTCTGTGTTAATTTCGGCATTGCGATGCCAATGAATCTTCAGAAATCGATTTACCATTTAATGTCTCATCCAAAGCCAGTTGACAAATTCTTATTCAAATCAGTTGACCCTGTGATGTAATGAGATTAAAGAGGTTCTTATGTGGCTAATTTGACATGGCAAGGTTGTTTAATACATAGCATTGTACTCTGCATTACACAGGTAGTATTCAATTACTACCTCTGCAGTCTTTGCCTTGTTTTTGAACTTATTAAATGTTTGGAAATCCCCGAGTCATAAATACTTCCTTTTGTTTTGTATTGGGTTTTACTTCATTTTCAACATTATTTCAGTCATTTCATGATGAGACCTACTTGTAGCAGATATAGTGCTGCCTCATTGAATTTGAATTTTGTCCTAGTAAATGTGACCGGGTGGGTTGTCATGTCAAGGATCTGTGACACAGATTTACAAGGACAACGGGTTAACCCTTTAGGCACGGGGCTCAGATCATGTGGGAATTGTATCATGAGTTCAATCTCGGCCTGATTTCGAACCCATGACCTTTGGATCACCACAGAGGAACTGGTGCTAATAAGCTGGCGCTCTAACCAACTGCGCTACGGCCCGTGGCCCCCATAAATACTTGCCTTGCTCACAAAAATATTAAATCTAAATTGACCAACATTAGGTCATAAACTGTAACCAGGTGTCTGGCCCATATGCTGCCTAATCAGTACAATTGCTAGGACAAAACAAATTTATTTATATTCTTTCACCAATGAGGTGACAACCAGATGGCTTGAATACTAAATACTGATGACTTTAAGATGGCATTTATAGCTTTGGTGGAGGGTAATAGCATTGATGAATTCATTCCATTTTATGTCTCCCAGAAGTTCATTTACTTACACACGTACAGTCATTTATTTTGCAATACATAGGAGATTTTATATAATAGATTAGTTTTGATTGGCCTTATGGATAGAAACATGCATAAATCACAGCTATGATACATATTTGAGCCATAATAAAGCACAGGATATTAAAAATCAACTTGCCTTTTGCTCATTTTGTATATTTTGCAAATGAAACAAAAAGGTGATGTTGAAATGATGTGAGATGATTTATGAATATGTCTACTGCAAATGTACTCTTCTTAGCAGACCCCCCTCCTAAATGATCATTCCAAAATTACCTTTGAATATATGAGATATGCATATACACGTGTGCGGCTGTGGTAAAATACATGACCATGTACAAGAACCAACCCATTGCAGAGCTTTGTGGTAATTGATAGCAAATGCGAGGAAAAAGTTTTCCGCATTTCATGTCAATTGTGGCAGAGGTAGTAAGTGACTCTACCTCGCCATGCAGAGTAGGAAATGTACAACTATTGGTCCAATCACAAATCACCACCACAATAACTAAATCAACTGATTCATATTATCTTAATTTGTTATATTAGAATTGCTTAGTACTGTTAGAACGGATGACTTCAAAAACAGATTTTCAGTTTTCTCCAGATTTAAAGCTGTATAAAGATATTTTATAAATCTATATTATTCCACACTCTTTATGATTATGGATTTCAGTGTTTCGTTGTGTTTCAGTGTTTCGTCTTGAATCGAAGGTGATCCCCGGGTAGTTCTTATGCTGATTTCATTATTGATTTCCATCTATCTCATAAAACATGTCTCATTTCAGGTCTGAAACTGATTTGATTACAAAATATGTATATATATGCCATCCCTGTCACGTGATGTCATCAAATGCAGTTGGTCCAAATTTTACAATCCTTTTTGTAATCATTTCAGAAAACAGATATATCTTTTTTCTGTTTTCTGTTTTTGTCACTGTGGATAAACACCAGAGGAACACATCTGATAGCATCCATATGCTTACTACTGGTGATATCTTCGAAGTACCGTCACAAGAATTATTTAAACCAATCCATGTAAAATAAATATTATGTAAGCTATGCATTTTTCATGATAGTCTCCAATTATGTAGTTCAAATATTCTTATCCCATGATTCTTTATTAGGCTAATATAATTTGTAAACATAAAATTAAGATGTGATATATATTGGTTTAAATCAGTAAGGCAAGGTCATCAGCCAGCCACCATTTTATGAATAATGGTTAAACATTTTTAAATGGTTGACTTATGATATTTTTGCTTGGGGGTTCATATCACTTCCAACAATAATTCAATCATTTCATGATGATGCCTACTTGTAGCGGGCTACCTCACTGAATTATCTTGTAGTAGGTCCTTGACATCCCACCAGTCACAGATTCATGGACTTTATGGAATCGACTGACTTGTGATACATTTCATATCATGTCATCACAATCATTTAAAGCAAAATTGAAAATCCAAATAATTTGCCCTCTAAATATCTGCCAGGACCTTGAGTTTGATCAATGCAATGACCAGATGAAACTGAAAGGAACCAACATATATCACCACAGAGAGTAACAGGAACTTTTTTTAGGGGCGACAGGTTAAAATATAATGATACTGACATCCTCTGTTGTATGCCAGATACAACGGTAAATACCTCGATATCATATATTCTTTCAGGGAACAATGCATTATCTCATATATATCCCAGTAACCATCACATGCCGGAAGAGCATAGCATAGTTCAAATTCATACTCTTTTGTCAGTTTACTTATTGGCTCAATTCCATGCCTTATTATGTATGAAGTCTGTCTACCCGCTTCATATGTCTGGTTTTGGAATTATGATATTCTAGTATGCAGGCGCATGAGTTGTATATTTGACCTTATACTTGTATTCAAAGGACATCTTTATTGCAAGAATAACAAATCAATGACAAATGCATTTGGAACATTCATGTCAGACATTGCAAATCATCTACGTTATTCATATAGTCGGTCTCTCTCATTTATTCCCAAACAAAGAACAACCCGACAAACCTTTGCCTGCACAACAAAGTGTATTGGCACACATTAATATGCATATTTGCAAAGCTACTTATTAGATGCGTTTAAGAATTCCATTTGAATTATCGATGCAGGCTTCAGTTTCTAATTTGTATCATATAAGAAAATATGTTTATTGACAAATATTTTTGGCGCTTCTAATAGGGTAATATCACATCTGTCCATCGTTTCATTCTGTCTCGGTGGATAGGGGTTTTCCTGTGACATTTGATATAACCTGTGATTATTTATATAGCCTGTGGTTTACCTGTAGTCGTCTTGTCCTTCATCTTGCACCTATTTATTCTCAACAGCTTGAGTTGAGTCACTTGATCACAGACACCAGTGACTGTCGGAAATAATGTCACATCTCTTTTGCAATTCCTGCTCAGGGGATGCAAAAAGGGTTCAAAGGGCTATGTCTTGTATATTAGTTGAGCTGCATTATTATGGGTGCTCTCAACCCAACACCAAACTATATACCTTTATCTCACTACTCAGACACAGGAAGTTAGGGTCAAGCTAAGAGACCACCAACCCGAGAGTTCTAGATATACAGCTTTTTTAACTCAGATGGACACAAATAAGCTTGCACTAACGTCAAATTCGTTGTGCCCAAGGCACACTTTCCATCTGCATATTGCACAGGTGATGTTGGTTGCAAGCACTGTTGCTCTGGGCTAGCTAAAATGGCATAGTAATTGTTATCACACTCCCAAAGATAGCCACATAAATAACATGGTCATTTGATTTGGGTCCATTAAACACCTGTGTAGGCATTGGGGTTATGTCACAGTGCTATTGGGAGACTTTCGCCCTTTGCAGGCAGATGCATTTTAGATGCTAAACCACAAGTTTAGATTCTTAATCATACACACAATCATTCGTCTACACATTTCATTAAATGATAAATATGTTTTATGCGGTTTTTACTTACTTTCACTGAAGCAAGGTAAACATGTTTTGTTTTGGAGTCAAAAAGAAATACGTTGCAAAGTGGACAAACGATCAAAGAGCCAGTTTATAACTTTTGATAAAGTTGTCGAACGCACATATATGCAAAATCCAATTAAAGCTTTTATGTCTTGCTGAACGCTCACTTCTATGAAAACATAGCAAACAATGATTGTATTGCAGCTGGGATAATTAACTTTTTAACCAAATGATTGGCACTCAGTTCTGTTGTTGACAATTGACATGTTATATTACATGGCTGTGCGGGACGTGACATAAATTTCGGATAATACATGGAATATCTTTGTTTAGGGGAGGGGAGGGGAGATGGAGTGCACGAAATGGTCCCTAAGGATTAGTCAAAAAGTTCCGATCAACCGGAAAGCCCTTTCTATACTGAATTTGCATACGCAAAGAGAACACTTCAGTCGCATGTAGAATGAATTTTCGATGATACGGCATTGTCAATCTCTCTCTTTATCCAAGGCGTTGTGTTTCTATCGCGTTTTATATATAAGGCGGACAAAATTTGTTTGAAACTTTGTTTTCAACTTTTCAACTCTGAAGACAATTAAAATACAAAAAGGGGAACGTGACAATTTGAAATATATTGAATATAAGAATTGAACAAAAAGATTTACATTGCTGGATATAATGCTTTATCATCTAAAAATAAATTGAGATATTTAGTAGGATTTATCCATTCTCTTAAAAAGTGTTCTTCTGAATTTATAATTCAACTAATAATATAAGAGATTCTGTTACAAATTACTATGCGATACCCTAATTATAAGACACAGTCTCGTACAGATAAGGCAAAATCTCGCATTCCGCCGACGTGAACGTGAGGTGCCTATCAGAGTGAAACCTAATACTTGCATCGACACGTGACATCATTTCTAGGTATCTATCATAATCAAGGCAACAAACAGGTGGTACTCAGGGTGCAATTTCACATTTGAAAATGTCACACTTCAACATGTGTTACCTTAAGTATGGGAGATCCGAAATGCTATCTGACCATTTGGGAGGACTCATGCGTTATTCATGTTTGCAGCATCCTATCCCTGTGCTGTCCTTTTCTGTCGGCATATTCCACGCTATATAACGCCATATGAATCATGCTACATGCTATATAATGATATCCCAAATGTACATATTTCTTTGTGTAATGTACAATTATATATTTTCCCTGTTTACCCGTTTATGCTAATGCTGGTATTTATTTTAAAGATAATTCTACGAGTATGAACTATGTTTACCTCACTTGTTAATCTATTGATTGTTTAACTTGTTTAACTGTCATTTGTTTGTTGAAAATATTGCAGCTGACACTCCTGAGACCACGGTAATTAAAGAAAGTAACTATTAGACCAGGACCGACCAAGATCAGATACTATGTTTCCTCTATTGTTTACTCTGGACAGAATATTTCGAAATTAAAAATGAAATGTGTAACTGGCCTCAAAGGTTTCAAATTAAATATTTGATGACAAATGTACAACCCAACACTCTGTGGGGATGGAATGTCAGATAAGTCATGTGAATGCAATGCTCATGAAGTAGATAAATTATTTTACTTTTTACATTTGTCTTCTGTTTCTAAAATAGCGAGTATTTCTCTATGGATGAAAAATATTCACACCCTCCTGTACAGAATGGCTCTCTCCTCGCAAGTCACAAAACAATTGATCCTGTTTTGACATTGACAACTGCAAAAACATTCCAAATTCAATTATTTTACACCTGTATGACAATTGCAACTTTATATGTGTTTTAACTCCAAGAAGCAACCACTTCTCACAGTATGACAGGGTGCCTAAAGAGAGCAACCACTTCTCATAGTATGGAAGTTTACATACATACGCCATGATGCCTGAAGAGAGGACCCACTTCTCATAGTATATCAGGTTCCATTTAAAGGCCAGGGTGCCTGAAGAGAGCAACCACTTCTCATAGTATAGCAGGTTACATATATAAGCCAGGGTGCCTGAAGAGAGGACCCACTTCTCATAGTATAGCAGGTTACATATATAAGCCAGGGTGCCTGAAGAGAGGACCCACTTCTCATAGTATAGCAGGTTACATATATAAGCCAGGGTGGCTGAAGAGAGGACCCACTTCTCATAGTATAGCAGGTTACATATATAAGCCAGGGTGACTGAAGAGTATAGCAGGTTACATATATAAGCCAGGGTGCCTGAAGAGAGGACCCACTTCTCATAGTATAGCAGGTTACATATATATAAGCCAGGGTGGCTGAAGAGAGGACCCACTTCTCATAGTATAGCAGGTTACATATATAAGCCAGGGTGGCTGAAGAGAGGACCCACTTCTCATAGTATAGCAGGTTACATATATAAGCCAGGGTGACTAAAGAGTATAGCAGGTTACATATATAAGCCAGGGTGCCTGAAGAGAGGACCCACTTCTCATAGTATAGCAGGTTACATATATAAGCCAGGGTGGCTGAAGAGAGGACCCACTTCTCATAGTATAGCAGGTTACATATATAAGCCAGGGTGGCTGAAGAGAGGACCCACTTCTCATAGTATAGCAGGTTACATATATAAGCCAGGGTGCCTGAAGAGAGGACCCACTTCTCATAGTATAGCAGGTTACATATATAAGCCAGGGTGACTGAAGAGAGCAACCACTTCTCATAGTATAGGAGGATACATATATAAGCCAGGGTGGCTGAAGAGAGGCCCCACTTCTCATAGTATAGCAGGTTACATATATAAGCCAGGGTGCCTGAAGAGAGGACCCACTTCTCATAGTATAGCAGGTTACATATATAAGCCAAGGTGGCTGAAGAGAGGACCCACTTCTCATAGTATAGCAGGTTACATATATAAGCCAGGGTGGCTGAAGAGAGGACCCACTTTTCATAGTATAGCAGGTTACATATATAAGCCAGGGTGGCTGAAGAGAGGACCCACTTCTCATAGTATAGCAGGTTACATATATAGGCCAGGCTGGCTGAAGAGAGGACCCACTTCTCATAGTATAGCAGGTTACATATATAAGCCAGGGTGGCTGAAGAGAGGACCCACTTCTCATAGTATAGCAGGTTACATATATAAGCCAGGGTGGCTGAAGAGAGGACCCACTTCTCATAGTATAGCAGGTTACATATATAAGCCAGGGTGACTGAAGAGTATAGCAGGTTACATATATAAGCCAGGGTGCCTGAAGAGAGGACCCACTTCTCATAGTATAGCAGGTTACATATATAAGCCAGGGTGGCTGAAGAGAGGACCCACTTTTCATAGTATAGCAGGTTACATATATAAGCCAGGGTGGCTGAAGAGAGGACCCACTTCTCATAGTATAGCAGGTTACATATATAAGCCAGGGTGGCTGAAGAGAAGACCCACTTCTCATAGTACATTACCGTATTATTCAGAGGTAGAAATGACATGATACTGACATCCTCAGGGATGCTTCACTCACAAATATGCATCCACATTTCGCACAAAAATAAGGATGCGCATGGAATGCATGGCGTGACATTTCATATATAATTATAGCTGGAATTAGCACTCTGTGAGATCTTGGCAGTATAATAGGGATTTTACCATACAACAGATAAGAACGCATTTGACATCTTTTACTTTGTTATACTTATACCTGGATACTCAGAATTACTAATAAAAAGATCAAGAAATACGTACGCATTAACATGGGACTTGAACTGTGAACATTGGCACACTCCAAGTGTCATTAGTTAATTTGGCATTCTATGTTTGGTGCCAAATATAAACTCCCTGACTACATGAAATAAATACCGATGAAAGACAAAGATAATCTACAGATGGATAATGAACATAATGAACATTAAATGTTACTTTTGAGTGCATTTATATACTCATTATTTCCTGGTGAAGAATAATATCGATATGCGTGTAACTAACACCGTTTATAACAACACAGTATGGTCTGTTTTTGGAGAAAGTATTTCCTATGACTCGGATTGACACCGTACCTATTTAAAGCTTTATTTCAGACAATATATTATATATACATTTGTGAAAATAGACCTTAAATATCATTCCATAAAACGGAAAATCTTAAGGTTTGACGAACCGGTTCTTACCTACGTTTCTTGTGGAGTGGAAGTATGATGTACTGATTTCAGGAAAGTTGCAGTTAATGTAGTTGGACAGAGGACGTCCAATGTTCTGTGTGAATGTGATGCCGATATTATTAGTCCAGACAGGACACCAGAAACACTACTTAAGCATATTGATGAGTTGGTTTGAGGCAAGGTAATTCCAATGTTCAAGTGAGAGGAGAAGTTGTCAGTGTGAAGTGTCAGCTTTGTAGTGAGTGAGGCGGGGGTATGGTCGCCAAGCTCCAATGTCTTGCTGCTGACGCTGAACATACAAGAGACCACGACCAGCGCCACGACCAGCGCCACCGTGCAGCCTCCAGAACTCAAGATGGGAATTATTTTAGATTAAACAGCAGCAGACTTTGTTTCACAGTAGATTAGAGTTATGAAGAATGGAAGTATGTAATGGCGCATAAGACGAGGAAGTGTATGCTTCAAGTTATCAGAGTAAATCAATCAAGTGCCAGTATTTACTCAGGAGAACATGAGCACCATATGGGGAGTTTGCAGGAAATGGCTCAGCATGAGATTACGGGGATCACCGCCTAGCCACATATTTACACCCAAAAGTCTCATAAATGAGCAAGTGTTGACATGACAGAAATATCAAACAGACAACTGTATTTGGCCAGTCACTTGTGCTTCTGTTGTACGACTATCATCCACTATTTGTCGGAGTGATTCAAATATTTTTGTTTGCTAGATGACAAGCGGATGTTAAAGCCCCATTCTCCTATGGTACCATTGGAATCAATTTATCATAAGCTCATTTTTAGCATTTAAGAGTGGCTCTTATAGTTAATACTAAAATGTGCAGTTGTAAGGCATTTTATAACCATGTACCACCACCATACTACATGATCCTTGGGATCACAAGAAGACCGTTAACAGAAAGCCCTCTACCCAATAAATTACTGCTTGGAATGAAATATTGGCCTCCTAAAATCAGCTTTTACATGATTTAAGTGGTCGGTTCTCTGTGTGGATTCAATGGTAGTAGGGTGTTGCCATTTTTAATTAAGAAATGATTCACATTTGACGGTATTCAGTTCCATCGGTAGCTTTCCAAAAAGGACGGTTCTCATAATGAAAAAATATTCCAAATATGTCATTGTCTTTGAATGACATATTCAAGCCCCAATATGTCACACAAGAGATTATTCCTCAACCGAACTGTACTCCTTAAAACCCATGGATTCGTGGATAATCAATATCCATTTCTGGACAGGCCAAAATACAAAAGCTGATTCCCGCCAAATTCAGTGAAGTGTCATTTTTAAAACTTGCAAATGGTTGGGTTTTATGATTTAAATCCAAGTTTGATGTTATCTCGTATGTACATACAAACATTTCTATTCAAACATTTTGATCCCAAAAGCCCCCAAAAATACCAGAACTGACACAACGCGCATAACTGACACAACGCGCATAAACGCGCACTACGCGCCGAATACAATAAGCCATTTATCAACAATGCACATGGGGAATTGACTGCGAATCTGGGATGCATAGGGGGAATTGACTGCGAATCTGGGATGCACAAGGGGAATTGACTGCGAATCTGGGATGCACAGGGGGAATTGACTGCAAATCTGGGATGCACAGGGGGAATTTACTGCGAATCTTAGATGCACATGGGGGATTGGCTGCGAATCTGTGATGCATCTGGTTAATTGACTCTGAATCTGGGATGCACATGGGGAATTGAATATGAATCTGGGATGCACATAGGGAATTGACTGTGAATCTGGGTTGCACATGGGTGATTGACTGTGAATCTGGGATGCACATGGGGAATTGACTGCGAATCTGGGATACATAGGGGGAATTGACTGCGAATCTGGGATGCATAGGGGGAATTGACTGCGAATCTGGGATGCACAGGGGGAATTGACTGCGAATCTGGGATGTACAGGGGAAATTGACTGCGAATCTGGGATGTACAGGGGAATTGACTGCGAATCTAGGATGCACAGGGGGGATTGACTGCGAATCCCGGGTGCAAAGTGTCAATGGACTGCGAATCTGGGATAAGAATGTTGCCGTTATGATATGTCAATATGGGCTTCAATCAAATATGACTCTGACCAGTATTTTGCATTACACCTCTTGGTATGTACACGTTAAGTATTCAAGATACAACTGTGCAATATTTAAAATGATATCAAGCATGTTATTAAGTTATAAAAGCAATTTACACATTTTTATTTTATTTTGTGTTGATTGCATTACTTTTTTTATTTTGTGTTGAACAGGTAGACTCCACATTTCATTTTCACTTGTGCACTAATATGCATGTTGAATTCAAAGGATTATATCAAAATCTAACATGATAATTTTACCTTTGTACTTTAAACACTTTTGTTGTACTACAATAAGAGGTTAATCATGGATTTTATGGAAAGAATACAATGGTATTTGTTGTTGGAATGAATCAAGTGAATGCAGTGGCAAAAAGGTGGGCAATGTTGGTGGTCTGTATATTGTGAACGCAATAAGTGTTCAATGTTGGTGGTTTGTTTTGTTTGTTTTTGATTTTACATCACTTTAAACATGAGACCTACTTGTAGCAGATATAGTGCTGCCTCACTCAATTGTCATGTCGCAGGTCCTTGGCATGACAACCCACCTGGTCACAGATTTAAAAGGACAACAGATTAACCCTTTGGCATGGACCTCAGCTCATGTGTGAAATTGTATCATGAATTCAATCTCGACACGGCCGGGGATCGAACCCACAACCTTTGGATCACAACAGAGGAACTGGTGCTAATAAGTTGGTGCTCTAACCAACTGCGCCACGGCCCGTGGCCTCAATTTTGGTCACATATGTCGTGAATGCGATAAGTGTTCAAGCATGGAATTTAAAAGTTTTGAAACACTTTCTCCTTGCATAATATAAATGTTTATACCCCAAACTTTGCGATCAAATGTTACTACCCATCATATTTCTCAAACATAAATATCTATACTATTTAAAAGTGGGTGAGTCTTCTGCTGAAATCAAAATCATCCATTGGACACTTTGTCAACCAACTCTGTTAAGCTGACCAGTGATCAAGGTGGGTATGTGTAAAGCCAGTACTTGGCACTTCTAGCAAAAAACAATAACCATGGTCGGTCTATTTTGGTTGATTTTAGTGAGATAGCTTGCTTGTCTCACAGGCCACATATCACTTAAACATAACCCAAACTTCTGTAAAATTGTTTGGGGCCTCTGTGATTTCATGAATGCTTTCAATGCCGGTGGTCTGTATGTTTTGAATGCAATAAATGGTGAACTGGTGAAGTGGTGAACTTAGGGGGCTGCAAATGCAATGAGATATAAACATGACAAGTGGACATTTTATCAATCCTGGAAACATATCTGTAAACATTACTGAATATACAGTCCATAAACAATATCATCAAAGTATTTTTTCTAATGTTTCAATGTCAACCATGTTGAAACTGATGTCTTCCAAGGAAAGTCATATATCAACTGCATGGCCAAAAGTGCAGGAAAATGTCAAGGTCAGTGAGATAAAATGATGAACAGAGTCAGGCAAGGGAAGATATTATAAACTTTTAAGCCACTGTTTATCAAAAGACACAAACACTGAGACAAAGAATGAACATATTTTCAAGTGAATTTTATGTTTTTATTATCCTTTCAGCAATGCGGGCCACATCAGGTTGGATTTGAACTCACCACTTCGCAATCTCAAATCATGCATCCAACTGTGGCATTGCTCGACTATCTGCGATAGAGGGCAGATCATATTGAATATTATTCATTAATAGAATTCATAACAGGAATTCAGAAAAAGGAAATGACGTGAAAGGCTTTAGCTACGTTAATTGTAAATAAATGGAACAGAAACCAATAGGCTCGTTTTAAATAAATCAAGTTGGCATCGATTGGTATGAAAAAGAGGAAGAGATAGCAAGCAGCTGGATAGGTGTTATATTTCTGTTTTTGGAAAGCAATTTCAGCTCATTGTAAACGCATTGTTGTTTATTGACAAAATGAAGGAGCCCGGAGAGGAAATCTGGAGCCGATCCAAAGCCATTGTGTCTGGTGTGACATTTTGACGCCCTTATCACAACAAAAGAATAAAATGACTTGAAGGTCGTACCAAAGTAGTTGTCCTTCTGAAGGAGAGGCAACAGACACAATCAGTCATCTTTCTACAGAATAAATGTGTACATGAGGTTTTGATTGTTTTGATGATTTTGGCTAATCGTTATAAAGAATTTAATCAAATTTGATTTATTTTAGCATTATAGAATTATCAAGATATTTTATGAAAAATATGTTTTGTCCGATCCAAGATGGGTATGGGTGTGAGGTAGGCATGGGTGTAAGGTGGGTATGGATGTAAGGTGGGTATGGGTGCCAGGTGGGTATGGATGTAAGGTGGGTACGGATGCAATGTAGGTATGGATGTAAGGTGGGTATGGATGTAAGGTGGGTATGGATGTGAGGGAGGTATATATGTAAGGTGGATATGGATGTAAGGTGGGTATGTATGTAAGGTGGGTATGGATGTAAGGTGGGTATGTATGTAAGGTGGGTATGGATGTAAGGTGGGTATGGATGTAAGGTGGGTATGGATGTAAGGTGGGTATGGATGTTAGGTGGGTATGGATGTAAGGTGGGTATGGATGTAAGGTGGGTATGGATGTAAGTTGGGTATGGATGTAAGTTGGGTATGGATGTAAGTTGGGTATGTATGTAAGGTGGGTATGTATGTAAGGTGGGTATGGATGTAAGGTGGGTATGGATGTAAGGTGGGTATGGATGTAAGGTGGGTATGGATGTAAGGTGGGTATGGATGTGAGGTGGGTATGGATGTAAGGTCGGTATGGATGTAAGGTCGGTATGGATGTACGGTCGCTATGGATGTAAGTTGGGTATGGGTGTAAGGTGGGTATGGGTGTGAGGTGGGTATGGGTGTCAGGTGAGTATGGATGTAAGGTGGGTATGTGTGAAAGGTGGGTATGTGTGAAAGGTGGGTATGGATGTGAGGTGGGTATGGATGCAAGGTGGGTATGGATGTAAGGTGGGTATGGGTGTAAGGTGGGTATGGATGTAAGGTGGGTATGGATGTAAGGTGGGTATGGATGTAAAGTGGATATATGTGTAAGTGTAAAGTGGGTATGGATATAAAATGGGTAGGGATATCAAATGATTAGGGATGTACTTAAGAGTACAAAGTGATTTCCTTATGGAGATTGACACCTTGCAAAACTGTATTAGTGGTTTTATTAGACCTTAATATTCTGATCGCATGCAAATATTACGTATAATGAAATGGAGAAATATATCAAGTATGTCAAAACTTTCCTATTGGATAATGAAATGATATATACCTATATTCCTACTGTTGGGAACCCGTCCATGAAGCGTGAAGTAGACTTGGTTTGGTGCCATCTGTTGGCAGGACTAGTCAACACCCCTCAAGCAAATAGCAGACAGACATCTATCCACTGAGCACAACAAACCCATAGCTGGTTCCTGGACCTGCAAGATATGACCCTCTCATATGATCTAAGCCTAAATACAATCATCGACCACTCCTGTCCAAGGCAGGCTGGAAGGAACATATATTCACCAAAGCAAGACAATAGCCTTCCTCGGGATGGTGGAATCAGCCGAGGAAATATCCTCGCTTATATACTGAGACTAAGGATACACATTCCAGAACCAAACTCACCCTGCAGCTGTCTGACCATAGCTCTCAACAGGTCCGTGAAGCAGTCTAGACCACTGACTGGCACCTACACTCTCCAGGCCAACAGAGCCCACTTCAACCAGTACTACCAAGATTCAACATGCCCTCTCTGCCAAATAGAAGATGTACGCCACTTTCTCATCCACTGCGCTGTACTCCAATCAGAGAAAACACATCATCATTAGGCCTGGACCAGTGGACACAGACTAATGGACAAACAGGCTTCTGAATACCAGATTACTCCAATGTCCTCATCTGAAGGTGCCCTATTGTTAGCAAACCTTTACGAAGCAGGTGTTTGCACCAGGTCACTGGTCAGCAGAGCAATATCTGTCGAAAAGGTGATCAATAGATGAATTGGATGTTAGCAGAAGACTTATCAACATTCAATTAATACGGACATTTATTAAGAGCTTATATGAGGAGTAATAACATTTGATCATCAGCTTTAATTTCATAAAACAACAAACAAACACTAAATCATGTTCATAACTTTCTCAGAACTGAAAGTGCTTTTATAAGAAAAACCACATAATGTTATAATGTTATCTGCTGTCTGTCCAGATTTAACGTTTTAGGTGATTTATTCATTAAATATCTCCGGAGAATTAAGATGAACATAAAAGTGGAGACTAATACGAAACCACCAAAGAGATTTGACACATTTCTGGTGCATTTATCGCCCACAAATGTCTTTCTGGAAATTAGAGTAACGTGTGCTGTGAAGCTCACATTGTGCAATCGATCGTGATACTTGGAAGATTTGGCTTTGTGAGGCTCTCAATATGATCATCTTTCCTCCCTCCACATCAATCCTGCAGTATACAATACAGTCTCTCTCCAAGTCGACATGCTTTATTCTCGCTTCCTTACTGACCACATATAAATATTATTGGCAGACGGGCTATTATTGTTGCCTTGTGCATTATCGTTTTGTTATATGCCACAAGATAGGAAGAGTACGTTTGTTATTCAACTATAAGCATACAGTGGATATGACATAATCATTAAGAGATATGATATCAGAATTAAGAGCGATATGATATAAGCATTAAAGCATTCATGAAACCTGGAAGGTTCCAGGTGATTTTACAGTGTTTTAAGGTATCTGAAAACAATATATGATCTTAAAATTGACATACATACAGGCTATCTGTCTGAAATCCACAAAAGAACATCTGCCCTGAGAATTATGATTTTTTGTGACCACCAAGTACTGCCAGTACTAAACAGGAAGTGTGTTGTGTGACTTTGACCTTTGAACTGTCAGGGGGCTCCGTAAGTCACAGGAGGTGTTGTTTACCAATTGTCAAAATTGGAGCAACACATTTTCGGCCATTTTCTTCCACTATTTAGAGAATGAATTGGAATGATGATAGCGCCGTTTCTTGGCTTTCTTTTGGTGGTAAAATTATTAAAAACAGATGAATATTTATGAAGTAAAAAATGAAGAAAAATCATTATTTTTTATATTATATATGTTTGCAAAAAATTTTTTTAAAAATTCTATACAGCCCAGATTTTAAGGTGGAATCCATGCAGCCTTTGATGTCTTCCCATTCAGTGGTGTGAAAAACCCCAAATTTCATCAAAGAGGGTCAATTCATAAATATTACTGATACCAATTATCACTGAACATTCACAGTTTTGCCATTCAAAGTCCTTGTGATTTAAGGCCAAACCAGTGATAAAAGGGTTTAATGTCACTTTTTCAATATCACGGTTTTTAAGTTAAGGGGGATTCCATGCAGCCTTTGAGTCATGTCTTCCCTTTTTGACAGAAAGGTTTTCACATGCATAAGATACTTTTCAAATAAATAGTATACTTTTCCCATAAATGATATATCTTTCACATCCATAAGATATTTGTCACAACCATAAAATATTTGTCACAACCATGAGTTATTTCATTGATTCAAATAATATTAAAATAATCTTATGTTGTTCTGAAGTATACTCCTGGAAATAAATTGATAAATTGTACAAAACATCTCCACCCTGTTTCCCAAGCTGGACAGGTGCCCAACTGGTAACTCATTAGGTGTTTATATGTGATCACAGACCAGCTAAACAAAGCTTGTTGACAAAGTGTTCAATTGCTGGTGTAGGTTCCAGCAGACAACTGATCAACTTTCAAGTGCCACAGAAAGTTGTTTACAAGGAATATTTTGGGTACTACTACATAAATAAAAATTTGTCGAGCGACAAAGTCTTTTAACGGAAACGAGCGACCAAATTGTTGCAGATTTCAGACGTATATTTCAGTTTCTTTCTTGGTGTGAGTCTTGTTCTCACTTATAAAACTGCTCAATATATGACAGCGGGGCAGATCTGATCAGATTTCAAATAGGTATATAAAGGAAAGAAATTGAGACGTGGTCAGTCGCTCGGCAACCCAGAGAGAGAAGCCAAACTACGTCGTTTTGAAAAACCCCCTCCTTCCCCATCACCTCCAGTATGGGAGGGCAGATAGCTCCCACCAGCGGAGGAAAGTGTTTTGACCTAAGTTTCTTACTGGGCCAAACTGGGGGAACAATTTAAAGGAAAATTTAGGTGTGAATAACAAATTAAGTTCAATTGGATATAATAATATAATTATAATTTGTCAATATGTCGTCAGATAAGGTTAAAGATTATAAATGTTTTTCTGAGAGTGCTTTGTCTTAATTTTGGTTCAATGACTTATTGGATAATAGGTCGGGAATTTGTAATTGGCAAATTTATTTGGATATTGAAAGTGAATGTTGTGACTTGAAGCCATTTATGTGATAAAGTTAATTTGAATATGATTGGAAAATTTGTTTGGATATTGAGATTGAAAATGTTGTGACTGGAAGCAAAATTTGGGAAATTTAATTTGAATATGATTGGCAAATTTATTTGGATATTGAGATTGATGATGTTGTGATTTGAAGCCATTTATGTGATAAATTTAATTTGAATATGATTAGAAAATTTATTTGTATATTGAGATTGAATATGTTGTGATTTGAAGCCATTTATGTGAAATTTTTAATTTGAATATGATTAGAAAATGTATTTGGATATTGAGATTGAATATGTTGTGATTTTAAGAAATGTATGTGATAAATTTAATTTGAATATGATTAGAAAATTTATTTGGATATTGAGATTGAATATGTTGTGATTTGAAGTCATTTATGTGATAAATGTAATTTGAATATGATTGGTAATTTTATTTGGATATTGAGATTTCATATGTTATGGCTTGAAGCCATTTATTTTATATATTATTTTTAATATGATTAAAATCCTGGTCTGCAACATAATACAGTCTTTTGGTTTTTGTTCGTTTTCCTTTGGTTCAATCACTGAGCGAGAGGACCATAAAAGCACTGTTTAGGGTACAAACATTCATCTCATGTAAAGAAAATGTGTCTGAAAGTCAGGTTTCATGAATGCTTTAAGAGAGATATGATATAAGGCATATGGCAGGGACATCTTAAAGGCATAAAGAGGAATATCATACACACACTAAGAGGGATAGCATTAACAGAGATATGATATTAGCCTTAAGAGGTATATTATTTAAGGAATAGGAACCAACAGGAATATCATATATTAAGCATTTAGAGAGAGGTTAGCATTAAGAGGTATATCATATACACATTAAGAGGGATGTCATATTAGCATTAAAAGGGATATGGTCACATTGAGATGGATATCATATACGCATTAAGAATAGTTCAAAATTATATATCACGACAAAAATTGACAACAAAGCGAATTGCTGATCAAACCAAATAAGAAAGTAATAAACTCAAAATGTCATTATAGTCCTGCTTTGATTACAATGCATGATGAAATCCGAAAATTCTTCTGTCAATATTATCAAGGTAAGCCTTACAACTAAACCTTGAGTATAGACAGTCATTCCAGTACAAGTTTCAAAGGTGATGTAAGGATTGATATTCTATTTAGATGTTTAGGGGTTAACCTTTAGGCATGGTCCCCAGCTCCTATGCGAATCTGTAATGTACGATCATTCTCTGACACTGTCATGACCTTTGGATCATTTCAGAGTAGAAGCTAATATGCTTGCACTCAAACCAACTGCGTCATGGCCCATGGCCTCATATAAATGTAAGTTGCAGGTAGATTTTAAAGACGACGAGAAGAAATTGTGAAATGATATTTTGTTCACGATGTTGAAATAGACACACATTGAATAATGAATTAAATTTGTTGAAGCATTTTTATCAATTATGTGGGAAATTACAGACAAATCTGAAAATATGAGATAGTGCCAAAATTGTTTAACTTATGCAATGCCAATTTTCCCCTTTGTTACATATAACTAAAAAGGTGATAAGATTTTTAATTATGCACTTTTTTGATGCAATATTCAACCAACTTTCAGCGCAACTTTCACAACTTTGCTCAAGCTATCACAAATATTTCCCAGGTAGCACAAAAGATGAATGCTTTCTCGCCCTAGCCTTACATTGATTCATTTTAATCAATGTAAAAATCAGAAAAGTCTGTGATCCTGTCCAGGTTATTATGGAAATGAATAGTGTTCCACAGAAAAACTCGTTTCATCCTGTGTTTTGCCTTGCAGTTAGTTTTTGGCAACACTGGCACTTGGCAAATATTATGAGTCGTTGAGCAATAAGGTATACAACAATTATCACCTTTTTGGGGAACATTATTTATAGGATGCTCCACCACCCAATCACAGGTTTCTCTTGGAACAATTATTTCAACTCTATTAAAAGAAATATTGTAAGAAAGCAAAAGGCAAGGTTTTCAGTTTCTAGAAATGCTTGGCTAACTTAGTATTTCATGAATGATATCCTCTAAACGGATAAAACTATATTCGATTTGATTTGTAGCATTGAATTGAGAGAAATGTGGAGCAAGAGTTGTGGTGATCTTAGTTTATATACACCAATACTAATTACAGACACATGGATGAGATCAAACCTATTCTTATCACTTGGTTTGCTGATGCTTACCACAATCCCAAAGATAATGTTTGTTTATTAGGAATCTGTAAGGTTCACAGAATAACAAATTTACACAACTCATCCTTTCCAGTATCACAGAAGGTTGTACATTTTTTTTTACCTCTGATTCATTTATTAATTAAATGTTTATAAAGAGACATTAAGTCAGGAAGGTTACGCCTGAGGCGTATGTAACCTGGCAAATAGTGATCGAGCAAAAGTCATCTCTGCAAGTTTGGAGAGTAATCTTTCCGGTCTGATACGACATATACTACACAACATTAGTCTTCTTCACATTCGTCTTCTTCGCTGCTTGCAATTGGTGTTAAGCCAGTGTCACAGTTACATATAGTAACAGGAGATCAGCGGAAAAGAAAGAAATATTACACTGCTTCTTGTTGTACCTGTGTGGTAAGGTGAGATATTTCAAATATACTTTTTTTAAAGTAGCAATTAATCACGATCACAAATGTATCGGGCTGTAAAAACCATATCCCAATTTGAAGCAGTATTTCCCGCTTTGCACAAATGTCCTTGTTGAACTAGATTGGTCATAGCTTACAAATATATTCCACCCTTTTTGTGATATTTAAAGATATCGGTCAGGAATATTAGAACAAACACATGGAAACATATTTCAGATGGTATGCAGCATCTACCCCCGCAATCATCTGCCAGATTAAACTATGTGAATGAGTTCCATATTCAATAATATCTCCTGCCCACTTATAATCATATACTATATAATATTACATCCATTACCTTCATTGTTAAATACACCGTCAGGGCAACCAATCAGGGCACAGTGGCACACCTTTATACCAACAAGAATCGGTGAGTAATCCTCACAATTAAAGCATCGACGGGAGAGATTATACATTGTCATAAGTACATATTGCCTTAAAGATTGCGTATTCTAAGCATTTGACTACCAGTAATAATTATCATAAGTGCCAATATATGTAAATAAATATAACTCCCCCATCTGAAAAAAATGATATCTTGGCACACTTCCCTACAAACTGATCAGTCGAAGGTATTGTACTGCGTAATCTTTAGATTGCTCTTTAAATAATTTGCACACAACATGAATATTTGTCATGCATTTATGCCCATAACATCTTCACAACCCTCCACGTGAATACTAGCGCCCTTTGAATTACCATCCAAGAAACTGTTTGTCTTTGACATCAAGGCATGCCTATAGATAACTACCTTCTTTTAGGGGTGCATTAACCTGATACACCGTAATGCACCAACTAATGAATGTTACCAGAAACATTACTCTTGGTCTGACATTATTCATAGTGAAGGTATCAATATTGCTAAGACCCAAAGCTGAGCATCACAAAGTGCTTAACATGGTAATAAAGCATGAGGTTGAGATATTATCTGACAAGATGAAAGGGACACTTTCTAATGAGAACCTGGGTTCTCTCATAAAAGGGTGAGAAGGGTACGAATTAAAAGGACTAAATGTCCTGCTGGCTATGATGATGTCATTGTTGAGAAAAAAATGCAAAATCTTTTCTGTAGGTAAATTTAAAGACCGATATATTGTGTTTTATATTATGTCACTGATCTGAGTGATCTCTTTATGCTTATATATTACAGATGCGTATGCAGTTCACACAAATCATGATATATCTGTTGCTGATGTTACAAGGCCACGGTCATGATGATATCATGATGAGATCTACTTGTAGCAGATATAGTGCTGCCTCACTGAATTGTTTTCTCGCAGGTCCTTGATAACCCTCCCAGTCACAGATTTATTTACAAGGACAATAGGTTAACCCTTTAGGCACTGGCCTCAGATCATATGTGAAATTGTATGCTTGTCATGTAACACACCCCCCCCCACCCCCCCAAAAAAAAAAAGAGAGAAAAATATATGTTACAACCTCTGTGAATAAGGTTAAACTATCAAAGAGTGAGGGTAATTCTGAAGTACATTATACATGGGTCAT